>WBMZ01008430.1:0-312237 GCA_013400975.1 Atrichornis clamosus
TTCAGTCTCTGGCAATGATAAACTTGATTAATCCTATCTATGGTAAGAAATAAAACATGGTGTTTGCATCTGTGCGTTTCCACAAGTAGATGTAAATCATGAGGTTTTCTGCAAATAATTATATTAACATATTATGATGTGTGAATGAAATAATATCAGGCTTAATTTGTCTTTTCCTCAAATGAGTCTTCCTTCCAAAAACATCTTGTACTGGATTCAGAAGAGATGTCATCACTGGATTTTCCTTGATAAGGAAGGATTGCATACCCAGATATTTCAGGACTATAACTCTTGAGTCTGAATGTAGATCAACTTCATGCTGGAACAAGACTGTCACTCTTTCTGTGCCTGGCTTTCCATGAAGAAAATTCAGATATCGGCAAAAGACATTTTTGACATGTCCTGGACATTTCCCACTCTATCATGTAAAATCAGGGAATAAGAGTTGCAGGACATGTCTTTGAGATAAATAAGCCGTAGGTATCCATCCTCTTGTTCTTCCTTTTGCAGTGCAAAATTTGGCATATGTTTTAGATCAGTTGTCCTAGCAGTACAGTGCTTCTAGTCCATGCTAGCATCTGCATGCCATTATCTCTTGATAGTGGAAAAGTGCAAGCATTGCAAGGTCTAATTTTTCAGCAAATCTTGTCTTAACAAGAGATTTGATTCTGCAGACTGAACACAGAAGTCCTGCACAACATGATCTGCCAGGGGTTTACTTTAAGGTTGAAGTACACAACAGATGAGACAGATTCAGGCTAGATATTAACTGAAGGACCAAAGCAAAACTCTCAGTCACCCATATGCATAAACCAAAGGAAAAAGTATTTTTCCATTAACAAAGTAAATGAAAAAGCACATCTTATTGGTCCTGCAGTGAGTTTAAATCTGAAAGATCTACAAGGCAGAGATTTGTTCTCATTCTGGAAAATGCTCCAGGGCAGGGCAGCAAAGAGTGAGGGTCAGGAGTCACAGAACAGGCAGCAAGGTGTGAGTCCTGTTTGCAGCATTACCGAGCTGCTTGCTTTTGTTGAACTGAGAAAACAGGGCTTCTGTCTCATCTCTTTAAATGAAGTTGGCCAGTTGCTTTTGAAATCCTAGCCTTGAGAGGAGCTCTATAGGTGTTTGTATTTACAATAGGTGGAACAAAATTCCCAGACTGTGTTACACAGCATGTTTAATTGATCTGGAAGTTGATTTTAGCCCAGAACCGACTTTTCCCATCTCCCATTCATTGCCGAATTGACTGCCAGATTCCTATTCAGAAAACCATAAGTCTAGCAGAATTAAAGTCAGATTTCAGCAGTCTGGAAATCATAGATCTTTTGTACACACAACCTCGGTTAAGCTGGGAACCCTGCAACACTTCTGTGTACTTGCACCCTCTAGAAGCTCTTGGAGAAAGCAAGTGCTAACTTGTTAAAAGTTATTTTTTAACAGTAATCTTCAGAGTCCAGCAAATGAATAATTAGGAGATAAATAATTTTAGAAGGTGCAAAAGTGGGAATTCAACAATCCTTGTGTGACAGAAAAATTATAGAAGAGGCTTTTAACTGAACTTGGTTTTGCTTTCCACCACACAGCCCACCTTCCTCTCTGGCTTACTACCTGTGGCTTTAGACAATGCGTGTACAGAGGAAGTGATGCCACAGTATAAAACCACCTCTATTATCAGAGCACTGCACATATGCAAAAGAATTTTATTAAATGCAGCCAAAGTTTTCTGTTGGGTTGATTCTGTTAAATTGTTGGGAATCTGTAATTTTGAAAGTGAACTTGCGTGTTAATGTCTAGATGGTTTTGAACTAGGTTTAAGATGGTCAGTGGACAATTCTTGTGTGATCACATTTCCCTCTTCAAAGCAGGAAATCTGGAGGCTCTTTCTGTATCTTTGTAGACTGCACACTGCATATTACTGAAAGACAAAAGAAAAGGCATATCACACCACCAGTCTGGAACCCCCTTCCCCTTTTCTTATACACTTCCTTTTTCAAAGTAACAATACTGAAACTATTTAATTTCAGAGGACAGATAAATCATGAAGTTGAATCAAATATAGATGATGTAAAACTTTGTCAAGGTTACAGACCAGGCCTTCACACTGCTTCCTTTGTATTTCTCTTGAATCAGTGATTGTCTTCCTGTTCCAATACCGTTCTCTTTCCTTCTATTCAGGAGTTTTCTATTACCCTCCAGACTATTGTATGACGACGCAAGTAACACAAAGTCCTTTGTATGGTAGAAATCAGGCACGAAATAAACACACCTTAATCCTGCACTCTCCAAACCTTCCTTCTTTCTGCAATTCAATAGAGTTCCTATTAAAAAAAATCAGAAATCTATGAACCTGATGTTGCAGTGTTAGCCAGCTGGCAACTCTTAAAAGTGCTGGGAGATTTCTTCCATGAAGTCCACTGCCTCTGTGACACAGCTCTGCTCCTGCAAACAATCGCCCAGTAATGCGACCGTTCCAGCTTCCTATACTGACAGTCACGGTACTGACTTCAGCCTCTGTAGGAAAGGAAATGATATACAGACATGTGAAGTGGGGAGTCTGGGCCTCCTAATGACACCAAGCTTTGGAATTTCATTCTTTGCGTGTGTTTACTCAGCCTTTTCCTATTCTTGTATCCTGCATAATAAAATCATTTATTCAAGTGCTGTTTTCTATCTTTTGGTTCTGCACTGCTATGTGAGAGGAAAAAGGAGGAAAGAGCTTTTTCCTTTGTACAGGTTGCAGTCCTTCCAGCCCCTCCTGCCTGGTGTCAACACTTCACAAGGAAGGGCAGGGATCCCAGTTGCCATCAGCAACTGTTGAGCACATGAGGGGGTGATTTTCACTGTTCAGTCTGATTTTTATCACTTGAGTTAGTGAGGAAAAATATGATCCTAACTCACAGAACTGCTTAAAACAATAGCCTGGCCTCAGACATATACAGGTTTTCTGGTATTTTCTCTTGTCCTTTCTCTTGGAACAGGTATAATTCTTCTCTCTCCCCATTCCCACATTCCTTGCATCAATTTCTCACAGATTTATGAATAACTTGTCCATGCCTGATGTAATTTAACACAGTAATGAGTCAGCAAGGAATTAGAATTTGTTTTTGTATAACTTGTCTCATGTTTTGTGCTCACTAAAATTATTGGAGTACCCAGCATGATTGCCTTAAGGATTCCTGAGGGTGATTTTCTCCCTGCTGACATGATTTGGGTTCAGGGATTTTTTTTCCACTAGAGCTGCCAGAATTGTCTTGTGAAACCACTTGGTCAATTGCGCATCTGTTAGGCAACCTCTGCTTTGCCAAGGGTCTTCTGCTCTTTGCTGTGTACTATTTGGAACTAAGGAGAAAGATGGGAAGCATCCATCATATATGTAGCTCTAGCAGAAAGCTATCAATCGATTACTCAACCCCTGCTCTCCTACCAGGATTCTCTGAAGGGGAACATGGATTTTTATTTTGCAATAGTGATCAAATGTTGGCTTTGCAAGAGTTTTTTGTCTGTCTTGTGTTTATTGTTGATTTCACTCTTGTAAACAGTATATGGTACTCAGATGATTTGTTGGGAGTTCTAAAATGCTGCAACCCAAGTAACAAGTGATGCTTAGTCTATTTGCTTTGCTTGTGTTCTTAAAGGTTTGCATATGTTCTAAAAATATCAATGTTGTTTTGTTAAGGAAAAGCTTTCTTTGGGTGAAAAGCCAGGAATTTAATTTAGAAGAGTTTAGCAGAGGCGCTACTGTAGATTGGAGTGGTGGAAAATTGTGAACTGATGACATGGGTGGCAGGGAATTCAAGAAAATGGTATTCCTGTAGGAGCAAAGTTAAATAGAAATGTCTTATTTTAAAAAGCAACTGAAAAGACTTACCAAAGCAGACTTTGTAATGTATTTGGATGGGTTATAACTTCATATGTATAAGTATGACCTTGAGATATGAAGCGAGACCTGTGGAAAGAAGTTCTGATATCTGAGTGCATGATAAGAGCCATGTTTTGCTTTTGCTTTGATCCCTAAAGCAGGAGAAAATGTGTCATATATTCCTAGTATCCATCCAATACAGTCCAGAACAAATAGCATTTATCTGGAATGTAAAATCACCTCTTAATTAGCTTTTGCACCAGCATACACATTCCTTTCAATTCTTCAAGTGTGATTTAACACCCTTCAGACTGGGATTTTCAAAGAGAATTTTGTGAATTAGTTATCCAAATCCCATAAAAACTAATTCTGAACAATATTTATTGTCTGAACAATGTTTATTTTTACTTATTGTTGTCTGAACTTACTGTTTAGTAAAATACAATTTTACAATTTGGTTTAGTTACAGTTTTTGCTGACTATTTAAAATGTTTTGGACAATGAATTTGGGTAGCAACAGGTTCTAATTATTGTCTTTAGTTCCCTTTATGTGTTTTTTATTAAGATAGCTGTCAGCTCAGGTTAACTGCATTTTCTTGCTATATTTCTAAAATTTAAAATAGTATCTTATCCAGAACACTCCACATGAGCAACAAACTGAATCAGTAGAGGAAAAAATGTATGTTATAATTTTTCATTGATACCATAATCTGACTAAGAAATAAGATTTAGGATGATAACTAATTCATAGGGGAAAGGCTAGCTCTTCTGTTAATGCCTTTTAACAAATGAGCTTCCAAGAGGTCTGTTTGTCACTGACAGACAATGTAGAGTTTAGGACACTTCAGGGATGTACGTGTTAGGTTGGAGTTCCATTGGAAGAGAATGAAGATGGAGGTGATGGGAGTGGCTCAGTGGAGACACCAGAAGGAATGCGTGGTTAGAGGATGTGTCGGTGTCCAGCAGAAAGCAGCAGGAAATGTTATGAAACAAGGATATGTCAGCCATAAGAGGGCTAATATTAAAAAAGATTTTTCCGTGCCTAGAGGCTGTGTCAAGTTAGGCTTTGTGGGCTTAGAAAAGCAGGAGGAGGTGGCCATGATAATAATGATTCAAAAGTTTGTGAAAAAAAAATCTGGATTGAAAGTTCAGCATTATACTTTAGTTTTATCTTTTTCCCTGCCTCTTTTTCTTTGTCTTTTTTCCCTGCCTATTTTTCTAGTCATATTTAGTTTCCAGAAAGTAGCCCCAGCTATTATCTCTGAATCAGAGAATAAGTGGAAAAAAAATCCAAAGTCTTTTTGTTGTGATTTGTTTTGCTTTAGGGTTTTTCTGCTTGTTTTTTTTTTACAATTTTCTTTCTACGGACTCTCACAATAGTAGCAACTAAGAATAAAATACATATTCTCAAGATTCAACACTTTTTCATATTAAAAATATAGTAGGAAATATTCTTGTAACACTGACATCAGCTCCAGAATTATCTTAGTAACTCAATGAACTGAGACACTGAAAAGATGGAAATAAATCAGATACATCCAGGTACTAAATCCTGAAGTCTGGATTTCACAGTTGGGTTTGAAATATTCTGGGGAGGTGAGTTTGGTTAAAAGTAAGACTTGGAGCTTTGTTTTGACTCAACACGTGTATTCAGACAAAAATTCCAGACCTTTCAGATTTTGCCAAGCACAATTTAAAGCCAGGAAAATGATGGTTTATTTTGTGCACAATTTATGGTTATTGTTATTTACTATTTGCTTAAATCTGATCATGTGTTCAGTGCTGTGCAAAACACAGATATCATGCTTTCTAGTCTGAAGAGTTCATAATGTAGGGATTTCTGGGCTTTAAATTAAAGAACAAAATTCAATTAATGTTCTCCATGGCAGAAGAATTCTTTTGAGTTCACACATGCAAAGAGATAATGTCAGCATTCTAACTCTGTTTAGTTTCAAATATCAGATTGGAGAAATTAATGGATGAATAGTGTTTGGCTTTTAATAAAATCCTCCATTCTGCATAACCTTCTCCTTTCTTCCTGGATTGCACATCACAATCCCCTCCTCCCTCCTCCTCCCCTCCAAAAAAGAAAAAAAACGATGGGAAAGGTTACTACATCACATCCCTTGTTAAAATAGCATATCTTCCTGCTGAGGGGAAAAAAAAGATGCAGTAGAAACTATGAACTGTTTTCTTAATTTATTCCAAATTTTTAAACAGTGAACAATGAAAGTTGGAAAATGTATATAATTCATATGTTCAAGGAAACCTTACATACTGCAAAGACTTAGATTTCAAACAACATGCATCCCTATAATCATATCAGCAACCATATTCAGATAAATTTAATTTTTTTTTCCCATCTCTAGCACAGTGGTAGGGAATAGAACCAGGACTTGCAAAAATTACATATCCCAGTGCTTCTGTGATGGATATTTTCTTTCCTAACGTATTGTTGCTGGATAAAAAAGGAATGGAATTTTTATCCAAAAGCTGGAACCACCTGCTCAGAAGAGAATCACAAAAAAAATCCAACACCATCAGGTCTCACATGTATGCTTGAAGAATAAATGTCTTTCCATTTCTTTCCCTGGGTTTACTTGATATCTTCATTGTGCTGTGCTTGAAAATCAGAATGTAAAATCTGGGAAAAATCACACACAGGGTAAAAAAAATGGTGCAAAAGGATGCTGTGAGCCCCAATATCTGTGGTTACAAATATAAAGGATTCTTCCACCATGTGAATAGCAAGAAACTCCCAGGCTTTACTGCAGGCATATACCTCTTTCCACAGAAAAGGCTAAGGCATCTCACACCCTAATGCCTGGGCCACATTAGAGGACTGCTCTGGGTTTTACCTGTTTAATATTGCAGTTAAGATCAAAGCAGAATTGTCTAACCCTAAAAAGGAGAAACCACCTTAGAAACTCCCCTATCCCGAGATATTGTTAAATGCAGAACTTCAAGCAGAGAATTTTGCCACCAACATGGAATATTGTCAGAGAGATTAGAAAAATTTTGTTTTATTTTTTTAACTAGGCAAGATTTAATTTTTCTTTTTTGTTTTCTTGAATCACGGAAATCAGTCTCTTGATGTTTCTTCTTGATAACAGAGAAGCATTATATTCTTTGATGATAAGCATTGACTTGTCCAGGTTAAAACAACTGTTACAGCAGTTGATTTGGCCACGGTCAGTAACTGAAATCTCTTAAATGGATGGAGAAAAACACCAAGAACACAGTCATTTTCTTTTAATTATGGAAAAGACAATGAGCGTAGGACTGGGAATTAGGACTCAGGTTGTTTCCAGATCTGCAGTACTTTTTATGGGTAGCCTGGCAGGAAAATATTTGCTCAAAGGTTTTAGTTCTGATTTGCTGGGACCAGTGAGTAACTAGCATCTGTAAATGATATTTGGTGAACCTCAGTTTCCTGCACTATATAATTTAGACCATAATGTGTGTGTGTCTCATAGAATGAGTAATTAATTGTTTGCAAAACATGAAGAGAGCCCCTGGTAAAATATATTTTGAATATGCAACCAAACTTGTTCACGTTGGTGTGCATTCTTCCTGAATTCCAGCTTTCTAACCAAGAAAGAAAAAACATAAGAAAAAGTTGTTACACTTTTCAAAGTGCACAAACTCAGAGGAAAAACATAAATGCGACGCTGGTGATATTACACCCACATGGCAGCTGACTGGAGAAAGCTTCACTAATGGAGCACTTTGTGACTCTCATAATTTCTGCACTGCAACCTTTTCATTGGAAGCAGCAGCCTTACTGCACATAAACAAATCTGTATCTTTCCATAGCTGAAGGATAACAGAAGCTGAAGAGAAAAACAACAACAAGACAAAGGCACATACCTCAGAAAAGGGAGAAAAAAAGTCACCAAAGCACCCCGAGCTCTGTAGCTAATGGAAGGAGTGCTTGAGATGGCAAAGTGCTTAGCTGCAAGCCCAGGGGCATAGTAGCATTGCAGGAGAGAGACTCGCCATGCTTGAGTTATAACATGTGGATCTTAGCTAATATATTGTTAACACGGTGCTCAGGGCCGAGTTCACTCTCAGTAGTACAATTTGAGCTGAACAGTGCCCTGAGGACACAGAGGTGGAAGGGGCAATAGGCCAGAACATTTCTGAAATGTTATGAACATAGGGGAGTGTTGCTCATGTTGTGAACTGCTCTCAAGAGAAGATTACACAAATATAAAAAAAAAAGAGATGTAGAGCTCTTCTGCTCTCCTAGAGCAAGTAATTAGAAACTGCAAATCATATCTGTCTCTTTCGGATGTATTTGTCCTACAGATCAAAATGCTTCTATAATAGAAGTGTTAATAGAAATTCAGAAGCTTTTTCTGCTCATATAAGGCCTGATCTTCAGTGAAGTGAATAAATATATAGATTATGACTGGATTAATCAGGTTTTGGATTAAAACCCTAGTACCAGGAAAAACTGCACAGAAGAAACTCTGTAAGCATAGTGTTCTGCAGCAGAGAATATAGGCAGTAGAAAAATGTGTTAAAGAACAATGAAGTTGTTTCTGGTAAATATCCAAGTGCTTCTCCTGTTGTCATTCATTCTCAGACTGGATTTCTTTCTCTCTTGTACATCGTGCAGATTTGTTAGTTAGGTACTACTTGTTTCAACTCTGTTTTCTATTGTATTTTAAACCAGAAAATTTATTAATCTGGAATATTCAGTAAATCCCAGAGAATCTTTACAATGAGTTGATATTTAGATTCTGCAGAAAATATAGATTCATTACTTGTTCCTGCTGGCTGATCAGCTCTTGAAACTTAGATAAATATTTTATTTTGCTATTCAGTGGTCTGCTGAAATGCCTGAGAAATGATCTGCCTTTTTCTGCTTGCCTCCTACTCATGATGTATGAATGAAAAAATAGCTTTTTTCCTCATATGTTGCAAAAAACACATTCTTACCACTTACAAGAACCAAAAGAACAAGAAAGAATGAAAAGTCTGAAGAGAGCATAAGAAAATGAGTCAAATGTGTCACATTTGTGATCACTTCACAGCACGCTGAATAATAGCTCACACCACCACTTTTTTCTTTTTGCGGGGAAATATAACACTGAACTAATCTTTGCACAAGGGGGAGTCTGGCTTCATAGATAGAATATTGCCAGTTCTGCCTTTCAGTCCCACATGGGAATGCCACTTTCTCCAAACCAGAAGGTGTTCTTGAAGGAATAGTGAGGGTGGTCCAGGGTCACTACCTGGTGAGTCATGCCTGCCTTGGGAGGGCCAGGAAAATAAATGCTATTCATTTTTTCCAAGATGTCTTTAAGTGATGACTTGAGGAGAGTTAGCACGAAATCAAGTTTCTGGAAGTAGATATTTGTTGACTTTTAATCTAGCAATATAGAAATACAGCAATTCAGCATGGTCTGGTTTAGGACTAGTCAGTCAAATACAGGAAAAGGCTCATATTTTTAAAAGTGCAAGCAAGAAATCCTTAAGTTGTAGAGAACAATTTTTCACTCTTGCACACAGCATCAAGTCTGGGTGTTCTTCTCAGGGATACAATGAACTTCAAGTTGGACTTGATGCCACAATGATGCTCTGTGTGCTTGTTCTAGAAAAGAGCTCAGACAAGAGAGACTTTGGTCTTAAAATATATGAAACAATAAAACAGAACCCCAGCACTCTGTACGTTTGTTTCAGTGGAGTTATACTGAAAGATATCATGGCCATCATCAGTTCAATCTAATTTAGAAAAGGGACTTTTGTGGTACAATAGTTTAAAAAACATTGATGACTTCTTACTTTAACTTGGTAAAATATGGTTATGTCAAGCTCATTAAGAACTTCTTCAACCCTTGTCCGGAAAATGAAGCTAAAATCAGAAACAGCATGTTCCAGAAATGGAATTTACCCTTTCACCTGCAGTATTCCTCTGGGGTTTTTCTTTATAGTTTTATTTGCTCTAAATAAAAAACAGACTATCTAAAAAAATTTTATGACAACATTCCAAGAAATTCACCTCTTAAAATTTGATAGAAAACAAATCTTCTTGTTATATAGATTTCTGCATAGAAGGTATTATTTCTTTTCCCATTCGCCTGTTAATCTGGAACAGAATGGCAGGAGATTATTGCAATACACAATAATGTTGAGAGGACATTTATCCATATTTCTGTCAAAGACTTCAATGATAAGAGAGAATTCTCATAGGAGATCCTATTAGAACCATCATGGGAAGGAAAAAGTCTTAAAACCATTTACTTTTTATTTAAATATTTTATTTTAAATATGATTCTAAAAATGCTCAGACAATTTCAGCTTCCTAGAAAAGCTATCTATGGAGATGATTTATCATTGCCTGCTATTCTGTCATCATTCATGACAGTGCAAAGTTAGTTAAAATGCTACTAACTTTGTGGTAGCACAAACAGAATAGAAATATGAGTTTTACACAGGGCATAGCAATGAAAAAACACACTTCAGGGAAAAAGTTTTACGTTGGTGCTTATACAGATTTAGTGGAAACACAATTCAAGGAAAACTAGCAACAGACCTGTTTAAAGTTGACAACTCATAGTACTCAGGGGAAGAACGGTGATAAAGGTCTTATAAGCTGGTTTTACCCACCTTTGTGGAAGGTCCTCATTTCCAGACAGCTCTGTAGTTTTCTGAGTGGCAGCAAATTACATACACTGTAGCCTTTGGTTTCTACATCTTCTCTGAGGCTGTCTGCACCCAGTTTCACAGTGTCCTTGCTGTGACTCTCCTACCCCTGCCCACCTTGTACACTTGAGCAGATAAGAATTGTAAAAGTGCCTGAGCCCTGCTCCACAGCAGGTCCTCTATCTCACCCCATTGCTCCTTTAGGGAAAAGAGATGTAATTAGTGAACAAAATGTAAAGCAAACAAAAAAACCCCTCAAAATAAGCAAATCCTATTGCAGCCATCACTAAAATTCAGAGCCCTGGCTAATCATTGAATCTTTCTTGCAAAAGAAATTAAACAAGAGAGTTGTGATGTCTTTCTCTTCCAAAACATAACAGTTATAGTAGAGTTAGTTTCCTCGAAATTGTGAGCTCTGCTTCCTCTTATACCAAACTAGGAAAAGTGGTATTCAACATGGTTTCTCACGTTTCAGATAATTCTTTTATCCTTGCATTATAAGGTATTGAGCTATCTCAAGGTATTTTGGAATTAGCATTCCTGCCAAAGCTGGTCTAAACATCCAAAATCAATGATGAACACAAGCGTTTGATGATCAGACCACAGCAAATTTTTCTCTTTGTTCTAAGGGGAAAACAGAGAAATGTAGTGTGATAGTCTTTTTGTGGCACATGGCAAGAAATTGTGGGAATCAGACACTGAAAGGGGAGAAATCCAGTTCTTGGTGCAGGAAAGCCTAGGTTGAAATGTTGATGCCAACTTCTACATTATAGGAGTTGGATGGTTTTCAATGCATCAAAAAGCAGAAAAGAAATCAAGTAAACACAAAAATTAGTTATCCTCTGACTGAACTCTTACAAAACTTTCAGTTTCGATTTGGACATATGAACATGTAATGGATCTTCTTAGTAGCCAGAGCAGAGGAAACATTAAAGTAAGGCTGAAGGAAAACTATCAAGTTAAGGAAAAAAATTAAGGTTAAGATTGGATCATATTTCAAATGTAATAGAAGGATGAACAAACTGGTGTAAACTAGAGTCGCTCAATTTATGTAAACAGAGGAAAGGGCATGTGTTGTACTCTGTTGTGAATACACGTTCTTTGCTTCTTACAGGATAAGGCAGGTGTTATCCCTGTGATCTGTTATCTGAACCAGAGAGTTTATGCAGCTGCACTGACACAGTCATAACAAACTCCCGTAGTATGGGAGTGCAGAATATATTCTCAACACTACCGGGGAAGGATGTTTTCTCTTAGGGGATCTGTTACCTCATCTTATTATGTTCACTGTAGAAAACTATGGGAATTAACAGTTGAGGCTTTTTTGACTCTTTTCTACTGTTATTCATTCTAATTTTGCCAAATCAAACTTTGCCTTGCTTTTGTCTTTTTGCAATGCTGATTGAAAGATATTTTCAAGTTGAATTGTTAATACCAACAATTTTGGCTGTAGTCCTAATGTAATGCTTTCACTGAAGTCACTCAGCAGGCGAATCCCTTTAACAGATATTAAATGTCAGCCTAGGAGACAAGTAGCCCCTGCTGAAATCAATATCTGCTAGTATAGCAGTCATTTAGTGGTTATTCATTAAAACAGCAGGCTGCTTCTCCCACAGAATTAAAGATAAAATCCTTACAAGAAGCTGATCTCTCTATATTCTCTGTCTTGGAACATTTTAAACATTAAGGCAAGTTTATTAAGAATGAGGTTTTTGACAAAAGAAAAATTACTTTTACAGGCTGGATGGTTATAAAGGTCCATAATCGGCGTATGCCTAGGTAACATGATGAAAGTGTCAAAATCTGATGAAAGACTTAGCATTCCCACATATTAATAAATATATTTGGATTGAAAGCAAGTGGAAAATGACCGTGAAATCCAACCCAATTGACAAAAATAACAACAACTAACATCCCAGTGGTTTGAAAAAAATTATGTCTTTTCAAGGTTCTGATCACATTTCCCATCCAAAACCAGGCCATGCAAGTATTGTTTGAATGGAATAAATGTTCAGTGCACATTCTGATTGGCAGTTTTATATGCAAGAATAAGGCACTATTATTAACAGTAATAAGTATAAAGTGAAAAGAGAAACTGGGAGAGGTTAAACAGAAAGTCAGTGACATCTGTGGGAGGATTAACAGCTGCCCCATATTTGGTCATTCTTGTCACCAAAGGGTTCCAGTTCTCCTAATCCAAATGAAAAATAACTTTATTTAAGGATGTTGATGACTTTGTGAGAGTGGAAATGACAACTCCTTTAAATGAATACATAATTCAACCTTTATCCAAAAAACAACCAGTGAAAGACATAAGAAACACTATCAGGAAAAAAAAAAGTAGAGTCTTGCAGCTACAGGTTTCTTAATTAGGGCTGTGAAATCAGAAGGATCTTTTAATTAATGGCCTGACTGGACAGGAAGGGTTTAGTTTTCCATGCTAGAGAGAACCTACCTAGGTAAGTACTTCAAATAACGAAGGCCTCATTTGTGGCCAGTGTGGCATAGTATCACTTTCTGTCTTATGTTTTGTTTCTTTGGAAATGAAATTAGTATTTCTCAAACACAATAAATGTAAGCCAAACAGAATTTGGGTAAATAGTTTACCTTAACCATACGGCAAAGCTATTTTTTACAGACAGATAGATAAGAAAAAGGAAATACCAGGGGAGACATATATATGGCCTAATTTTGGGAAACTCTAATTAACAGAGGTTTAGAGAGTAAAGTGGCCTCCTTTGCACCTGTCTTGTGGGTGAGGTTCTGCAGGAGAGATTACAGCTTTGGTTTTCTTCGATCTTCTGTCATTGGAGTCCTTTCATTCATATAACAGTCCCTAACAACTGTAGTCTTATTTTGATGTTTGAGGTTGAAGTGCAACAAATCCTATATCACTGCTGTGTACAGGCCTTGAATAAATCCAATGACTTTTGTGGGTCTCAGTAAAAGCAGCAACGTTTTTCTGAAAATTCTCTAACATGAATAGGAGTCGTGGATGTTAAGCAGCGTCAAAATTTAAGACGATTCTATGTAAAAAATATGGATATGTGTCATGGAATTGTAGAGTAGTTTGGGTTGGAAGGGATCTTCAAGATTCTCTAGTTCCAACACCCCTGCCTTGGGGAGCAACACCTTTCACTAGACTGGATTTCTCAAAGCCCCATTCAACCTAGCCTAGAACACTTCCAAGGATGGGGCATCCACAGCTTCTCTGGACGAAGTGTTCCACTGTTTCACCATCTGCTCAGTAAGGAATTTCTTCCTCATATCTACTCTATATCTGTCCTCTTTCAATTTAAAGCCATTTTCCTATAAATATATGATTTTACACTGTTCTGAAAAATTTGCCTTAATGGCCAATTTATACCTCTTACCCGTCAGATCTAAGAAATGTTCCTCACTACTAATTAAACATGCAAAAAGCTTATGAGAAGCACCCCTGTATGGGAAGACTGAAGTGAAGCTAACAGGAGAATCCTATATCAGATTACAAGTTTGAGACAAAGTCAATTAAGTCATTGTATTAATGAGAGGAAGCACTTATTGAAGTGATAAGTTGGATTTCTTGAGTTCAATAAAGCTGTGACTGGAAACCTTTGGGTTCAGGCTTCATTCATGGCTGAAATTTGAAACAAAACTCGTAAACAGCAAAGTTATGAGAAAGTAATTTGGCCTGTCTGTTTCCCTCCCACATATCTTAGGTTAATTTTAAAGTGAGAGTGACTGTGGTATAACTACTGAAAATTTTATGAAATTATTATGACTGAATGCTTTAAATGACACTTAGAAAACAATTAGAAGTTATTGAATGAATGCATGCTATTCAATAGCTGACCTGGCCATGCAATTTGTAGTTTGAGACTAGAAAAGAGCACTAAAGAGTAAGACCTATCTGCCTGTCACACTGGTCTCATTAGTAGTGATCAATATCTCTTTTTTCTGACTGTAAGTATGAGAGAGTAAAAAAATATCCACACAACAGTCAGAGAAATGATGCTTAATTGTTGGCAGTATTTAAAGATTTAAAAATAATTCTTCCATTCCTGAGTCAATTCAGCAAAAGAATTCACTAATAATTCAATGAGACTGATTCAATTATAAAATACGTAAGGATGTACTTATAACTGGTTACCAGAATTACCAAAAATAGGACTCCTAACCCCTTTAAATACCCCCACCAGAATATGAGAAATCTGGGCCCAGATTTCACCTCCCTCTTGAAGAGCTAGTATTAAGAACATGCTGTATTCAGCTGACAGACAACATGTTTTGTGTCAAAAGCCATTACAGAGATATCAACACCTAACAATTTTTTGACCACTGGAAATTTTCCCAATACCGTTACAGTAATCTGAGAATGTTGTCATAGTATGGGAACTGTCACTGTAAAGAAAGTAAGGTAGAGAGATACTTTTACACAGATTGATTTCTAGAGGAGATACTCTCATATTTATTGTTTCTGTGGGAAGAAACCCTCATGGTTTGCTCCTATTACTCATCATCTAGCTTTTCATTGCTAAGTCTAGCTGCATTTGCAAAAGCATAGATCATCTAATGCTGGCCTATTTTCCTCCAAAGTCAAAATTAGTCCAATGACAGGACATTGTGTCACAACAGAGGTTTAAGAGGTTATCCAGTTTGGAGAGGATTGTGGTTACTGTTCAGAGCATCAAACCCACCTACTAGCCACATAAAATGGGAAAGATTCATATCAAAATAGAAATTTAAAATTACAAAAGGAATCTTTATTCTTCTTTCAGCAGTACCTAGAACGAGCTCTACTTTTCTTTCCAGGATAGACCGCACTCAGGAAGAGAAAGTCTAACAGTTTATTCACTAGTGGGGCAAAATTTACCTAATGCTTGCCAAGCCTTCATCAAGCAAAGAATTGCCAACAGCCATTAGAATTACAATGGTAAGTATAAGAATGCAATACTCTTATTGCTTGAATGTTTTGTTTTTATTAAGAGAACTATAATAATTATAATCCAGTGATTAGAAAAGAGCACTATAAAATAAATGATCAAAATAATAACAAAAAAACCCTAAAGCAAACATTGCCCAGTATGTGATAAGAATGAGAAAACAAAAGGAAGGCAAAACAGTAATGGCATACCATCAGAACTGCACTGGCAAGAATCTGATCCCAGAACTGATGGTGACATGCACACCCAAAAGGCTGGTTTTCACTAGCTCTCTGTGGTATTTCTCCATCTGTCTGCTGAAGTAAATTGATTTTTCATAAATAAGGAAACAGAAGACATGAAACTCTTCATCTTGTTGGTTAGGGCAGATGTTGGGAATGTTACATTGTTTAGACAAAGCCTCAGTACCCTAAATCTAGTTATATTACAACAGGTGACCCCACAACTGGCAAATAATTTTAGTGCAGGCCAGACAAATTTTAGGGAACAACTTAACTCTGTTGCTTTTCTCAGTAAAATGCTTGCACTGAAAAAACAATACCACTGCTGCTGTGCTAACTGCTCAACATACCATATTTCCTCCTTGACTATACACAGATTGTGTATCTTAGGTATTCCAGTGATTAGGGACAGTAAAAAAATAATCTGGCTTTAAAAAACCCAAACATTGTATTGTTTGTGTGTGTGCATATGTGTATATGTAAGTCAATATGAACAGATGTATATGCATATATATATATGTACTCATATAAAATTTTTTAAACAATATTTTAGGATTTGCATGTAGGAAAGCCACTTATATAAAAATAAGAACGTCATTCTTTCTATTATTGGGAGGTGAATATTCAACAAGATATAATCCCCACCCCTCCCAGTTGACTCTCTGATTCACTGAGAGAGATTTAGACAGCAAGAATTAGGACCAATTTCAGTCTTAACTGATTCACATCACTTCTGGATTTTGTCCCAAGTGTATGAAAATAGAAAATTATAATAGGATTAGATTGCAGCACTTCCCTGTTTATTAGCCATTATTTCTCATTGTATTGTTTGTTTCATTTGTTTGTTTTGCTTTTGCTTCCTGACAAGGCCATTGAAGGCTGCCTACAGAGAAACCACTTACTCAAATTGCTCCTTCTGGAGGGAAGGCAGTTACTTGGAAAGCTAAGTGGCAGATTCTGCCTTCTTTTCTATGTAGAGAACCTTAATTGACTTTGCTGCTGGTTCTGTCAACAGCTGGGGATGAATTCAGTACCCCTGTGCAAATTTCAGGTTGTGAATAAATAGAAGATGATGGCTTTAACTCGGGATTGTGCGATTATTAATGTTATTTGGGCACAAAACGGGCTTATCTTAATACTCAATACAAATTATGTGCCTTGTTCTGTTACAAATAGAAGATTTGAGCAATGGAAAATGCAGGGAGACAGCAGAGGAAGCAGCTGTGGTGGCTGAGAGACGACCAACATGAGCTGCAGGGGAATGCCAGTAATGTCATCCCCACCTTGCTGCCGAAGTGCTTGAGCAAGCAGACTCTTTTAGAATGACAGGCAAGCAAGCTTACTCTTACCTTGTTCAAACGCCATTATTTTCTCCCACTGATGCTCTGCAAAAGCCTGAAACTAGATTCCTAAGGTGTAGTTGATATCTAAACAAGTTCGGAAAGGTTTCCTGGGCTGCTCTCCTGAGTACACAAATAGCATTTTAGGTTACCAAGTGCTTGGTTAAGTGCCTGTCTTTGAGCTGTGATCAAATTAGACCGAGAGGTTACAGAAACCTTTTCTTTAGAGTCAACAAAGAGGAATTAGCAACGTAAAGGTAAAAGTATTCTCCAGTAATTGAACGAATAGTACAACAAACTGCTGTGCTTTTCTAGGGCTCTGTGTGTGGTCTATTAATTATCCTTGTGATGAAATTGAGTAGCAATTAGTGGAAGCATGCTTCCTGTTTCTCAGTATTAACAAATCAATTTTCAGAAACTTGACATCCCTATTCCCTTTTTTTTCCAGAAATAATGTTGGATTATCTCTGGATACAAATCTGCTATCTGACAGAAGGAATAGAATCTCTTTGTTTTCACGCAATTTTCTCCTTACTGATATGTGCTCATTTCTTTTTTCATCCAGCACTTTCTTAGAATCCTATTAAGTGATTGCCTCCTACAATCTATCACGGCAATGAATATTAGAGGCTAATTATGTGCAAAATGCAATTAATTTTAGTGGTCAGACTTAAACATAATATGCTTTGATATCACTGAATCCTTTCAGGTTGTTGTGTCCTATCAAAACATAAACAGAACTTTCTGACCTACCTTCTGTCTGTATCATGCTACATTTTAAGTGCTGCTGTCATACTTCATCTTAATTGAGAGTATTCATATCATCTGTGTTTGTTATTATCCTCGCTGTCTGAGGTAATCTGTGTATATTCAACCATTGATGGAAATTAGAGTGCTCCTACTCCAGAAAGGTGGCTTTTTTTCATTCTTAACACATAGTGTTTTTCTTTACAGCTCATTTCTACACTCAAATTCTTAAAGACACAATAGAAACATCCCCTTCATGTATAGTCAAAAATATATTGCTATTGTGATTGAAAATTTAACAGTCTTAATCAATAAATTCTGTGAGTCTAGTTCTAATAGACAAAGAAAGAAATATCAATAATGCAAGTAAAGTTGTTATACATACAATTCCTAGTTTCTACCCCATTCCTTGTGTTAGCCTCATGTTTCTACTACTGCTCTGGCTGCTGAGCTTGATGGTTTCATGCTGGTGCCACTGGTGGGGCATTACAGTGCATTGAGTCAGCATATTTTGCCATGAGGAATATATGTTTGTGTAGATGGTTTCTTCTTGCTTGTTCTAGGATTGATCAGGAGTGATTTTTATACATTTGCTAACATGCTTTTATACCTTTCATTTGTCTTCATTGGTCTGTAGTTCACCATTACACCTATATTTACTATATATGCTGCTTTTCTGTACGTTAGCTACTGGTTTTTATTATCCCTTAAAATAAGTTCTGTCCAGCTCTAAGTTTACATGTCTTTACCTGACTGCAGGTAAGTTGTTTATAGTCAAGTGATCTCCAATGAAGGGATCTTCAGCCAACCTGTGCCCTTTCTTTCAGCATCCTGTACCTGTGCCCTCTGCACTGCACCCTGTCTTCACTGCTCAAGTACTTCTGTTTACCAGGCCTGTTTTTCTCTGGTCTGCATTACCATGTTAGAGTTGTAAATATCCTTTTTCCCATAGGATAACTGCTTCTTATTGCTTTCTATGTAAAAGGATATAAAATTGCACTTTACAAAGATAAAAGTAAAATAAATTAGCCATAGACTCATGGTCTATACAAGAAATTGCCGTCAGAACTAAACTAAGTAAAACAAAGCTAGAGGCAGGTCAAGAAAAGTTCAGACAGAGTAAGCATGACCAGCCTCAGTCCTGAAGCCTTGCAATTTTGCCTGAAGCATATGGCCTGTTAGCAATGGCAGTACAGTATTGCACGGTTACCTGGTTACATAATCTTTTATTTATTTCTCTTTCTGTAGAATCTTGCCTGAGACAGCAAAGGGAGAGCTGAACATTCACATAATGATCTTATAAGGAATTGGGTCATTATTCTGGGCAGAGAATTTTCAGTAATTCAGTTGCTTAGTAACCCCAAAGCCTACAGTTGCAGCTCATCACTAGCACAGTTTGTCTCTGATTGCTCTGCATGTTAGTATTACTTCTTTCAGGTACACTACTGTGGCAGGACACCACTCATTTCTCTAATAGCACATCATTTTCCCCCATTCTGTGAGTCCCAAATGTCCTTACTGGAAGTAGTGAGAGTAGATAAAATTAAAAAATAATGCCAGAAAGGGGTTCACAATAGTGAGAAACCCTGTGTTTTCTCAAGGATTTCCCAGTGTAGCACAGAGTAATACCAGCCTCCTGACTGCATTCAGACAGTAAACTCTGTGAGAGCACCATGACATCCATATGATGTGCTTCTTCCTCTGAGGAACATGGTGTCCTTTGGGGACAAATGGACCAATCTTCCTGTTTGCAAATATTTCCGGTTGCAAGAGGCATTATATTGTTTGATGTCAAATGCATAGAAGTAGGTGAAGGATGAAAATCTTTTGTGAGTATAAGCGAGCCAGTTTTAACAAATCCAAAGGCAGTTAATTCTAGCCAGAGATTGTTACGAGAAGTGTTCTGCCCAGGCAGCTGTATTCCTGTCTGAAGGGGGAACTGATTTTTACTGTCGCTTTGCCTCATTTAACAGAGAGTGCATCTATTTCAAACTTACTGAAAGGAGTTATTTCCAACTTACTGTAGGCAAATCCTGACTACTTTAACCTAGTTGTGTTAGGTACTGTTAAGAATATAGTTACATTTTCCCAGAGGTGGCTGTGAAGTGTGTCTGAGCTACATTAATGCTGTTTCTAGTGTCTGAACCAACTAGGGTAATGTTAATGTGTATGGGTTATGACTGTCTGTAGGAATTGTGCAGTGCTGTAGAGGACAGCAGGAAGAGATTTCAATCCCAGTTGTTGCACTACAAAGATTATCAGCTTTAGTTTGGACTCTATAAGAAAGGAGGGTTTCTACATGAGTAAGGACAGGAAAGAGTAAATTTAGGACTTTTATCAAGACCTGAAATACAACTGATGTTTGGTTTTTTTCACAATGTGGCTTCATCTCTGCATGAACTAAATTCTGTAAAAGGAAACGTTCTTGTACTTTTTTATCCCAGTGGATAGGTCAGAGCACTTCAGTTCCAGCAAATCTGTCTCATATTTTCTTTATGCTTTGCATTGTTTTCTGGATGATGATTGGCTTGATATTTATGGCCTGTAGAAGATCTGAAAGCAGTATTTATTCCCTGTAGTTCTAGAGGGGAGAAAATGTACCTTTAAGTGTCTTCAGAGCTATTATAAAAATTTTTGAGTTGGCATATAGGATTTCAAATTACCTGTAATAACTCAGGATAGAGGCTGGTCTCTTTTGAAGTATAGCTAGATGAAGAGTCTGATTTAATGAGCAGCAGTTGTACAAAATCAAAACAAGATGTTTTGGTAATAAAGAATAGGATGGGGAATAATAAGGAATATTATAATACTTCTATACCAATATATCAACAGTCTGATCTCAGCAATGATATTGTGATTCTTACTCAGTCTCAGAAAAGATATTGAAGGACTACGGAGGGGTCAGAGAAAAGTGACCAGAAGTGGTACAGGGAGAAACAATTTAACCCAAAGGCAGTTTAAAACCTAGCTATGTTTATTTTAGAAAAGCTGGAAATAAAAGTGAACTCAATAGTTGAAGAGTTCAATAATTCAGATAGTCTCTTTTATGATACAAAGCAAAAGGAACCCTTGCATTGCTAGTGTTGACTCCTTGAATCAATGGATTTAGCAGTTTAAATAGGAACTGAACAAGACCACTGGCATAAGTAGTAGTAACAAAAATATATTACAAAAAATAAAAAACTTTGTAAATCAGGATTTGATGCCACTCCAGTAACTGAAGACTAGAACAAGGCAAAATTATTCCTATCCCCATTCCTTAGAGTTAGAGATGTGCTAGATCTCAGGCCAGATCTAAGACTCCTTGATCCTCTGGCATGGAATTTGAAGAAATTCTTATGATGACAGTGTGCACACACTTCTAATGTCTCAAAAGATCTTCTATTTAGCTAATACCAGAAATTCTGAATATCTATTGTAATAATTTATCCTGTTATTCCATCACTCCTTTTGGATCTGCTATATCTGTTATGAGATAGAATAACACACTTGAAGAAATTATGCTTCTTTTCTCAGTTTTTACTACGACGGATTTTTAAAATTATTTCCAAGTCTGGATTTTAAAACAAGAAATTTTAAGCTTCATTTTAAAAAGTTCAGTTGTATTATAAGCTTTTTTTTTTTCTTGGTGATTTGCCTAGAATATGTTCATATCTTTTTCCTAAGTGATTACATTCTTAGGATCCAACAATATGTATTAGTAATTTAAATTATTATGCCTCTTGCCTCCTTAAATCTGGTAGTTCTGTACTACAGCTTGTTGCTACAGCTTGTTGCTTCTGCTACTAATTAGAACTGCAAATCAAAGCCTAATTAAGCACTTCAGCTATGAAAACTGTGCAATACCAAGGAGTAGGTGGATTAATATGTTTAATATTTGACACAGCCTGTGCAATGAAAAATAGAACAGTAAAAGTACATTCAAGGAATTGTGAAAATAATGTTCAGATGGTACCAGCTGGAAATCTTTGTTATGCTATTTGGGCAATGCTCTTCTGTTTTTTTAAACTACCTTCTCCACAGCCCCTTTTTAAGACATACAGATTTTCACAGTTGGCTATGCAATTTAAGAGCCAGATAGTGCCTTTTTTTGGCTCCAGCTACCAGCCCTACTAGTGTGTATAACACTGAAGTTTTACCAATGTAGTTTAGTATTGGTTAAAAGGGATTTGAGTTAGTCTGCCCATGAGGTTGCACTCAGTGCAATCTTGGAGTGTGTTGATTCAACCTGAGATGAAAATGACCTAAAAAATGCCAGTGAAGTGTGAACTAAATTATCAAACAAACTTATCACATTTCTTGTCTTGTGGAGTTGAAATCACACCTTTAATTAAAATAGAACAGGTTTGACTAGAGAAGAAGCCTTTAACTTCAGATGTGGTATGTACCATCATGCAATCTGTCACAGAGAGCTAATGTGTTGAACTCAGTGGCTCCAAGCAGAATTTGTAGAAATTTCACTACCAGCTTATGAAAACATGACATAAAGGCATTAAGAATTTCTTTGAGGCTTAATTACTAAACTGTGTTTCAGTCAAATGTTTATACGTGGTTCATTTCTCAGGTAATAGGGAATAACTATGAAAAAATTGTTCCTGATACTGAATTGTCTATCCAAATTTGAAGAAATTGCTGAAGTTGTTTCCGTCTTTCAGTTTTCTAGCCTACTCTAAGGCATGAAATCTGCAGGATTTAGAATTGCTAACAGTAGTTGAATGCTACACAACCTTTCCACAAATATGCAAAATATTGAATGGTTTTACTTGCTTCATGACTTTTTTTGCTCCTGTATTCCATGGAGTAGTAATTTTAAATACTCTAGAATGGGAAACCCAAATTTAAAATTTTTATTTCTTGTTCTGCATGCCAGAAATATTATTCCAGGTTTCCTATCTTTGGCACACTGAGTTATCGTGTTGTCATCAAACCCAACACAGACTGCTCCAATTACAAATATGACATTCTCCAATTAGCTCTTTATGAAATGCTTTCCTATTGATAAATAATCCTAAAAAAAAAAAAAGAAGAAAGAAATTATTACCACTTTGTGAATCAAAGAGGAAAGTAAAAATTTTAAAAATAATATCCTTTATGGTGTATAGAAAAAAATTGATCACCTCTGTGTTGAACTGTGCAGTTTTCCTTCCCTTGTACATCCAAAACAGTATCAAGTTGAGCATTAGGATATTTTTCTAAATGTGTTGTACAGACTCAGACTCTTCAAAATGAGAAGGAAATTTGTTGAAGCCTCATTTTTAGGCTGGATTCTGTAGCTACATGTAAATAATATAAAATGATACAATATTGTATCATATAAAATAAAATTTTTTCTTAGGCAAATTTTAACTATTTCCATGCTGAATATAAGGATGATCCCTGACTCTCCAGTTTTGTATTCACCTGAAAGCCATTTTATAGGCATTAGAAAGCCAAAGAGCCCAATTCTGATTTTCAGGCCAGAAAGCAGTCAGCAACTGTATTGCTCAAATTTATTACTACTAGAATGACCCCAGAAGGATTTGGTTTCATTCTTGGAGATCACGAATAATTCCTACTTGGTCTGTAAATGTTCTATGCTTTTATTTGCTTAAAGCTTACACAGAAAGCAGTGCATGGTTTTCCGAAATCAGTCACTTGAGTTGAATGAAATTCAACTAAAAGATGCACATAGTGTAATTAATGACAAGAAGTCACCAAATCTAAAAAATTATTTTATTCCCAAAGAAAGAATAGATGTAATTATCATTCTGTCTCCGTGACACTGAACACCACCAACACCTGCACTGTGGCAGAAATTCATCAAGTCATTGCCAAATTTCAGCATCTCTGTTGACAGGTGTGCACTCTGCAATTATGGCTAGGAACACCAGGTAAAGCAAAACAATCCAATCATGACATAAGAAATGTAGTTCTTTCCCATGTCATTTCTACTCATGTTAAGGGAATCTGTCTTTTCCAGTGCACCATTAAAAACAAATGCTCTTTTCACTTTGTACTTTATTTTGTTCCTAATAAAAAATGTGCATGTTTAGATGATGCATAGACTCAGCAGTGAAACAGAAAGCAAAAAACCCAAGGATTTATGTAGGCATAATACAATAGAAAGGAAGACATGTCTCATCTCAGTTTTTACTAAGGTACTGACAAAATATATGGCTATACTTCAGATTTTCTATCAGTTAATTATGCAGTGATATTATTATTTTAATGGATAAAAATCATTAAGAAGTACAAATTCTCTTTTGTTCTTATTGCTTCTAAAACAACATTTCCATGCTTTTTCAGCTGACTTGCTCAATTTGAACTATGTTTTTTTGCTCCTGGTTTAAATGTGACCCCAAGAAATGTCTGTGCCTGGTGTTAATTAACTAATTTTCCATTGATAGGGACTTTTTACTTAAACTAAATAATATTTGGCATTTTGATAATCTTTTGCTTTCTGCTTTGATAAATCCAGTGAATATTTTCATTGATATTTATTTTTATTCTCAGACCACTACTGTAAATAACAAAAAGAAAGCTAACTTTGGTTTAGTACCAAATCTTAGTCTATCCCCTTCCTTCTCCCACTAAAACTGTGCTGGTTTCCACTTGATGTGTGGAAAGATAAAAATTGCTGCTGATACCTCTGAACATTAGGTAAAACAGTATGTCTTGACTAGAGGGAGACTATTTTTACACCCATGTTAACTTTTCCTAAATTACATTTCAAATATATAATCCTGAATTA
The DNA here is from genome assembly GCA_013400975.1 of Atrichornis clamosus. Classification (NCBI taxonomy): domain Eukaryota; kingdom Metazoa; phylum Chordata; class Aves; order Passeriformes; family Menuridae; genus Atrichornis; species Atrichornis clamosus. The sequence goes on from WBMZ01008430.1 coordinate 24,477, forward strand.
TGCTTTGAATGCCCTTTCTGTTTCTGGTTCTCAATTCAGAAAGTCTCGTCTTTCTTTAATAGTAACTGATGTTGGTGGAGTTCCAAATTCATCTTTGATGAGTTCTTTTAGGCAAATTTGCAGTCTTCTGAGCTTACTGATTCCAGTGAGACTGTGTTGCTGGCTCTTCTGTCACGTTGCCTTTTCTCCAAATCCATTGCTGTATCTGTGCTAGTCACAGAACCTGTCGCTTGATTCATCCAGGTATTATTAAAAAGCATCCTGACACCACTTGAAAACACAGTAGTGTTATAAGTCCTTTCAGGTAGAGAGTGAGTTCGGGGACAACCACAATTGTGGCTCACTTTTCCCTTTCTGATCCTTGGCCAGTTCCATCTCCATAGACAGAGCCCTTCGCTCATGTTTGGGCTTGAAGCACTGAACGAATACTCCTGTTTGCACTGCTCTACCCAAAGGCACAGAACTCTGTCTTTGAACTCATGTGTCTCCTGTTCAATGTAAAATCTGGACATGTATTTCTGTCACCATTTTGTGAATGTCCAGACATCAGGTTAGAGAAAACTCATCAGTATTCCAAAGTCTTCCTCCCTTCTTTAATTACTGTAGACAATATCAGTCATCTGTCACTTAGACCTAAAACCTGGAGATCATATTTGGCTCACACCACTACTAGCGCATAACTTAAATCTTAAAGATCCAATTTGTATAATCTCTCTAGGATATGATTTATTTCTTCTTGAAGTTAAATATTTATTAATTTCTTTTTTTTATACTCTCTTGAGATACACCTAGTATGTGTTTTACTACTTGAGACCTCTGAGACACTCAGTTCATCTAATTCACAACATGCAGAGCAACTGTGGCCCTCCTTTACAGCCCTCCTTAGGAAGAGGGTGAACCATTTGTTTTTGAACTAAAGAAAAACGTGTCCTGCTGTACTCCAACAGGGTGGTCAGAGAAGCTGACACATTCTGAGTTCAGACATGCACCCAATGCCCCCATGGTTTTGAAGAGGTTCACAGCTGAATGTCTCGTGTCAGGACCAGCTTACTCGTAAGGATGTTGGCTAGACCTGGTGATACCTATTTTTTCACAGAGGTATAGCAACAGTACAGAATAGAAAGTATTAAGTAAAATAACCACTAAGCTGTGGAGTTATGACCTTTTATGTGGGAGTAAAAGTGGGAATTGAATACAGGAGAACTAGGGAAGCATGATGCTATGTCATTAAGAGGCCAAAGCTCTGATGGACTTGATACCAAGAAAATCTTCTACAGGTACATTGACAGCAACAGTGAGATTGAAAAAAATATGAGTTTGAACTGTGTCATTTGGCTGGAGAGTTCACGATGGAAGCTGTGGGAAAATCTGAGGTATTCAGCATGTTCATTACTTTAGTCTTTAGTGGCAAGGTTTCCTGTTCAGGAAAAGAAGTGCCTTACATGGCAGAGGAGAGTCAAATTATTGACTACTTACCTGGACAAACACAAGTCTGGGACCAGGTTAGCTACCTGCACGGGTGCTGAGAGAGCGAGCTAACATTGCAAGGCTACACTTCCTACTGGCTTTGGAAGCTTGTAACAATTGTGAGAAGTCTCCATTGGATGAGGAAAGAAAATGTTATGTCCATCTAAAAGACAAGCAGGGGCATCTGGACATCTGCAACCTGCAGAGCATCACTTCTGTACCAAGGCAAACTATGGAAAAAAATCTAGAAGTCTTTTCTATCATGAGGGAAGGACAAGAAGAAGGAACAGTTAATAAAAGTTTGTCAAAGGCAGATTTTGCCCAACCAGCTTCTCCATTCCTTCTGTGATCAAATGACTAACTCAGTGGATATGGAGAGTGCAGTAGATAAAATTTAACTTGATTTTAGGAAGACTTTTTTCAGAGTTTCCCATGGTATCACAGATATGGACTGGACTATAGAGGTGGGGATCTTACTAGACCAACAGGCACAGTAATCAAAGTTCATCCCAAGCAATTTCAAGTGACATATCTCCATGATTGATAATTGGGCCAATTGTGCTGAAGATAGACTGAGGGAAATGCATTTGTTTAGCTTGGTAAAAAGAAGTTCTAATTGCCGTCTTCCAGTACCCAATGGACATTTATAGACAAGATAAAATTAGATTCTTCTCAGAGGTCCATGACGAAAGGACAAGAAATGCTACTAAAAAACTGGACTTAAAGAATAGTTTGCTCACTGTGGATGATCAAGCAGTGTAACAGGCTTTGGAATCTCCAGCCTTGGTCGTTTTTGAAACTTGTCTGGACAAAGTTCTGAGCAACTATGAAGTTAGATCAGGTTTCTCAGAAATTAGATCAGGTTGCTTTGAACAAGACATTGTACTACAGTACCTCTAGAAGTCCTTTGCAGTTTAAAATTTTCTGTATATAGAATCCTGCATTCTTTTCTGCACAGTACCAAAGCATCAGTGGATGGGCTTCATTTACCCTCCTGTGAAATGGAGATGGTGGGGATTCTAACCTTTCTTATGCGGGGCTTTCAAGAAGGAGACTTCTATCCATCCTCTCCCATAGAAAAGTTCTGTGCAAAGAAACGCATGAGCCTTTCTTTAAGGGGATCTTCTGAATGGATCCCTGTATTTCAGAAGAGAATTCTAACCTGTGGATCCCAGGTAGATAAGGGTGCTCCTGTTCCTGTTTCACATTTCCTACATAGTACTTTTTGGCATCTTGCTTTCCGCTTAGACAGAACATTTCTCTTGGTTTCTACTTTGAGCTAATGGCTCTCCTTGGCAGTGGGTTCAGACTAAAGTTCAGACATCAGGCTCTGCATCGTGGAAGAAATAACTATTAGCTTTAGATTCAAGCCATTATGCACTGTAGCACTAGCAGAAAGAGGGTCAAAAGTGCACAGCAGAACATTCCTCTGAAGTTTATTTTTCAGAGAGTCTTTGTTTTTAATCTCTTTTTCTGGCAAGGTTTAGGGCCAGTTTCATATTTTAGAATTCATGATCCAGAGTCCTACTCACACGTAAACCTTCTGCGAATGACTTTTGATGAAATTAAAGGATACTGTTCGCTGCCTTGCTTGCTTAAGATCCAAATGAAGACTGATCATATTCTCCCTGCATCAATAAGTGGATTAGCTGTTTGATCTACTAATTAAAAGATACTGATTTCTGAAAACATTTTGTTAAGACTAAATTTGAGAAATTATTTTTTGGACTTGAGTCTATTCCAAGCTGTCTTAGTTTGTGGCTTAAGCCTTAGTATATATCTAAATCTTAGTATATATCTTAAGCAAAATATATCTGTTACCTACCTCAAGCATGAATACATTATATAAGTGTGAAATGAACTTTTTCCCTTCGGTTTGCTGATGTGAGAGGGTAGGATAGGAAATTCTCACAGCTGGCAGACAAAGAATTACTGTAGTTGCAAAGTGGTTCGGAACACGAATGTTGATTATTTCAATGAAAGAATTTAATTAGGCCTCCTAAGGAACAGGATATTACTGACATCACTGATTGCCAAAATGAGCAAAGTAATACAGCACTTACCATTGCAATATCACTCTCTTAATGATGCCATTATTAGAATTTGGCTGGCATCCTGAAGTGTGTACAATAGCTTGGCAATAGTATAATGATTTGGAAATCGCAGATGTAAGGCAACGATGTGAAAGCCAAAGGTTTACTGAAAAGAAGTCCAGATGAAGCATTTTCAGTGCCTTTCAGTGTCATGGATATGTAAAGGACTGACTCTTTCTCATTACTGCAACATATAGGATAATTAAAAAGAGAAATAAAAAATCATTGTGTTTTCTTAGTCTCACTTTCCCACAGGCAAGTTTTCATTCCTTTTTCAGCTTTATGTTTTCCTTTATTAGGAAGGTTCTTCTACCCTATAGTATCCCAATAGAAAAGATTTAACAGGTTCTCTGAGCAGTTTCTCTTTTAGTTCCTGCACTGATATTCCATTAAGTCAAAGAAACAAGGGACTTCACAGGATCCTGTTATTGGTCACCTTATGGATATTCAGTTTTCAAGTGTGGTAGATTCAGTGACTTAGACCAGTTTCTGTGCTACTCTAAATTGCAACTCTCCTGCGATATCCTTAGAAAAGCCACATTAGGGAAGATTCCTTTCTTGCTCTAATATCATTCTTCTCCAACACACCTGACAGACTGACTAGTAGTGGAGAGACATAGGTGATACAACCATAAAATCTGGCACTATTTGTACCTCTGACAAATAAATTTCAGTTTCTCTCTATAGTCTGATTGCATTCCTTCTGTAACGTTTACGCAGTCTAAAACTGCAGTAAAATCTGGCTCATATAATGTGAACTAAGTAGTGACAGCTTTTAAATTCTGTCTGAATTTGGATAGACAAATGTAATCCTAAGCGCTTTTATTTTTCAATTTGTTTAAAAATACCTATGGGGAGGATACTGAGGATTGAATTAAAAAGGAGGTATTTGGATGAATGACACACAATGGAAGAATGAAAAGAGGATATCCAATCTATATTTGGAGCTTTTAAATTCTCTCCTCATACTTCTTTTCTGTCTTCTCTGCAGTAGAGATCCACTTTGGTATGCTGGTATTTGAAACAACTGCCTTTAATGGAAGCATTTATAGGGGGGATTGAATTTGGGATACTGTTTAAAGAAAAAAAATACTTGAAATAGAATTACATTTGATATTCATATACAGCTAATATTAGTTCTAGTAACTAGGAAATGAGAAATATTTTGAAAAACTTCTTATGGTAAAAATATCCCCAAATACTTTGGATTGCACTTACATTGACTAGATCCCAATGATTCCTAAAATTTAATTTCCATCTAATAATAAATTACAGTGATTTCTGCCCCAGCCCCTCATTGCTGAACATACAGTAATAGCACATAACAAAGCTCTTTCAGCTCTATATGCAGTTATATTCAACTCCAAATTCCTTCACACATTTTCTTTCACTGAGACTACCCTGACTTTGATTCCATTCCCACTTTGCTCTGTGTGAGCCTGCAGCCTCTATTTTTGAAATGGAGCAGAGCTGTTCCCTTCATTCATTTGCCTTATGTAGCATTTCCGTTCATGGCCTGTCAGCAAGGCCGTGCCTCTGCTCTCCTTCTACCTCATCCTGAATCTGAGTCACTTACCAGGCAATTTAGACCAATTTCTTCCCAATACTGTGGTACAGTAGGAAATTCCTTGCAAAGCATAGAAATATTAAAAGCTTGCTTTCTGACTATTTATAAAAAATTTGTGAACAATTACCTGTCTGTTAGTTAGCACTGTACAATCACAGCAAAATATGTTTAATAATAAGTAATTTCCTAAACTTTGTGTAGAAAACCTCATTTTTGCTGTTAAAAACAGGTACACAGTTCATGCTGAGATGGATATACATATATATGACAGAATTTGGGCAGCTGTTGTCTTTAACCTCTGAACACACCTGGAAGAATGACTAGAAATCTTCATGACTCTATTTCTTTTTCCAGTGGAAGAAGTGGATGGGAACTGTACATTTTCTTAGATCTGAGAGCAGCTGATATGTTATATCTCAGGGGAAAAGCAGAAGACTGTAAAACTGTCAGGAACCAGATTGTTTGCAGCACTGTATTGACACTGGCTGTGCTGGTGTTTGCATCCCCTCAGGTGGGGCTTAAGTAGATTTCCCTTTGCCTGACAGCTAATTGAGAGGTCCAATCAATAGTACTGCTCTCACCTATCAAATAAGTGTAATCCTGGAAAATATTATGATGAGGAACAGTCTCTGAAAACCTCAAATTCTATATAGCTGTTGTGTGACAGTAGAGTGTTTTGCCACAAAGAGGGCCAGTCATCTTTAGGGTAGGACAAACCTTAAGGGTTTTACCAAGACATAGTTGAGTTACTGTTTGAATTATAGTCGTAACATCTGAAAATTCAAAAAGGAAGTGAAAATGTATCTTGAGACTAATAATATAAATGAAGTGTCGAGTAATGCTTTAGATATTTCCTTTCCTCTTAAAAAAATCATATAGCCTTGAATAATGACTTACCTATTGTTTTAATTTTGTAACCAGTAAAATACCTTGAGTGATCAGTACAATCAATAGTTAAATGCTTCCTTGTAAAAAACCCCCTTGCCACAACAGGGCTGATTTTTTGTGATTTCAATTGTTGCTGCTTACACCCTGAACTGTAACTATATTTTCAGTGTTGTTATCTAGGAAAGCCATGGTAGTGTCCACATTCTTCACAGGCACGTAAAGTCTCTGTAGCTGTGTTACTAAGAAGGATAATATCAGTCCTCTAAGCTTTAATTGTTATGTCAAATACCTTTGTAGCCTCCTCAGAGAAAATTTTCTTAACTGTTTATAGCACTACAGTAGCGAACAGTAAGAAATATTGGTGCTGCCATTATGAACATCTCTTCCTGACATCTATAAATCCTGACCAGGTCTTCAGGTGATTCATTTTGAACATTTGTTGTCAGGGTTCAGAGGTTCAAATCTGCTTCTAGATGGTTCTCTACTGAAGAGAAATGTACAGTAACTCTTATGCTATTAGTGTGAATGATTGTAAGGTAAAGTGAGAACTTATTCCAAAAGAATAAAGCTATTTATGTTTTATCTGTAGCAAGATGGTTTTTATGGAGGATGAGTGATTTTTCTTAAGATGTGGCAAATCTTAAAACACATAAGTCTTTATAGCACTTTCTTTTCTCAGAGTCATATTTCAATGACTGTATGGCAAAAAGAAAATATGATGTGACTATCATTTGATGTACCAAAGAACTGCAGGTTTAAAGCAGTGTCTCTTGAGAAATCTTGTTATATGGCAAGTTTATGACTAGATTTTTATTCAATGAGATTTTGAGTCATGAATTAATGGGCAGTATTACATTCACTTGAAGGAAGGTACTTCATGTACAGATCACTTGTGGCTCTGCTGAGGAGTTATAACATGCTGCTGTCACAGAGGCCTGGCCCTGGGGGCAGGAAATACGCTAACTGACATTTGATCACAAGTTATCAAATATAAATAATAGACCAGAACATTTTTTTTTTTGTAAGAAAGATGATATATATAACTTCTATTATTATGGAATAAATTCTTCTAACCACTACCGCTATTTGGGCATTATCTAATAGTGTAGACATGACTAAATAAGTAATCAGATATACCTTTTATTAGTTTTTTGCTAATAGTAAATTATATTCAGTAATATCAACAACTTGATTTTTCTTTTGTCTTAATTTACATAATAGATCTAGAACTACATTTTTAAAAAGTCTCTAAAATTTTATTTTCTCTAGTAAAAGTATCTGAGATAGATTCCAGATATGTAGGCTTGAGCACAGGTTACAATTAAAACTTTAAAGAAATATTTCTACTTTGCTTGTCTCAAGCCAATATATATTTTATAAATTAGATTAATAACTCTGAGAATAACCTGTATACTCCTTGCCAAGGAAATTAATTTGTAGACCTAGGAGAAGATTGAACATATTCTGTCAGGACCTAATAAATATCTTTATTTACATCAGCAGTGCAGCTTTTTCTTCCTAAGGACCAATTATGCTATTTCTAAAAGGTCAAGGGGCTAGAAATCAATATTCAAACTGTTTTTCCAGGCTCAATTAGATTTGAGTAAGTTTTTGATGAATTCTCTCTCCCAGGCTGCCTTAATGCTGTCATTGTGAAGAGCAGTGCCCTTGTAGGACACTATCCCCAGGGGAAGTTTTTGAGGTCCTGCAGGCAGAAAACAAACTCCCAGCTGTTCAAGGAATTAGTCAATAAAACCCCCTGGAAAACTGCCCTCAGGAACAAGGGAGCAGAACAGCACTGGTAGATCTTTAAGGATGCTTTCCACAGAGTGCAACGGCTCTCAATCCCCAGGAGTAAGACATCAGGAAAGGAGGGGAGGAGACGGGCTCAGTCAAGACATGCTGGCCAAACAAAAGGGCAAGAAAGAAAGGCACAGGCAGTGAAATCAGGGGCAGGTACCCTGGGAAGACTATAGGGATACTGCCTGGTTGTGTAGAAGGGTCAGGAAGGCCAAGGCACAGATGGAGCTGGACTTGGCAAGGGATACAAGGAATAATGTAAAGAGCTTCTGCAAGGTATGTCAGCCCAGAACACCAACCATATCCTGGGCTGTATCAAAAGCAGCATGGCCAGCAGAGTGAGGGAGGTGATTCCTCCCTTCTACTCCGCTTTCATGAGACTCCACCTGGAGTAATGTTCCAGCTCTGGAGTCCAGAACATGGGAAAGACATGGACCTGTTGGACCAGCTCCAGTAGAGAGCCACAGTATCGATCAGAGGGCTAGAGCCTGTCTCCCATGGGAAAAGACTGAGACAGTTGGGGTTGTTCAGCCTGGAGAACAGAAGGTTCTGGGGTGACCTTATTGCAGACTTTCAGTACTTAAATGGGTACTATAAGAAAGATTTGAACAAACCTTTAAGCAGGGTCTGTTGCAATAGTACAGGGGTAATGGTTTTAAAGTAAAGAGGATGGATTTAGACTGGATATAAAGAAGATCATCTTCTTACACTGAGGGTGGTGAGACACTGGAATAGGTTGCCCAGAAAGGTGGTAGATGCTTCATGCCTGGAAACATTCAAGGTCAGATTAGACAGGACTCTGAGCAACCTGATGAAGATGACACTGCTCACTGTCAGGGGGTGGGGCGAGGGCTAGGTGACCTTAATAGGTACCTTCCAACTCAAGGTATTCTATAATTCTATGATTTTTTTTTTCAAGTACCTGAATTGCTAATCAGAAGTTGATGCAACTGGCAATGAATTAAATTAACAATGTAATCCCCTAGTTAAGACTCTTTTGTCCATGACAAGTGTTTAGACTAAGTGCTTATACCAGCTGTCCTATAGTCTGGAAGATTTACCTAAATCCAATTCAATAATCAAATGGCATTTGTGATCTCTTGCTGATGATAATTGTGTACCAGCAGCAAAAATCAACAGATGGAAAATTTTTCAGATGCTCAAATAATTTTTTTTGGGGGGGGTTTCAATCTGAGGCACTGTAATGATGTGCTTATTTTATGTTTTTTCGTAAAGGAAATATGAATCCAATAATATAAGCAATACAAAGCAACTTAAAAACTAGAAACTGCCACAACTGTGATCGGTAACCTATGTAAATTGTCTTTCCCTGAAACCCTCTGGTCAGAATTAAACCAGACATCTACCAAAAATGTGATAGGTCAATAGCAAGCAAAACAGCCAGGCCCATGCAGAAATGTAAGTGTCATGGAGTACAATCACCTCTATGCAGTGGATAAGCCTGTCTTTATTGGTAAGCACGTATTATTTTTTCTTCTGTGAGAAACTTTATACCAGATCAAATCGATGGTGTGTCTTTACATGCATTCTCACCTGTCATCCTAATCTATATATTCCAGTAAACTAATTTTTGTTTACTGAATTTTTGATCAGGAAATTGGAAGATACTATATCATCTTGAAAAATATTGCTTTACCTTCATGCATGATGATCTGGGACAAAGTTCTTTGGAGAGGAAAAATGGTAAAAACTATTTATTTTATTTAAGTAGTTCTACCAAAGAGCAATTACTGGGTTAATGTTATGAATATCCACCTTGACAAAAAAAATTAAAACCTTTTCTAATGGATACAGTTTCTGACTCCCTGAAAAATGATGCCATAGAGGCACTATTTTAAAAATTTCTTTCTATCTTTTTCCTTAGGACTATGACAGCACATTATGCATATAAAAGACTCAGCAGAAACCAGAAATCTCTTCTTGCCTATACCTCTGCTTCTACTTTTGATGTGTTTTTGCATGCTGTGGAAACTCATGCAGAATTGTTATGACAGCTCAACTGAAATTTATAATCAAGAGTAAGTTTTTCATTTAATATCCATCATAATCCATGAAGAATTGAATCCTGTTTGTTATGTCTTTGTGTACTCATTGGATATGTAGGCATGGAATTCAGAGTACAAACAGTTATGTCTGTATGCAAAATATATTTAGGGACTTATCCATGTTTCACTTCAGGGGAATGGGAGTCAAGCTCTGCTTTAATCACACACCACCTTACTTAATGATAAATGGTAACCAGTGGTAAATGGGTGCCAGGGACCACTGAGGTTATAGTACGTAAGACAACCAAGATCTCTGAAAAAATGATCAGAAATACAAAAGAAACTTACTTGTGTGCAATTGCAAATATAATTGCATATTAGAATATGAATAGAAACTGAGAATTGGGACATGGTTCATAAAGTCCTTTACATAAAAAATGGAAAAGACTGCAAATCTGCCTCTCAGGCAGCTCCATTGCCAGGAAGAGGAATTTTTTAACCTGGTTAGAGAAGTCCCAAAGGATATACTGAATGAAAAATAGCCTGGAAATCTTTAGTTAGCCGTCATAGTGAAGCATTCTGTTTCTATTTATTTCCTAGTAGTTTGCATGCTTAATTTGTAAGAATAGATGTCGGGGCTTTTTTTTTTTTCCTGCCATGTTAGATTACTACTCTCATTTTACCCAGTACTTCTGAAGAATGAATTTTGTACTCCCTTGAAATCAAGTCCTGAAAGTTGTCAGCAGGAAGATGAGAGCTTGTATAATGCTGGAATTATTTGGAGATTCAGAGTCAAGGTCTCTAGGGTAATTGTGCATGACATTTCATATCTGAGATTTGTCTACATCAGAAAGATCTCACTGCACCTGAGATCTGTCAGAATTCTTATTTCACTGGCTCTGTTGAAATTTAATCTCTAAAATTCCTCATTGATAATTAGGGTTATGTGTTATTCCTGATTAAAGTTAGTAGCAATGGGGGATCAGATTGTTAAAAACAATCACGATGGAGTTATCATAACTCTTGATCATAAGAAAATTTTAGCAATGAAGAAAATTCAAAATGCTTAGAGAGGAAAAAGAGATCTATCTACATTTGAAAATAAATGAAAATAATTTAAGGAATTATTTTACTGATTCATTCTTGAAGAATAAGTGACATATATATTGTTATATATTATATATAATTTTTTCTACCTGGTTTACTTGGATGTTCACAGTTAGTTTCTGATGTGTATCATGGGAGTTGTAGGGTACATGAAATTAAAAACGAAATACAGAGTGTTACTTGACTGAACACTTTCCTTGTTAGAAATGAGGGTTGAAATACAATTTTTGTAAAAGTTTATTCAGAGGTTACATGTAAAACTTCTCTTTGCTAGGATATGATCCAGCATCTGCCATAAAGAAACAAATTGAAGGCCATAAATGAGCTCTCTAAAATGTTTAGCTCAGGTGTGTTCAGTCCCTTGGCTTTCTAGAAATTGAGTAATAAAAACTGCAGCTGTGAAGGAAAAATTGTGAGAGGTCCCTTCTGCACAAAAATATTTTAATTTTATTCAGATTATCTAGTTGCAAAAATTAGTATAGGTTTGAATTCAGTGCTGTGTAGCACAGTCAAACATAGGTTATGAACTCTGGAAAATAAACTCTGCCCTGGAAGATTGCGGGTCTAGAGGGAGACGGGCTTGACTGCACTGAAAGTTCCTGCCTGGCCTCTTCCATTGTGGATGAGAACAGTTTTCAAGAGCATTCTGTCACGGGATGATTTCATCCATGTTCAGCATTGAGAAAAAAGATATTCATATGGACTGAGAGTCCACATTGTCCCTGTGGAGGTCCAAATTGCTGAACTTTGTAGTATTGTACTTGTACTATTATGAGACTCCTTCTTTTTTTGGTTTTGTTGGTTTAGTTTTGTTTTGGATTTTTTTAGTTTGTTTTGGGTTTTTTTAAAATGAGGTGTATTTAGTAGTCCAAGATTTTATGTAAGCAGAACAAATGTTAACTGTTACAAAAAAAAATGGATGTAGAGTCTAGGAGTAGGCTGACTGCAACAATTTATCCCTGAAAGGCTTTAGTATTAGAAACCTCTTCAGTGTGTAATTCCTTGTTTGTGCTATTTCCTTGGAGCCATATGTGCAGCAGGGTTTTGCATGAAAGATGGAAACAATGTTGTTTGTTTCAAGGCTTTTCAGCTACTGGAAGAATGTGAAATTTAGAAGACCAGAATTAAGAACACAGGCTGATGTTTCCCAAGTAGTTCTTGGTAGTTTCCTGAGGTTGACAGAACATTGGTGTGCTTGGGTGGTTCCTGGATTGTCACAACAAGGGCTAACTTCTCTGTGGCTGCTCTGTTCCCAATTGCTATTTTGGGCTTCCATGGCAAGGTATAAAATGAAACTGGGATAAAAGCTAAAACAAGTCTCTCTTATTAGTTCTATAAGCTAGAAAAAATGAAAGCAAAATAGTTCCTATTCAGAATGATGCCTTATTTATGTATGAACCCAAATGTTTGCAGGCTTTTAACCTTCTCACTGCTCATATTTCCATTTGTTCTCTTTATTTAATTTTATTTTATTTAGTACTTTAACCTCTTGATTTCAGGGACTGAATTTGCCTATGGTTTGGAAAGCTCCCAGAAAATATTGACAGTGGGAGCCATCAAGTGCTACTGCAATGCAAAAAATGATTGATTAGACTAAAATCAGATTACTGGCTTACTCGTGGTCAACTGAGTTTTTTGTGACCCCTTATATTAAGCTTCAATGATATGTAGCATATTTTACTTAATAAATATCATTTTGCTGTTCATGCTCATTGGAAATTATACATGATGCTGCAAGTATTGATCAGAGTGCTATTCTGCTAACTGCTTTGCTTGTACCAAAGTTAAATATTTACATATTATATTTTAGTATTGTGAAGAGTGTTTTAGCCCTGAAAAGGATGCTCAGCCTTTCTGCTTTATACTGGTTTTACAAGTATTCTTTCCTCTTTTACAAGTTCCCAAGTTGCTTTTCCTCTTTTTTTTTTTCAAACAAATGTACATGACATAAAGATTGTATTATGTTTGCACCGATCATTTAAAATGTTTTATTACCTTATCCTATTGTGAATGTATACATTTATTGGAATGTAGGAATTCAGAATTAAAGAGGAGAATGCCTCAGGTATAAAATCCATTGATGCCTCATCTCAAAGAGGCTGAGTCACAGTAGGACAAACAAAGGCTGATACTGTGCTCTATTGTGAGAAGGCAGATTACAAAGAGGACATATTAAGTTAGAGTTTATTTACACAAATATTAATGACATTACTTGAAAAATATCTGTGTGCAAAAAATTGAGTTATTTCCTCTTTAATTTCTTGCTTTGTGCTTCCTTATTCTCATCAAGATTTCTCTTGCAACCCTGTAGCAGAAGATATAATGAATGTTTTAGGCTTTCTGTCTCCTGTACTTGTTCACTGACCTCATGGAAATACAATTGTTTATTCTTAATTTTTATGTTAATGTATTGAAGGCAGGCTTGACATTGTCAGACATGAAATGAAAGTTGTTCCAGGAAACCTTCCTTCCAGTGGTGAGGTGACAAATGAAAAATAAAATAAAAATGGATTGTGCAATTGAAAACATAATGTTCTCATGGAACCATGCATCGCTAGCTGTAATGTGATATGATTAATTTCTGTATATGTAGAGAAGGATTTTACACAAAAGCATTATGGGACACGGACTGGATATTTGAAGTACCATGAAGATAGTTCCATGTAATGGTCCTTATGCAATTTATCAAGAGCTAAAAAGAAAGGTTTAAATACTTCCGTTCGCCTTCCTAACTTTCAGTATGATGCCACATTATGACTCCTTCCATTACCTATATTTTGATCCTTTAAACATGGTTATGTGTTTAGAGTGAAAGATTGGCAAATAAATTAAAACCGAATTCACACGTTGCATTGATAAATCTCTAATTTTTTGGTACTATAGAAAGAAATAATGTTGTTGGTATATATGAATGTGATGTAAAACAATTGGTGCCTTAAGTTGAAAATTGTACATGAATTTGCTGAATTTTCTCTTTCTTTAGGTATGTTGTAACTAATGGAATGTGGATTTTAATGGTTTGAGTTCCCATTGTTGCTGCTTTGGGGAGGATTTGAGGCCAAGTTTTGTTCAAGGCTTAGGTTTCATTTGAGCACAAACATAAATATCTAACTTATCAGATCTTTAAATTGTATGGTTCTAAATATCAGCATGGACATCAGAAGATACAGAACACTTAAAAAAAAATCAACATGGAGAGGACAAGGGGAAATGAATGGAAATTGTGTTGGGAGGGGTTTAATCCTGATATAAGATATTTCATAAGAAATGTTTTCACAGTAAGAACAGTCATAGAGTGGAACAACCTTCTCAGGGAGGTGTAGAGTTGCCTCCCTCGAGGTTTTCAAGGTATATTTGTACAGAATGCTAGTTAATCTGATATAAACTTCATTTCTCATTAAAGTTTGAACCAAATTGTCTTTTGAGGTTCATTCCAACCTGGGACATAACCAAATCTTCTAGACAGAAACTGTATGAAAAACTGGCTGTTACTGGGAACAGGGCTTAGGAGAGTTCTGTGGCTGATGGTGCCCTGGGATGGTAAATAAAGACTTTGTTTCTCTCTTGTCATATGACTGAGAAAGTTGTTAATGTTAAAGACCAGAACAAATATTTGTAATTCTCTCAGTCTCTAATGACTGACTCTCAAAATAAGAGTGTAAATTTTGATATGTGAGAACAGAGTTTCATTTAATTTCATTTGGATCCTCTGCTTTTTGGATAATTTCTGTTTAAAATATATTGCACTAATTTTTCTTTGGGTGTTTTTATTTGTGGCAGATGGCTGTGTCTGGTTATATGATTTATTGTTTTGCATGAAATTTTTGAGCTGATTTTTCATCATATATATGTAAATAAATTGCACTGCCAAATTTGGATATTGACCTCTCAAGGTTTACCTAGAAGTCATGACCAGATGTATCCTCAGGTGAGTTGATTGAATTGTTAAGATTAATGACTCCAAACACTCCAGGCAGGATAGGAAGTTCCCATTCTAGGATATACAGTGCCCTGTATCCTAAACTTTTGTGGGTGTATGTCAGCCAAGGAGGGCATCAGTGAGCAAAAAGAGCTGTCTCTTATCTGTATATAATAATGCATTTTGCTATGCAAGTGATCAACAAAGGATTTGAATCTTGAAATATTTCCTCAATTTCTCTTTATATTTCATACTGTGGCAGAGGAAGTGCCTTGTTTGTAGCCTGTAGGCCAACGTGGCCTGACAGAGGTGGGTTTGTGTGAATGGTGAGTGATTGCAATGCTTACTGGGTCATTCATGAAAACATTTTAATTAGAATGGTGAGTTACAGAGGGTGAGCTGCAGACTAGGATGTTTCTCTGGGCTGCACTAACTTAGAAGAAAAAAAGAGTATTTACCTAACTACAAAGCTTTGAGGGAAAGTGAATCGCATAAGCAGATACTCTTTAAAGAAAACTTTCTACTCTATATTATGGCAGTGATTTCAGATGATGGTCCAGTTTAGGTGTTCAGAATTTGCTGTGTTTTGTAGCAATTACGAGCAAGGGAGATCTAAATGAAGTACTACGAGGGTCTCAACAATGATAAGGGATGAACCCTTATGAGGTTCTTGACTTCCCTGGAATTTTTGTCATATGCTGGGAAAATACATGTGATACTAGAGAGCGCACAAATGAAAGCTCATGAAAGAGGGAGAGGGTAAGGCTGCAGGGATGAAAGCACTTTTCATGGTAACCAGTTTTGTTCTGCCACTTCGCTACCACCAGGAGACAAAAGACAAGAGTGTGTACTGTGGTGTTATGCCTAAGTGTTACATCTTATTTTTTGCTGCCGAGAGCACTTGAGACTACATGCACAGCTATACGTTAGGCTCAAGACTCTCACTCTGTTTGTGATTTTTATGCCTCGGCGCATCTATGCACTGATTCTATGTTTACTGGATGATAATAGCTGCTGCACTTTTCAGAACAGTGCACAAAGCTTGCATGATCTGACTTTAAATACAGTTAATTCAGTGTACCTTTAAAAAGCAATGACAACAAGTAAAACTCCAGACCTGTCCTTGGCTTTCTGTGAGTTGTATCCACCTTGAAATAAATCTTCCATTTAGTTGCACAGGTCAAATTTCCTTTCCTTGAGTTTGATTTTTAAGACCCCGAATCTTACCTTGAAGATATTTGTTGTTCATTCCCTGCCCCTTCTACACCGTAGAACTACCAGACACAGTGAGAGTAGACAAAAGTGATCTGTGGTACAGACAAAAGGTGCACAGCACCAGCTGGTGAGAATATATGCATCAAAATATTTCCCACTGTGAACATGTAGCTGGCTTTTAACATGGAATGTGTCACCGAGGGAATTTATGTACAGTCTAATTTACGTCTCGTACCGTCGTTAAGCTTCATTCTTCTATGCCTCTGTAATGCTCCAGGTTCCCCTCTGCTTCCTTCAGGTGCAGGTTCTTTGTTTAACATTTATTGAGATAAGTATCTGTGGCTGAGCAGCATATGGAATTTGATGTAGAGCAGAAAAGGAGCATTCTGAATGTGTTTCAATATTTATGAGAAATATTTTTTTTCTGGAGGGACTTCATTCTGAAAATATCAGGTGCCAGATGGACTTGCTGTTGCTGTGTATTCTTACATTTTCCCAATACTGCTGTGTGGATTCTTGTGATCAGCTCTACAACACTCTTACGAGCACAAAGAAATAATAATAAAAATGTTTAGTTTGTAAACTGGAGAAAAACAAATGGTACTCTCATACTATTTCAGCCTAACCTTTCTTCTTATACTCTGCCATGACTCTCATGTTTTGATCTGATTATTTTGCTCTGGGGAGTCAGCTTTAGGGAAGAAGACATTCTCTTTCCATTGTACTTCTCCATGCACAGAAAACTTTAGAAAGGTCAGAGAAGCTGTTAGGGAACTGGTTTTTGATTTGGTATTGGTGTCACATTGTTCTTTCATAGACTTCATCGACTTTCATAGACTTCAGCCCTCATTATGCTCCTTTTTTTTTCTCAATTGAAATTGTTTTTATCTCATTTTGCCAACAAATCAATCAGTCAAGCAGGACCCACCCCTATGAATACAGAACATCCATGGAAGAAAATATTGATCTCTCCTTAGCTGTTTCTTATTGTACAGTTCTCTAACAGATTCTAAACAGAAGCTAACAGGATTAAAAAGACATTCCTCGTATTCTGTTTTTGAGTTCTGAAGAACAGAAACTTGTGCAGGTTTTGGGAGGTAATACTTACTCTGGTCAAAGAGTTCTGTTGCCTTGCAATAGTTACTTGAAGTAATTACTTGCCTGGTAGAAATATTTGCATTTCCTCTTGTGTTAATTGGTTTTAATAGTACAGTTTGGAAGACAGGGAACCACTACCTGGTTGGTTTGCCAGTCAGATTAGTATAGAAAGACTGACAAATCATTTTAATAGGATTTGTAGTTTTTCCAGAAAAGAAAATATTTCAGAAATAAAAATAGACCACTTAGAATCCTGCTTGTTTTCCCTGTTAACACTTTGCTATCTCTTGGGCTCAATGTCTGTGTGTGAGATCGTGGTCAAGGTTGTCAAAGGCAGCTGCATGATGACGAGGAAACACAGGACAAAATAAGAAAGACTTGAGGTTTTCTTGTTAAAATGGAAAGAGAACTGCTCCTCTTATGCAAAAAGAAGTTCCAAATCAAACCTCAAAAAAGCTAGGCCAATCCCTTATATTGTTTACTCTGTTTTCTGAGGGCCACTCCTTGGTTGGGTGTTCTGCATATGTGGATTGTTACCTGTGGCTGTTATGCTTATGCACCTCCTTCCATTCCAGTAGTTATCTTTTCTCCTCTCTCCTTCTGATAGCTGGATACCAAAGTATGTGTTCTAAAGTTTTGAACTTTTATTTTACCTACCTTTACAATACCAAGTGGTCACTTCTCTAAATGGATTGTTGGCTTCTCCTTTTAATCCCCATGTATGTGTTGATTTGCCATGAATAAGTAACTTAAGAATTCTTCAAACACACCTGAAGCTTTGGAATTTAAAGACAAGTGTCTTCCAGAAAAAAAAAGTCAAATGTTCATTAAAGACCTACCAAAAGTTATTAATATACGTTATTCTGAAAATTCTAGGTGGAATAAATGGAGACCTTCAACCATGCTTCTTTCAGCAGTGCCAGCTCCAGAGACATTTAATTTTGTTTTTAAATTGAGTTTCTTTCCAAATTTCAGGCCAGACCAGCAGACATCTTTATTTATCAGCATTTCATATCTGCTATGCTGGAATAATATGAAAATTTAAGAATAAATTAATAAGAAAACTAAAGAACAGATTGTTCTGAAGAAGTTAAGAACTGGGCCCAGGATGTCAATCAAGTATAACTATCTTCTATTGGTTAAGAAGATTGGATAAAAGTAATTTCTATTAGTTTAATTTTTCATCTGTCCTTATTGTGGGGGTTGTTTACACAATACAAAACCAACCAGTCAAAAAGAAAGGAAAATCTGGACTCTTAATCAAAGGCACTCTTTTAATTAGTTTCCCTTCTGTTTTATGCAGTGAAAAAGCTTGAAAAGGATCCCTCATGCTCAACTGTCATTCGCATTCATTCATCACCATGTCAGAAAAAAAAGCTTCTTATCTAAAAGATAAGTTAAAGTTAGCATAATCTAGACAAAGAAGGGGAAGGTCCTGGTTGCAGTTTCATGTGATATGAAGCAGAGCTGATACACATGCACTACACTCACTAATGCACACGTGCATCCGTGTGTGGGTACACACACACACACACACACACATACACACAGATATAATATATACGTAAAACGAAGCTTGATTTTCATTTTGGTTTTGGAAAATGAATTCTATTTACAGTAGAACCACCTGCGACAATACTGGCAGCATAAAATGTCCTTAGCATTGATAGAAATCAATGACATGATCTCCTTCCATTCCATCAACAAGCAGTCAAAAATTCAGTTTTTTGCAATCAGATTCACTAACTTAAATATGTAAAGTGCTATTCCTACTTTCAGAGATTATTTTATAGTGTCTGTCCTTTTTTTTTACTTTCTTACTTATTTTAATATGATTAGCATATTATTGTAAGTATTTACTGTCTTTACAGAATTTGGAGCAGGAAAGATTAGAAAAAGATCAAATGTCACTTCATTTAAAGAGACCAAGTTTATCAACATCATTATATTTGCCAGGTTTCCTAAAAATTATTTGGAAAGATACTAATCTGTCAATGAGAGAGAATAGTAAGTAGCTCAATATTCAGGCTAAAAACTGACTGCAGTGAAATTTAAGGAGCTGCCTGACTTAGGGGTAGCACAGTTCAACCTTCATTGTTGGCTCTGCTATAATGATGATCTCTTATAACTCATGGTGACAGAGTGATGAGACTCCCCCATTTCCTCTCAGAAAACCAGTGATCAGATGAGCACATTGAGCATAGTCTAATATCACAAGTTATAATGAAATATGCAATAACACAGCATTTAGTACGGCTTAAAAGCAAAACACAAAAGGGCAGGTAGCTGTCAGCCTTGTGTTTAAGGAAACTTGATTTTTAAACTACTTACAGATACAGTAAAATATGAAATGTATGGACTCCAGAGAAATATGGATTTAGCCCAGCTTTTTGTTCTCTTACAGTTCCCAAATATATGCTAAAAGTAGAAATGAACACCTACAATACAGTTTCTTGTTAATCTCTGCAAATGTAGCAATCTTGCTACATTGTAGCAAAATGTGTCAATGTAGAGCAGTTAACATAAAAAGCACAAAACCTCTCTATGAAATATGCATTATTTTCAATTAATTTATTTGCATATGTGCTATTTAAAGGCTGTATGCTTTTCTCGTTATACTGTCTCCCTAGTTTAGACTGTGTTCTCTCTGTGACACAGATGTTATCTTGGTACTTTCCAAGGCAATAGGTACACACGTATCAACAACTCTACTTCTAGTAATAATTCAGTGACCACCTACTTTCTTGTTTCTTGTTTCTTGTTTCTTGTTTCTTGTTTCTTGTTTCTTGTTTCTTGTTTCTTCTTGTTTCTTGTTTCTTGTTTCTTGTTTCTTGTTTCTGTGATTCATACTGCAGACTTGTGACACAGTTAGTAGTTGGGTTTGAATCACTCTGAACATTGGTTGTGATAGGTTATATTGATATGGAATTTGAGTTCTTGAATGTCTGTGCAGTACTTTGTATTTTGCAGAGAAATGGGAATGGCAAATATTTCTTTGCTCAAGTTTAATATTCTGGTAAGTTCCTGTCAGACAGTTCTGTAAGACTGTAATACAGTTCCGAAGTTCTAATACGTAGAAATACCATTTTGTGAATTGTTACATAGTTTAAGAATTTTCTTTCATAATAGAGGAAAACCCACAAAATATCACTGCTTCCTTATCCAAGAAACAAAAAAATAATTATATATATCAAATATGTAAAATTACTTTTAAGGATAAAAGATAAAAACCTTTTAAGGATAACATTGAATATAACTAAAATAGCAATTTAGGTGAAAATGGTGAGAAAAAGGACTCACAAAATATGGCAACACTAAACTGCAACACTAAGCGTCGGTTTCTTTGATCTAATTTTCATATGTCGCACAACTCAGATTTTGGAGAAAAAGTTAAGTGTCTCTAGAAAGGGACACATTTCATAGATTTCAGAAAGAGCTGACAACCTCCAAAAGAAGAGATGATTTTTTCCTTTTAAAACTGAAAAGGAAAATTTAAAGTAGAAAACTTATTTCAAAAATCATGTGTTTTGTAAATGAGACAGGTACAGGCAAATATTCTAGTCTGTTTTCTTGATTCCTTACTCATTCTCAGTCCTCCATTTGCATCCTTTACTAAACATTGAGAAAAAAATTGAGTCATAGAATCATAGGAACTTGTCATAGAATATGTTGAGTTGAAAGGGACCCATCAGTATCACTGAGTCCAGCTCCTGACCCAGCACAGGACACCCCAAGAGTCACACCATGCACTTGAGAGTGCTGTCCAAATGCTTCTTGAACTCAGACAGGCTTGTGCTGTGACCACTTCCCTGGGGAGGCTGTTCCAGTGCTCACCCACTCTCTGGGTGAAAAACTTTTTCCAGGTATCTAAACTAAATCTCTCCCAACTCAACTTCATGCCATTTCCTTGAATTCTGTAACTGGTCATGAGAGTGAAGAGATCAGTATCTGCCCCTCCTCTTCCCCAGGCAAGGATGTTAAGGACAGCCATGGTGTCTCCCCTCAGTCTCCCCTTCTCCAGGCTGAACAGACCAAGTGCTCTCAGCCACTCCTCATATGGCTTCCCTTCAAGGCCCTTCACCATCTTCAATGCCCTCCTTTGGACACTTTGTAATAGCTTAATGTCTTTCTTACACTGTGTCACCCAAAACTGCCCCCAGCACTTGAGGTGAGGCCTCACCAGTGCAGAGCAGAGCAGGACAATCCCTCCCTTGCTTGGCTGGAGATGCTGTGCCTGATGCCCCCCAGGACAGGGGTGGCCCTCCTGGCTGCCAGGGCACTGCTGACTCACATTCAACTTGCCATTGACCAGGACTCCCAGTTCTCTTTCTGTGGAGCTGCTCTCCAGTCTCTCATTCCCCAGTCTGTACTTACATCGAGGGTTGTCCCACCCCAGGTGCAGAATCCAGCACTTGCCCTTGTTAAACTTCATATGTTTGGTGATTGCCCAGCTGTCTGATTTGTTGAGTTCTCTCTGCAGGGCCTCCCTGTCTTCAAAGAAGTCGGCAGCTTCTCCCAGTTTAGTGTTGTCAGCAAACTGCATGAGTGCTGCGGTGCTGTCTGCTGGCTAGCAGGTGACCACAGGCACCGGGCAGCCGCCTGCACGGGTGGGGGAGATGGAGGCTGTCAGGGCGCAGGAGGGCAGGTGAAACTCCGGCTTGGGTTCGCCTTGCCCACCGGTGGAAAAGGTGCGCGGAGGAGGCAGGAATGCGGCGGAGGGGGGTCTTCGTACAAAAGGACCTGGCTTAATAAAGAAATCCAAAAAATGGGCACAAAGAACTGAAGAAATGACTTTTACATGGGGTTTTATACCCCTACAGAATGGGGGGAGAAATCATATAATAACCAATAATACGACAGACAGGGGGCATTACAGAGGCAGGGAGAAGGGTGTTCAGCTAATAGGAATAAGGGTAGGCGGGGGGGATTAACTTAAGCCAATGAGAGACCAGAGAACATAGAACTATCCAGAAGGGAGAGCAAATATAGGGGACCATGGGAAGAAGTGACGGTGGCCAATTGCAGGGACATGATCTGCATGCCTTGCACAGCCCTCTGGGTTCTCACCCTAACCTTAGGGTGCTCGGGCTGTGTGGGCATCAAACCACGGAACTCTCTGGTCCACTTGATCCTGCTGGCCGTGGTGTCGGCCAAAGCACACTGCAACATATGAAATCAGGAACAGCTAAACTCCTGTACAAGTTACCTTGTGCACATTTGATTTTAAAAATACAAATTACAACAGGAGCAACAGATGCCAACATGTAAATTAATTCCTCTAACAGTGATTTCAACCAACAGTCAGCTGTGCTTGATGAAATTGCATAACTGCACATATAAAAGGCATAAATAGTAGTAATTATTGTTAAATTACTTTGTTATATGATTTTTAAAAACTTCAAACTAAAGTTTCTACAATTACAAATTGAAGGATATTAACTAGGCATGACTATTATAAACATTTTAAAATTGATCTTAAAAGTGAAATAATGGTTTTTCCTGTTAAGATTTGCTGTCTTCTTCTGTCAACCTTTTCTTGTTCCTGGAACAAATGTTCACATTTCATATTGATAACCAGGAAAGCTGCCTATACTTTGATATCAAAATTTTATAAGACCCAGAGTTCAGAATATAATATAGGATTCCAAATGTAGATGACTTTGTGGTGACTTTACAGCATACTTCCCACTAGCAAATTGAATAAAACCATGGGATACTCTTGCATCAACTGAGCAGGAATTATTTGCAGCATGTGATAGTCCTGTTGATCTGAAAATATATTTTGTTCAGTATGCTTCCTTAACTTTGAAGTAAGTGGGAAGACTCAGAAAAACTAGACAGGCCTAGAGAAAGGAGCCATGCATGGTGCCACCATACTCAATTAATCTTTCAGAGGCCTGATACATGAATTGAAATACTCTTCTTTAGAGAGGATCCTATGTAATTTTCCTGAGTTTTTGTATTATAATTATGTAAGTGAGGGTAAATACTGAGACTATTGAGGGGTTGTTAAGATCCTGGGTTATGAGAGTCCATTTGTATAAACCTGTAAGTGTTCAGATAGGTCAGAAATCATGACAACTGCATTATGTGCAGAGAAGTTGTCTAGGTAGACACCTAAAAGGAAACTATTGCTGAAAGCAGGAAAAAGGCTCCAAAGAAACAAGGAGAAATGGGTAATGAAAAATGTCAGAAAGTAACCTTAAGAAAAAGCTGGTAAACAAGGTAGTGTAAGAAGTGTTCTAATTTGTATCTGAATTTTGCATGGAAGAGCTTTCACAGTCATGTTCACCTTCTGCGTGATATTTAAGCAGAGAGAAGATCCATGACTCTATATGGGATCACCTGGGGCGCTAGAGATACTTGTACAAACCACAAAGACAGTATTTTTTTACTATTATATATAGAGGCAGGCTCAGTGCCTGGTTTGCACTGTATACGTACAGTTTGGATAGGTGAAGTTATGTGAGTTGATTGCCTTTTTAAGTTAAATACTGCATCTACATTTCTTTAAGAAGAGAAAAGAAAATAAAACAATAAAGAATCGTTTATAAGCTGCTTAAACACTTGTCTTAGTAGAGTACAAGGGACGAGAAAAGGTGAAAGACTTTGCTTTTTCTTTATTAGAATGCAGATATTTCTTTTGCCAGACAATTAAATTAAGAATGTACTAAATCACACTTTTAGCCTGAGAAAAAAAATTGTGTGCTTAGGTTTCTGCATATACAAAGCCCACTCATAACTGTATCCAAGGGAAGGGCCTTCCCCTTAGGGCAATCAAAAATGTAAAGTTCATTTCTGCCAGGAATGTATTAGCTTTCTCAAAAGTATCCTGAAAAAAATGCAAGGATGAAATCATGCTTAGGAGAGTATTGTATGAGAAACTGTATAGAATCTCTGACAATAACTTTCTTGGTAAAATACTTTTGAGATATGAGATGCTTAAGCTGTTTCAGAAAGCAAAACATTACATCAGGAATGGTTCCCTACCTGCCCAGAGATGAGTCAATGAAGTCAGAGCTGTTACAGCAACAGCCAGAAGGTCGACTTCTATAAAGAGAAGGAAAAGCAGATTTCTCACTTCAGTTTACTGCCAGAATTTTAGCAATAAACTCCCTTTAGCACATCAAAACTAGCAACATTGGTACTGTTTTGTGGGAATTTCCTTGGCCTTGTATGTACCTAAAACATATGAAATGTAGTCTTATTTTTAAATATGTTGCTAAGCAATAGAATAAATATATGTTATGCTTGGTGTTGATCTACCAACCTGAAAAACTCTAAGTTCTAGTCTGCCTGAAATAGAAACAGGTGAATGAAGACTTTCAAGTACTTATTAATCCACTATTCTTTTATTATTCAAAGGTTGATAGAATATTCTGGTATTTAAAATCATATCTTTGGTGAAATATACACTTGCTAGAAATGCATTGCCAGACAGTATATGTTTCTTCCCCTGCCTATCATGCTTTTTTTTTTCACAGAAACATTTCCTTTGTACAATTGCAAATCATGCAAGAGAAAAAGGAGAAAAATAATCAGTGTTGTCTTCTGAAAGCAGACTAATTTCTACCTATTTAGAGAGAGAAAAAAATAATTATTTCAAAAAACAGCTGAACTTATCCAGAACTTTTGTGTCTCAAGTATGTAGGTAAGTGCAAAGTCCTGCTGATTTTCAAAAACTAACACCTGGGAGTATTTTATTTCAGTCTATGTTTAGGAGCTTCTCCCCATTTCTCACTCCCCAGCCATGTCTTGTAATGTGCTTTGCCTGTTTTCCAAAATACTCACTTCAGCTTAGAGTCATTACTTGAAAATAATGTCTGTTTTTTCTACATACATACATTTTGCTCGACAGAAAGATTCTGAACTCCTGGCAGTAAGATCAAAGAGATTTTTAACAATTCATCTGTCTTGTTTAGCACGTAACAAGCTCACAGCAACTTCTGAAGGTTAACTATTTGGTCTGCCTAATACAAGTTAAAACATGGAGAAAAGAGGACTGGCAGATTTTTTTTTTTTAATTATTTTTCTCTTTTCTTAATTTCCACTGTGAGAAGGAGCTGTTTACAAGGTTGACAAAAATTTGTTATTTGATCAGAAAGAGGAGATGGCTAAAAAATTAAATTTGCATTGAGATCTTTCTTTCTTCCCCTCTTTGCCCCTTTTATTTTGTTGGAGCAACACAGAATAGTTTCTGTTTTGTTCAATCCAGCCCTGAAGTAATTTGAGTTCTCATACCTGTTTCTCATCTGATCAGACAATGCTTGCAGTATTGTTCACTCTATTAAAATTTTGAGGACTTTTTTATTTGCTTGTGATGGTGGGGGGTTGTGTTCAGGGGTTTTTTTCCCAGTCCTTTATTTTATTTTATTCTGATTTAGTTTCTTAAACAAATGTATAATTTCTTTTGCATTCTATGAGGTTCTCTATTAAATATTCTTTATGATCAAATATGAAATACCTCTGCTATCAGCTATATCAAATCTTATTACTCATTAAACTAATATGATTAGGAAGGCCTGTGTTACATGGAATCTGAGTGTTGATGCTATGGAAAAGAACTCTATTAAAAACCTTTGAGCTTATGAAGTTGACAGAAGATCAAATAGTATCTTAGTATGTCATTTAGCTATTAAATTCTGTGATTTCTGACTTTTTATTGTACTATAACTTGGAAAAGCCTTTGCACCTGTATGAAAGTGAGTGCCAAATGTCATCATGAGGCTGTTTTTAACAGTGCATTTCTTTGTCTTATTTTGCACTGTAGTAAAGTCTAGTACAGCATGAATCCATGTAACTTTCCAGAGTTTTTTTCTTCTAAGCTACCAGGATTCACAAAGGAAAGAATACAAAAGCAACTGTGTTTAGGAGCATTTGGTTCTGATAATGATAGTTATTTGCTGACAAGAAAATGTCCATTATCACTTCCTACTTGAAAATAACAGGACAAGTCTAAACTGCAAGTAAGAGCTCAGTAGACATAAATGTTCAAGGAAGCCCAGAATTCTCTTGATCCACAATTTTTGTCTAGCTCCCAAAGCGCTACCCACCCGATCTTTAGTTTGTCTAAACTGACTCTGTACTGTTGAATTTTTAATGACTTTTATTAGTTGAAATCTGATTCAGTGTATGCAAGCAGCTGAGAAAACACTATTTCAATTAGGCTGAAAGTTCTATCATATGCAATGGCACAATTTACATGCAAAATTATGATCAAGATCTAAAGGCTTCAGTCTGCATTGATACTTACTCAAAAACTTTATGGATGAACATCCTTAGTGAATGGAAAAAAATCACAAAAGATGAGTTGCTGAGCAGGTGGAATTCAAAGGCCCGCTGAAGTCCAGCTGCCTTCCTGAATTAACACATTCAGCCTTCTGATATAATTCTGGGAGGAGTCCTTTGGCTCTCTGCTGAGCAATGGGTGCTGATTTGCTGCTGGATTAACTGGGACCTGTAAGACTGTCTTGAGAATCCTAACAATAATTTTGGAACTTTTGGGAGATACTTCAGCTACTCTGCCCCTTTATTCCCTATTTATTTATTGTGGTTAAGAAATTCCTCTTTATGTTCACCTCATTTGTTTTATTGTTAGTCTTGGTCAAAGGACTTAACCTAATTACTGTTTGCACATGCTGACTCAAAGGCTTTGATAAAATAAATTACTATGATGGAATTGGCCTAAAGCTTTTCTCCTTACTAGCACGCCAAATGATCTTGTGCAGAAACAGAAGGTACAGCTACCTAAGCTATTTTTGTGATAACCCACTTATCCTGTTACAGATCTAACTTCCCCCACACTCTATTACAATTTGAAGCAGGGCTTCTTTGAAAATCAAAGCATGACCACTGACTTCAATTAATCTACATTGACTTAGATCTGCTAAATGCCAGGTACAGTATTGACAACTTTTACACATTTAATTCAAGAAATTCTATGGTGTTGTAGAAATCCTCATGGTACTGTCCGATTATGACGTCTGGACCTCAAAGCTTTCACAGTAAAGCAAACAAAATGGATATATTACCTTTAAATCCAACAGAGGTAGGAAAGCTTTTTTTAAAAGCATTTAATCTTGGCAAAAGAGATTAGAAAAGGGAAGCAGCTGCAACTGCAATGTCTGTATTGATTCATCAGGCATACCCTAATAACAGGGAACAAAGTGTGCAGCTCAGCATGGCAGCGTTGAGAATGTTATATTCTTCTAACAGTGACATCTTTGAGAGGCTTGTATTTCAAACTCCCTGAGAAGGTGCACTAAACTTACCTCAAAAATATGGATAATACTGTGGTAGAATAGCAAGTGGTTGTGCATTCCAACTATGTTCTGATAACTGTGCAGCTTTTTGTCAAACATATTTGATCTAAGGGATTGTTTTCAGCAACATCTATAGAGTTATGCTACATCATGACTTTATTCCTCATTTTTGCTATACGGTGGATATAGTCTGAAGTGTATTGACATTCCTAGCAAGGAAAGTCAGTCACAGAAGGGAGGGCAGGGGCAAAGGGAGGAAAGAAAATTCCTTTTCAAGTTCTGTCTCCCCAGGCAATGTGGATGCATCTGGCTTTGCAGACTTAGACTTGAGCATGTGCATGGCTGCTAAAGACAGTACAAATAAGATGCTGTGAGTCTCTCAGAGTGACAGTGACAAACTAGTAATATTTGACTGGAATTATAATATTTTTTCTCTTTTTAAATTTTTTAACAGTGCATACCTGTCTACAAATGGTGAACATTCTTACCTAATTATTTTGTATGTTGCAAGGTGAAAAATTCACAGAAATCATAGCAGAAGATGGCTTTTGATAGGGAAGTTTTGTCACCAATATAAGAACTGAAGAAAAATAATCAGCTATCTTATAACAAGACAAGCTGGAGTTAAAACACAAAACTTCAGAGTCAGAGAGGGAAGAACTAGCTGGTTACGTTTTATCTGAGACTGATTCAAATAATTCTTTGGTATTAATCTGAGCCATTGCAATGCAAGTAAAAATTTTCTATCTTGCCCATAAATGTTAATTGTCATAGGCCAAGACACCATCACTGTTTTAGCATTGGGTTCAATTTAAGGATACTTGGTCATATTAAAGTGTAACTATAGGTGTTTTTTGTGTTTTAGAGGGAAAAGCAGGAAAGATGTTTTGTTTTGGTATAGTTGCAATGCATAGAGACTTTTATCTTCCCTAAGAAACTCTGGTCTCTCCAAAAGTGTCTACCAGCACCTTAAAGTTGTCATTCCACTACTTTATTTCAATTTGAATTTACTTTATAGTCTTTCCTTCATGAACCGACTTGGTTGACAGAGGGTGTGAATAGAAAAATGTTGGCAGAGTGTGAAATGAGTTCAAATACTTGGCCAGAGGGTGTGCTGCTTGTCTCCTATTTTATGGATAAACAGTCTCACTGGGTGACTAATTTAGCTGCACTGTGGATCTTTGAGTGATAAGGCTGTTTACCTTCCTCATTCATTTTGATGTCTTTAATCCTGCATCATACAGCTCCACAGATCACAGATTAGCACCCTAAATCACTGCTGTGTAATACACTACTACATTTCCTGACACCCAAACTAGCTTCATAAGCATATTTTGGGACAAACAAGGAGTGTTTGGATATATGATGGATGCAGGAATGTAGTACTTGTGAAAGGTGGTGAAATAAAGCTCTTTGAAGTATTGCCCTTTGGAATAAGATTAAGATTCCTGACTGTTCAAAATCATTTGGCAAATCCAGTAGTTTTTCTAAAGATCGTTTCACGGGACCATAAATAGTAACAACTTAATTTATTGAAATACCTTTTTCTTCTAACAGTTAATGGTAGACTAGGAGCAGGCACATTTAAAAGTAGCAAGTATATGCCATTATATTTACTTGTCCATCAAAAACTAATCAAGGTCTACCAAAATCAGTAGCAGGACTTGCACCCAACACTGAAAACTCTTTCAGGATTCCATGACCGTTATTCCAATGCCTTTGTTTTGCAGAGAATTTTTAGTAATGACTTGAAGTGAATAACGAAAAATAAAAGAGCCATTACTGCTGCACATACGAGTTTGAACATTGCAATAAGAAGACTTATGTAAAACACTGCTCATTTTCCGACTATGTTCCTTTGGATCTCTGTGTCAGCAGAAGATAGTTATGTGGTATAGAGTTAGGTTTGTATTTTTCTATTTCCTTGAAGGTGTTTTAACATTCTTTAATACCTGTTTTGTAAATGTGCCTGAGAAAATTATATACAGGATATTATAGCAATCTGTTTTGTTCTGTTTAGTTGCATCTCCTTTGAAGTTTTCCAGTCTTTTAAATATTTGCATCTTGTTAATTGCAAAACAAGTTAGAACAGCAGAGAGATTCTGCTGAGGAAATGAGGCACTTTGTCTGTTTTAACTTCTGTGTGGAACAGAATACTGCAGCCTAGCTTTGGTATATGCTTTTTTGTAAGGAAAAAAAAAGTAAAATGTTATCAGCCAGTTCTTCCAGAATTCATGTTTTTTTAAGTAGTAGATCACCCACTTAGTCAGGAGAATCCACAATAGTCTTTAATACAAGTATTCATCATAGAATACTACTGATTATTTATTATACCTTACATTAACAGTTGCTTTTGTTGTAGCAAAGAAATACATAGAGATTTCCAGTCATCGGCTCTTTGTGAAAAGAATTCCCCAACTGCAAAAGGCTATTAAAAGCAAAACCCTGATTTTTTTCCAAATTCAGGATTTTTTTCTTTATGGTCCATTTCTAAGTGACATTAGTCTAAACTCCAAGTCCAGCTTTCATTTTTCAACGTCTCTCTATCAGAAAATATCAGTATTCGATAATCTGTAATTTACAGAGGAGCTCTGTATAGCCTTGATTAAGTGCCATCTTTTGAGAATGAGGGTGATGTAAACTCTGATCTCCACTGGGTGAATCTGTAAATCTAGGCATTGTTAAGAAGAGGTTGTCTTGTCTTGTTGTGACAAACTTCGTGTCCACACTGGATGCTCAGAGTTGCTTGCATGATATCATATATAAAGATTAGAAAGAGAATCAGTGCTGGGTGAAATTGATATAGTTGAGTCAGGAATTTATTTCTGTCTATAGGGTTTTTTTGGGGATGTTTCCCATCCATATAACATAGACATCTAACTCAAACACCTAACTGAACTACAAGTACTAATTTAAAATATTCCTTACGGTTCCTTAATAGAATTAGATAAAATCTATCAAATTTTACATACTTAAATGTTAGAAACTTGATCAAAGTTAGTCACATAGGTTTCCTTTTTTGTTGTTGAAGGAACCTGCAGAGGGCTAAGACCACCTGAAGATGATCTTAATTGTCATTTGGGGTCAGCTGTAGAAGCATCTAAAGAGAGATCAATGTTGCTCTGAAGTAGGCTGGAGTCCTTAATTCCTGTTTGTCTGATCTGGTCAGAGCATGCTGTCCCTTCCTTTTCTCCCCCAACTTGGGTGTGCTTTCTGTGGAAACAAGGCAGAATACAGATACAGGCCTTATCCTGGTAAGGATTGGGACACAGATGGGCAGTGCATCCACGCATGAACTTCAGATATTGCCAGTCTCTCCTGCCTATAATACTGTGGTTTAGACTAGATGCATGATTTTTAAATCTTTAGAACTTTGTAAGAATAGTATTACAAATAGTTATTTCTTGGCATCTTTTCCTTTGGGTTGGAATCTGAAGTTGGGTTGTATGCTTTTCTCTTTTTGCCTTCCTATTTGAAGATCTGAGGCCAGCATTTAGAACTCAATATAAAAAAAGCTGATTCAGGACTTCTTATAGTCAACTCCACATTTGTACTCCTGGAACAAGAGAGCTTGGTCTCTAATTCAGCTATTTGATATGTTCTATAATCAGCTCGTCCACTTGCTTGTGGTCCTTATTTGTTTAGATTTTGCAATGTAAATATTATGATTTTTATCTCTTTTGTACTTAGTTCTTAAATATTTATGTATCTGGTGGGCTGATTAGGAATGTTCCAAAAAACCACTCACTTCTCAATTGGCCATTTGCCTCCTTCAGAAACAACAGCTATGAAAGTCCTCCCAAGCCATGGCTTATAAAGTGGAATTGTAGAAATAATAGATCACACCTTTTCCTGACCTGATTTATCTCTTTATTCTTTCTGCCAGTCCCTTTCTTTCATGTCCTGGATTTGAGAATAATTATTTCAGTTTTAAAATTTCATCTAGGCTACACAGAAAAATTCTGTATGTTTCATAAAAGGATATACCTTTTCTTTTATCCCCTGGATTCTGAAGAATAACCGTTCTACTATTTTCTTCTCCAACCATGGAGATTCCTTTTTAATTTTGTCCTTCCACAGTTTACAACATTTTTGTGCTTTCTGTTTACTTCTTCCTACATTTCTTCCTACCTTACACCATAATTGGCACCCTTTTCATGCTTCATTGTGCTAGATTTCCTCTCTATTTCCATGCTACCCATAACAATTTCCTGAAATATTCTGACTACTCTTGTTCAGGCACCCTACATTGCAGGTGTGTAGGCCTGCAGGTTTATCTCTTTTAGCTATCATAAAATCCTACAATATCTTGTGTTTGGAACGACACATAAGGTTCATCATATCGTAAAGGTTTGAAGGTTTGTGTCTGGATGGCAAAAGCAAATTTTTGGTATTGAAAAACTAAATCAGGAATTAATATGAACCCCTAAATATGTATATCAGGGTTGACAACAATATCTCTGTGGTTAAATATATATATATACACAATATCTAAATATTAAATATCTATATCTGTATCTATATATTATATGTAGATATATAGATATGTAGATATGTTGATATATGTTATATCTCTCTATTAATATAATATCTAACAATAGCTTTTTGGGGAAAGTAGATACTTTATGTAGTTTAACATATGCTAATTTAATGAATATGTGTCTTGCAAGAAAAAAAGTATGGCCTGTACAATGTTTTGTTTGCATCCTGTGTGGTAAATGGTGAGAAAAACTTTTTCCTCCCTTTGTATAGCCTTATAATTTACCTTTAATGGTGAAATGCATTTGGACATTAAGAGACTTTCCCTTGCACAATTAGGTGAAATTAGAAATAAAACCAAAAAGTTGGAATAACAGTACAAATTGGCTACTCACCTTCATTGTACAGCTTGTTTTGTTGGTTTTTTGTTGGGTTTTTTTTTCAATTCTATGTTTGGAAAAACATATGACAACAATGACTTATTGCAGGTAACAGAAAACTGTGCTTATTGCTGAAGCTAATCTAAGCTTACCTACTAAGGACAACTCAGAAATTGTGATGATGCCTGGCATCTTGTGGGTTTAAGAGTAAATTCCTTAAATCAGCTTTCCCTTCTTACTGTGTCATGCATATCTTTGTGCAAGCAAAGAAAGTTTATTCATTTTCAGAAAATTAGGTTGGTTACTTTGAAACAAGGAGCCTCTAGGATCAATAGATCAATAGATGTTTCATTGGTTTTACTTAGAAATTCATGAAAAGAAAGAAGGATAAAGAAGAATCCTCATAAATATGGTCTGAGTTCACCCCTCTCTCCCAAAAGAAACTTTTCCTGATTCTCTTTCAATAGACAGTAAGATTAAGTATTTGTTTACATTTAAAAGTGAATTAAAAAGTCACATAAAATGCTAAAATCCTGCCCAGTAGCATTTGCTGTTACTCAACACAGTAGGAGTTAGCAACACACAGCACCTAGATAAATATTAAGACTTTTTTATTCATCACATATGTAGGAAGTCTTCTCAACCATTGGTGTCAATGAGACCAGAGTTATAACAAAAGAATAATAATTCTGAACATGTGAATTATTATGCTGTGTATCCATAAAATCTTACTAAGAATCCCAGACTATCTTATATGGTGAACTTCTGTAGGAAGAATTTGAAGTATGTATGAGAGTAGTGCAAGGGTCTGTGTTTATATATAAATACCATCTGTCTCTATCTCCCTCTCTCTCTTTAGCCATCCATCCACATGAGCACTTGCATGTATATATTTCCAAATATGTAGATGGCCAAGCATTGAACTTCAGTGTGCATTTGTGTGAAATCAGTCATCATGTGAATTTATATAGCACAAGGAGTTTCCGCATGTGGAGGAGCCAAGGCCTGTACATTTCTG
Organism: Atrichornis clamosus; assembly: GCA_013400975.1. Classification (NCBI taxonomy): domain Eukaryota; kingdom Metazoa; phylum Chordata; class Aves; order Passeriformes; family Menuridae; genus Atrichornis; species Atrichornis clamosus. Next base: position 57,776 of record WBMZ01008430.1, read on the forward strand.
TAGTGACAAACAGTTGTAAACTCATCCTGGAGCCACAAAACACCTACGCTTTTCACTCCAGAGACCAGCCTTGCTTTTAGGTAAACAGCTGATCTACTCTGCAGCTCATCTGCTCCACACTGCCAGCAGCTGTCCAGCCAACACACCGTGGAACAGAGGGTTTGATGGAATGGGGAGTCATGCTGAATTTGTGGCCAGGTTTTTGAGCCCTCCTCTGCTGAATGTAGCTGACATTCTCAATAATCAGATGCTAGGGGTATAATTTTCTCATTAAAAGTGAAAATCAGTTGCAGCTATGAAATAGTTAAATAGTGAGGGCTTAAATTTTCAAGTGCGGTTATTTTGAGAATCCAGTAAATGCACAAAATTAAATATACAAGGAATTTCAGGAGGATAGTGGCAACCTTTGTTCTTACTATGGTCACATTACGCCTTTGATTGTGTGTTATGTGATTGTATTATGAATCAATATACGTTAAAATGTCTGTCAAGAAAACTTCTATCTCAATGCAAGGTCTACATTCTGAAAGTGTTTGTGGAAAAGACAAATATACTAGAATGTTACACCATTGGTTTTAATATTCAGATATCACAAATATGCTATTATGTTAATATTCCATATGTTTATGATTATAGGACCTAGAAATTGCATAAAGTTTTCATAACTTTATCCCCCATATAAATCTCATTTGTCTCTTTTGTGGAAAGTACATATTTTTGTACCATCACAATAATACCGAGATAAACTACTTCAAATCCCACATATTTTACATGTTCTCTTACAAGTGAAACATATATTTTTGTTTTTCTACAGTCTGCATTCTAATTTTTTTCTCTGGTTCAAACTGATCCAGTCAAAATATTGGTTTGTACCTCCCCTCTACCTGTGCCATTTCGAGGGATAATGTCTCTTACATCTGCACAGGACTGTGTGGTAATTGCAGCAAGTTGTTTCATAGAAAAACAATACTAAGAAAATAGTGAACATAGTCTTTAGTCTTGCAATGAAATTTAATACCTAGAAGTATAAAATTCATGATCTGTATGACTATCTGGCTCCATTCTGATTAACACCTAACTGCTGTTCAGACCCCTAATGACACAGACTGTTTTTAACCCTGTACAAATAGGAACAATAAGACACACTTCTCCTGATGTATGTCTAGTTAGAGTTTAATTCTATGATGAATACACAGTGGAGCTCATTTTCTGCATTTTACTGATGATCTTGAGCTATGCTGCACTGGTTTATTATGCTCAGATCTCTACAAGGATCAAAGTTTCCTGTTCTGTTATTCTCCAGAGAAAGAAAAAGACAAATGTTTTGTGTAAACTTTTATTTCCATATAATTCTTTATTCCAATCTGTGCAAAGATGGATTTGAGATTTTTCTGAGTAGAAACATAATCCCTGAATCCTAAAACACAGCTTTGTGCATTTCTGCTGTGTTTATGTAGAACCACACCGAGACCCAGCAATTCTTTAGGTAATTTTTTAGAGAATCAATATTTGAAGTGACGAAAACCCAAAGACCGCTCTACTCTCATTCTTGACACTTTTTCCTTTGTATTGTCTTTTAGGGGAGGAAACAAACTCCTTGCTCTCTGTAATTGCTTAGAGGCAGTCTCTTAGTCCCCTTAGGTAACTCTTGAAGGCAATGATTTAAAAAAAAAAAAAATTGTGTCCTCTCCAAAGATTTTTTTTCCCCTATTTCTCTTTTTCTTTCTTTTCCATTTTTTTTTTCCCAGTGGGGCAGAGAGACATGTGATTTTGCTATGTCTTTTGCAAATCTACTTTTATCATGTTCCAGAACATCAGAAATTGCTTATGTCAGTATAGTATGAGAAGTAATCTTTGTTGTGAAACCAGGAATCATAAAAAACGAGCAGCCACTGTTTCTCAGTTAGGCTCTTGGGATTCACCCATAGTATTGTTGCTTCCTTTGCAGTACTCTGCGGAATGAAATCAGTTGGGTCTGCACACTGGACACACACAGTAGTCATGAGGATTCTAAAGAAGCCAGGCACTCTCTGAGTAGATTTGATGCACACACTTGCCGTGTGTTAGAGCAATTTAAAGTTAAAAATGTTTGAGAAGCTCTAAAAGAGTGAGTGTATAGTTTGAATCAAACAATACTGCCTTAGTTTTTTGCTAGATATGCCACACAAATCTAGTGAATAACTGTACTGTTATATTATTCCTTAGGAGAAGGTCAGACGTTGAATTAGCTGGTTAGCCAGTTGAGCTTTAGTGCTCGATCAATATCTACCTAGACAATATTGAACACTTTTTATTTAGACAGAAATTTTCAGAAAGCCATTAGACTGTTAAAACTATGAAGCCTGCAGATAAAAGCAACCCTCTTGATTATGTTTGAATTAAAATCTCCTGAAGTTCATTTTTCTTAATTTCATCATTCCTGCATGCATGGAATTGATACAATTTATAGAGTGGAAGTTAGAGGCAACACTCTCCATAATTTCTATCAAATGATAGGTCAGATGCTTGAAATTCAGTACAGAATGATTGTAGTGTGTGAGTTTATAAACATCTGTCTGTAGTGTGTGAGTTTATAAACATCTGTCACCACCTATCTGTGTGTTTTAAAGAATCAAAGCAAAAGTATCTTTCAAATCACTAATTTCACTTAAGGAGATTCTACCTAATGAAAAGAAGAGTTTGTGGATGGTTTCTTTAAATTCGTGTGATAGGACATTATCAAATAAACATACTTTACTAAAACATCTGAATCAGAGTACAGGGGCCTCATACACCATCTTATGTTCACAATGTTAAAATGAACTTCTGCAGAAATGTAGAAATTATGATATTACACAAAAATTGTTTGAAAAACAATACTGACAAATTTGTAAAAAACAATACTGCTAAGTTTGCAAACTAGCATTTTTTCAATTCAGTGTGAAATACATGGAATATGAAAAGTTCTGTCTGCAGAGAAAATTTGCAGAACTACTAGCAGGGACAGAAAGTGTAACTCCCCCTTTAAAAAAAATCCAACAAACAAACAGAAGTTTATGCTGAAATTTAAAAAATGGGAGTTTTGACATGAATAATATTTGTAACAAAACACACAAATTTGAAGTCTAAATTATGATAGTGGTGAAAAAAATGTGGAATTTTTACACCCTTAATTAACAATTTTAGTGTCAAATTAGCACCCTGGCTCAATCACTGTGTTCTCAGATCAAAGAATATCAAATTCACCTATTTTATTCTGTTCTTCCTTATTCATCTGATTTATTTTACCATTATTATGACTTGAAAGCAGGTAAAAACCAAAATGTGTAGTTACCTCTTTTTGTTGGAGCAAGCCATTATAACTCTGAATGCATGAAACAATGCATGGAACCTGCCTCAACTTTGAAAATAAATAGTTTAAATGTTGGTATTAATTAACATTAGCTCATAGTACAAACAGCTTTATGATATAAAGTATTCATTGAATTATTCTGCTACAAATCTCAAGTATCATTTACTCCAATGGATCCTGCCAGAATTTCCTTATGTTTTCTTATACTGTAATAAGTGCTAGGGTTTCTTTCTGCTTCAGAAATGTTACTTCATTTTCCTGTGACTGGAAAAAAGACAAAAGTTTATAAAGCCTACTACCATTTTTCAGCTGACTTGCTTCATGTGACTATAGCTATTTCCGGGGTATTTTTTAACCTAAATATAATACAAGCTGATGCTTTGTTCCTCAAGTAAGAGATTGTCGTCTGCATTTGTTTCTCATGCCAGTGGGAAACCCATGCTTTCTGAGTGGATAAATGTACTCTAAACCGCTCTAATGCTTAATCCAAAGAATACCTGGATATTTTCCATCATTATAAACATCATAGATGCCCACATTTAGAGCAGTGTAGCTCCCACATTCAAAGCATTTTTGGCATTTTCTACTGCAAGAAGCTCTTTTATTCAATTAAAGCATAGACAGACTTGATGTATAAAATGTGTTTTGTTGCTTTTCTATTACAAAAAAAAGTGATTAACTTTGGTTTGCTAAAAGGCTTTTGGTCAATTTTCTTTTAAAATAGTGATTTATTGATAAATTATGCTGTTTTGCTTTGAAGCAAGGAAATGAATTTCACTCTATTTAGTTTGCCAAAATTTTCACTATAAAGGTCACAAAATACGTTGTCTTCTCTGAAATATCAAGTTAGAGATAAATTACAGTGGGAATCCTGAATTATCCTAAGTTCTATAGTTTTTCATGCAGTGCCCAATAAGAACACTTTTTTTGTTGTTATTAATTTTATGGGTATAATATCCTTATATCTTCCTTGTGATGTAATCCCTTTGTCACAATAGAAAATTCTCTCTGAAATTAGTAGCCACACAATAGACAGACCCCTGAAATAACTCATGCTAACTTAAATGAAACATATTTATTTTAATAGAGGCAAGAACAAATAGGTTTTTTAATTTTCTTTATTACCCAGTTTATTAATGCTTAAATGTCTGATATTTCAAAAGGAATGTCTTGTATTAAAATTGGGTTTGTGACTTTTATAATGTATACATAATATATATTATAATTATTATTATAGATTTACGTTTGTATAATAGATAGAATGTCATATTTTACTATTCCTGTGGGAAATGATGTTCCACGTATAAAGTGTGCATATGTGTCTCAGGGCCATAACTTACAAATTTTCTTTGAATTTTTTGAGTTTAAAACCAAAAGTGGTAGAAGTTATGCTCGAATTTTAGATAATTTAGTCTGTCTGAGTGGGGACATAATGTACTTTCAGAAAACACATGCTTTCAAAATCTTGTGTTTCTGAATTTGGGAATAAGGAAGAGCTCCTGTCATTCTGTCTTCAACTTCTGTAGGAAATAAGTAGCTGATAGGCCAGACCTTCAGCTCACCTACCTCTGTTGACATCTGCATCAGTATAGTAATTAGTCTAGCTGAGGATCCAGCCTTTCTGAATGGATGGAAGGAAAGAAGCACGGCTGGATCTAACCTTTTTAGCAAAGGAAAATTAAGTAGTATGTTCAAATAAGGTCTAGTGTCATAACATCAGTGGTTTTGTTTCACTGCAGAATAGTCTATATGGTTTAATCTAATTTATACGATATCAAACCATTTTCTTCAAGCTTATACCATTAACAGTTAGCAAGCAATTATGTTATTATTATGTCTAGTTTTTTCAATAATTTTTACTTTAATATCTTTTCTTTTTTATCCCTTTTTATTCTACTTAGAAGATCTGGTCTTTTTCTGTGCCCTGACCCTTTAACAAGCATCCCCAGAGCTTAGAAGAACTTGTCTTTTTCTGTGCCCTGACCCTTTAACAAGCATTCACAGGAAGTGGATTGGTCATATGCTGTGTGGTCTGATTGAACTCCACTGAATAAAATGGAAAAGATACTCTTAGTTTAATAGGGCACTATCTCAGCCGGTCTGGATACTAAGAATGTGCAAATCATAAAGTCAAAGAATGGGTTGGATTGGAAGGAACCTTAAAGATCATCTAGTTCCTATTCCCCTGCCACTGCAGGGACACCTTCAACTAGACAAGGTTGCTTCAACCCCCATCCATCCTGGCCGTGAACACTTCCAGGGACAGGACATCCACAACTTCTCTGGGCAACCTGTTTCTGTGGCTCACTGTGCTCTGAGTAAACAATCTCTTATTAATGTATAAATCTCTTCCAAAGCACCTAAATCTCTTCTCTCTTAATTTAAAACCTTTTCCCCTTGTCCTATTACAATATGTCTGGATAAAAAGTCACTCTTCTTCTTCTTCCTTATAAGTCCCCTTTAAGTACTGAAAGGCCTTAACAAATTCTTCCTGGAGGAAGGGTAAACAAGACCAACTCTCTCAACCTTTCCCCATAGCAGAGGTGCTCCATCCCTTTCATCATCTTTGTCGCACTTCTCTAGACTCACTCCAAAAGGTCCACATCTTTCTTATGTTGGGGGGCCACAAAACTGGGCACAGCACTCCAGGTGAGGTCTCATGAGGGCAGAGTAGAGAGACAGAATCACCTCCCTCGACCTGCTGGCCATGTTGTTTTTGATGCTGTCCAAGATGAGGTTGGCCTTCTGGGTTGCAAACACATATCCACCTTTTGGTCCATCAGAACCCCCAAGACCTTCTTCACAGGACTGTTCTCATTCAGTTCTTCTCCAAGTCTGTACTCATGTCTGGGATTGCCCTGACCCAGGTGCAGAACTTTGCACTTGGCCTTATTGAACCTCATGAGGGGTTATGTTTCCTTTTTTCCAGGCACTGGATACGTCACCTGACTGCCATGACTTTTCAAATATGATGGGGAATGACTTGGCAACACCACTACCCAGTTCCTTCAGGGATACCTGTCATCAGGCCTCATAAACTTGTTCCTATTTAGTTTCAACACGTGGTCTTAGAGTGGGAGGTACTTCGCTCCACTCTGTCCTAGAGGTCTGGGGATGAGTGATGCCAACTGTAGCAAGTGTGCTTGAATATTTCTGGGGCTTTGGAAAATAGCGGAAGTCCAAGACCAGCTGGGTGTTCAACATCATCATTTAGATTTAAGTCCACCATCATTGTGCTTTCACAAAACTGCTTCATGAAGAAATCACATTACATTGACAGACTATTGCCTTACAAGAGACTAGTAGGGCTGTTCTTTAAAGTGTGTTAATGAATAATAAGAGAATAGATGACAGCTGACTTTATTGAATTCATTCATGTCTGCAATAAAACACTTCAAGGATACTAGGCCTCATGTAAAACCTGGAGTGAAACCTTTATATTATATGTATCCTTTTTTTTTCTTCTCTGCTCTGATGTGGATTTGAGGAAACTTTGAGGGAAACCTTTGGTTTAGGACTGCTGTGATTAGAACTGCTCTTTGGGCCCTCTTTTTGAACAACAAAGTGGTAGAGGATTTCCTGCTTGCTCCAGATTACAACTCACTTGCTAAAATTTGTGTTTGCCAGTTTTCCTATCTTCAATTACAAATAACACTAAAGAATCACATCTTTATTTCAAGAACATATGAAAACACAGGTCAAGACTTTTTTCTGTTTTGCATCTTTGAGTTAAACTAACTACAAATAAACGTACTTGGTTTTGACACCTAGAGTACTGAAGAGACATTTTCTGCTCAGTTCTGTTGCTGTAATGTTGTTCTTAGAAGTATCATAATAGATATGTGTTTTACTCCTTCTAGAAAAATCATGCTTGGAACATCTGCTAATCTCAGATTGAGGGCATCCCAGATAACTGTACGTTCTTATCCCACTCTAGTAGAGCCTAATGACTGTGGAGACAGACAGGTAGGCCTCTTTTTCTGGTCAAAGGATGGTTTTTCAGGAGGGCTAAAGTATTCACTCTAGCCACAATAGTGTTTAAAGAGACTTTTTGCTTTGCAGAACTCACATCCTCTGAGTTAGGCACACAGGTTCACAGACTAGTTAGTGAGGAGGCCAAAAACTCTAGAGAACAGGCTGTGGAAGGGTAGCCCCCTATTTCTTTCAGCAGCTTGGAAAGCACTTGTGTACTGGTTTGGAACATGAAGAAAAACTCAATCTGTGCGGTTGGACTTGTGCTTTCTCTTTTTTTCCTATCTCATAATCACTGAAAGAGCAGCATCAACTAGAGCTGAGTAGTGACAGTACTGACTAAAGAGTAGGGAGAGGTTGACTGTATTTTTTGTTTCAGGTATTCCATTTTGGCTGTGGCTGGAATAAAGGTTTCCATGTACAGTAGAAGTGATCTTAGTGCTAACTATCTAAACTCATTGATCAAAAGAAGCACATTTATAGACAGGCATATTGGGTGAGAAGTCTTTGGATTTGTGTGCTGAGTAGTGCCAGCACATGCCATTGTATTTGGCAGATACCACTTAATGCTGTCTAGGTCTTGTTGACTGTGTGTACTTAATGCAGAAGAAATTAGAGAGTGTTTGGTGCTAAGGGAGACCAAAAAAAAAAAAAAAGTTGGAAAAGAAGAGTGGAGATATGCAAAGGATTGTTTTTGTGTAATTGTACTTTGTTTTCTCAAGTGAACATATAGTTGCACACTGGTGTGTTATTATATTTGGTTTGCTTCAGTTGTTTTAAAGATAGAATTGGACTGTACATCTGGAATCTGAGTCCAATAATCTGCCTAGCATTTAATAGGCTGCCCAGATCTTTCAGGCAGCAATGAAAGAGTTGCATTTGTCTGAAAGTAAAGATCCAGATTTGCATTTGTCTGAAAGTAAAGAGCAAAAGATTTCTGATACAAAACCCCACCTGCACTCATTAGAATTGTGGTCTCTGAATTCCATTCAGGAATTTAGGATTTGCTGTTCCCTTGTCTCTTCCTTGAACAATTATTTTTGTTGGGCTCTTCCTTTTTGTTTTTCTTTTATAGAAACACAACCAAATAAGAACATCTGTGTAACTGATGTCACTTCTGATTTTGACTTCTTACATATTCTTCTTCACTGTGTAACTTTCTCCCTTCACCAGAAAACATTAAAACCAAAAAACTTCAAAGCATTTGATATCATATGATTAAGGTCCAATCTGCCTCTTGACATTTTTCTTACAAAATCAAAGCTTAGAATTATTTGTTCTTTAGGCTGTTAAGTAACTGTTCTTGAACCTATTCCAGATCTGAAGGGCTATTCTTAGGAATGTGTTCAATATTTACTTGAATAAGAAGACCTTAACCTTGTCTCTTTTTAAAAATGCTTTTCATATCTTCATTCCAAAGAAAATAAAGGCTTGTTATATAAACCAGTTTGGCCAGGTGATACAAATGATCTCTTGGAGAGAAGAGAGATTCTGAAATATTTGTTTGACGTTTATTTTCATATTGGAATGGCAGGTCGCAGAAGGCAGGGGCAAGGTCAATTTCTCTTGTTTGCTATACATTTTCAAACTTGGTTTTTAGCACAAGGCAGAACTGGAAAAGGAACGAAAGATCTGAATTCAGAGGGAAAAATATGTGTGCCATGCCCAGGTACTTCAGGTGGCATTGTGACTGTATACCTAACTGATGGCTTGAGATCAGAGGTCATTTAAAACTAAATATTTATTATTTGGTATTAGAAACGTACCTTTTTTATGAAAGAAACAGCACTGTAAAGTCTATTATAAATTAGTAATATTTTCCTTTTTGTGTTTCAGCATTCTGAGTCTACTAATACATATGAGTGGAGAAATGGGTCTTCTGTGAAGTGTAAATATCCCACAAGGTAAAAATTTTTGCATACACATAGTGAGAGACTGTGTCCCAAGGAGAGGCAGACAAAGCAAAGGATTTGTATGTACAGGACTATGAATTTTGAGGCAAAGGAATTCTATGTCACCTCTGAAAATAACAGCTGGATTTAATATGTTTTATTAAGTGCTTCACTTTTCAATTGTAAGACCATGACAGAAGTGGACTTGTCATCCACTTGAATCCCAGTTCAGCAAAATTATATTTGAACAGGATTTCCTAGGTTATGTAAAATCCCACCCAGTGCAAATTGTTTTAGTGTCTAGAACACTCATATAATATAAGACAGTACGTACTATATAATCTCCATTATCTATGAGCTGCTTAAATGAGGTATAGATTGATTGTAAGTGCGGAAAAAGCCAAGCCAGTTCTAGGTAGAGACAGGTTAAGTTTAGACAAGCTTATTAATTTAGACATAGTCCTTCATAGAAGCGGCTACATTTCTCCAGCACCAGAAATCCAAAAGCATTTTATGTCGTATTGCACTGCATATAGCTGAAGCTTAGCAAGTCCTAGTAGGTCTAAGTTAGCAGCTTGAGCATTTCTGAACCATCCTACTAGGGCTAGAAATGCTGTGGAGGGTATGGGAACACTCCTGTGTCACTCCATCTGAAGACTGTTTGGATTTAGCATGGACTAATCTGTATGTTGCAGTTATCCCTATGTTGCCTTTTAATACTCTGGGTGTCAGGACACTAACTTGGATATTCAAGACTAGGCACAGATATCTGGGGCTACACCTGAACTAAGAACCCCACCTCAAACCAAAAAGAAGTTAGATGGATGTGCTGATGTTTTCTTTATAATAATGTTCTAAAATGTAGACATGAGGATGAATTATGAGATTGAGAGGTAAAATCTGGATTTTTTTTCTAGCTACTCAACATAGACTAAGACAAACTATAAAGCACAAACCTATGCTATATCCCTTAGATAAAATAGATATTTACTGACATTGGCTTTAATGGTTTACATGACCCAGAGATATAAGTTGCTTTTAGGGACCTGTTGTACTGAAGTATGATCTTGATCCTAAACATCTGTTAATATAAATTGTTGAGAAAATTTGCATAAAGCCCTTTGATAGCATCCCTCATCATAAACTTATGGAGCCTACAGGATTCATCAGTAAGTACTGTTTATCTGTCCTTAGTATATGAACCCTAGACATCCCTGAGGCTTTGTGAGATCTGCCTGATGCAGAACCACCTGCTTTTGCCTCTGGTAACCAGTAACTCTTACTCTGTTTGCCTCTAGCATCCTGCTATTCACAGTTAAGTGAGGGGCTGAAGGGTGGATTTTTTAACAACAAAATATTACATTAATAAAATCCAAATGAAAGCAAGCTTAATCTCTGTTTATTCACTTCTGTGTAATGGCTTGGTTAGGGGTATATCACTTCCCTTACCTGAAAATTGTGATTCCCTGGTGTAAAAACCTGCTTGGCATTGTATTTTCTAGGTTTTTTTTGTGAAAAACAAATCTGCTTAATGACATTTTAAAAATTGAAAACAGCAAGTACATCTACTGATTTATTGTCAGAAGTATTGAAACCACATCAGAGTTAAACTATTTTAACTAAGGGAAAAGTGAGCAAGACTTTGAATAATTGCATGATATTGATTGTTAAGTATATGCACTGTAAGATCACCAATGCCTTAGCACTCAGTAATGACTGCTATATCCTGAGTTTGTTGTAGAATTTTTTTCCAGTTGATTATCTCATGTCTGGTTAGTTTGTCAGAGGCTAGTATTCAGGCAAGCATCATTAGGGTTCACACAAATGGAGTCTGCTAAAAATCAACACCAAGATGGGTGTGTAGAGAAGTGAAGATTGACCATATTTCTGCTTAGCTTTTCTCTGGACTGTCTCTGCAGTCAATTTCTCACCGATACCATAGGTAGCTCAGTAGGTCAACAATAATACAGGAATATGGAAAGGAGCATGCTGGGATAATACTATTGGCAGCCCTATCCTTGTAAAGATCAATAGCTGCTGTTATGTAGACTTCACAGATGTGTGCATATTTACTCAGAAAAGTCAACCTTTATCTGCCAAATGCAAGTGCTTAGCAGAGTTCTCAACTTCGTAAGTTAGGTGTCTTCCCACCTCCTGGAATCTACAGGGAGATCCTCAGAATGTGAATGGTAGTAACCATTAGGCTGAGAGGGAAAACAGCAATTATGAATACTTCAAGGGAAAAATCATGGCATAGGTAATCAAATCAGATCACAAAGGTCAGTGGTATTTCCTTCTTGCCTGTGTTACCTGTAGCATAAAGAACTGAGTAGCAAACAAGTCAGGAGGGTTAAGCTGCTGCAGAAACTAACTGCACATCTGCCTTGTGGTATTTTCAGCCTTGAATGCATTGGTTTTGTCCAGTAGNAGGACTCAGAAAAGTCAACCTTTATCTGCCAAATGCAAGTGCTTAGCAGAGTTCTCAACTTCGTAAGTTAGGTGTCTTCCCACCTCCTGGAATCTACAGGGAGATCCTCAGAATGTGAATGGTAGTAACCATTAGGCTGAGAGGGAAAACAGCAATTATGAATACTTCAAGGGAAAAATCATGGCATAGGTAATCAAATCAGATCACAAAGGTCAGTGGTATTTCCTTCTTGCCTGTGTTACCTGTAGCATAAAGAACTGAGTAGCAAACAAGTCAGGAGGGTTAAGCTGCTGCAGAAACTAACTGCACATCTGCCTTGTGGTATTTTCAGCCTTGAATGCATTGGTTTTGTCCAGTAGTAAATTGCCTCGAACTGCTTTGCAGGGAAGAATAGGGCAATTTAAAATTTGCATGAGTGTTTCCGTCTGGACATAAATTCCCTATTTTCTCCAGCCCTTTTTCAGTATTCTCAGAGGGAAAGAGCATCTCTCCTGCAAACATATGTTAAGACATTTTGGGTTCTTTCATCACTAATCCATAAAAATATCCTCACATTCCATCTGGAAAATAATTCACATTGCTTTTTCTATTTAAAGCTGAATTAGAAATCATTAGAGGAAGAGAATTTGGGCGGCTGCTGCTGCAAAAACCCAAAAACCACATCAATGATGGTGTAATTATTCATAAGTATAGTTCATTATTCGACCAGCTGCATACACAAGACGTCTCTGCCATTAAAAGCTGTGAAAAAAATACTTGGTTTTCCTCAACACTTATAGCTCAAACTATTTTTGATATATCAGTGAAATTTGCATCTCTTGAGTCTTATATTTGTGATCTTAAAAGGAAACAGCAACTTTATTGACATTGTAAAGTCATTCCTATGTACTGCATTAAAATGGGTCTGTTTACTTTTTTTGGCTTTATAACAGAAAAACAAATGTATTAATCATTATGGGAGAAAGTACTGTTTATTTATAATTGCACCTGTTCTTGCATAATAGGAAATACAGTTTGAGCCATGCTTTCCTGGAATTGTTGTCTGACTGGCACAGTTGTTCACTAAATCTGGTACCCTTGCATTGTCTTTCAAGAGATGTTTTATTTCTTCTCCTTTATTTATTTATTTATTTTTTAAAAAAAAGCCCTGGCATGTTGCTCTTTACATTGGTATCCTAGATCTGTTTCCTGAGCTGCTTCTGAGGATGCCTTTCAGGCCTGGACAGTAGCATTCAGTGCCTTCAAATTAGCATTCCTTAATGAAGCTGACTTAACAGTCAAATGCATGTGATTGTGGGCCAAGTTGGAGGTAAAGAAAACAGTGTTCTACAAATTATAGGAGCTGCTTGAGAAGATTTTTTTGGTTCTTTGCCCTCTTTAGACTATTTTGCTTTCTTTAATCTTAAGGTTTGTACATCAACCTTATTACTCCTACCATTTGTAGCTCAGTCGAATTGCCCTTCCTTCCCTCAGCCAGAGGGCTTCAGTTTTCAAAGCTTTCAGGAAACACTAGAAGGACTTCATGATTTATGTTTCACCAATCAAATAAAAGAAATTGCAATTTGCTTTTAGTCCCTTTCTAAGCTCAGAACCTTTAATGCATTTACCTCTGAATGGCGGTATTGCTCATGTTCAGGCAGACCCCAAGAAATCCCATTAAAAAGAGCAAAGATTTAAATAAGCAAAGTGGTTTCTTCTGCCTAAGTAGTAGGGAAGCAAACACTCTAATGTACCTTAACAAATCAAGTAAACTTTTAATGGCTCTAAAAGGTAGCTTAAATGCATCCAATGAGAAAAATGGCTGGAAAATGAAATTTCTGACGTATGGAATACTCTTAATAATTGGATTCTTTTTCTTTTCCACTCCAAATGGAAGGGAAAAGTTCATATTTGTAAAATTTGTTGTTGAAAGCAAATTTTGATCTGTAATTATTGGTTATCTCAGCCTGAAAATCTGGATCAATAGAAAGATTAATTTAGCTGGAAAATTGAGTATTTGAGCAGTGGTAAAAAAATAAAAAGAGATTTTTTTTTAAATGCATTTTTTCTTTATGGATTTTTAATTTTTCTTCCCTCTCAGATTCTGTAGAAAGCTATGAGTTCATGTTGGTTGCAAGAGATTATGAACAAGCATAACAAAAACAATCAAAAATGTGAGAAAGGGAAGCATTGAGTACAATGAATGTTAAAAAGGAAAAACATACTTTTAAATGTTATTGCTTGAAAGGACTAAGGCTGAAATTTAGCAGACAAAATAACACTATAGAAGCCTGATACCTTACTGAGCTAATTAAACCACAGACTGCTAGTGAACGGAACATTTTTGTCATATCTGGCAATGTTAGGGGAAGGATGTCTATGAGGAAACAGCTTTGATTGCTGTTCCAAAGGAAATCACTTTCAAGCACAAAGTCTAAGAATTTTTAAGAACAGATGGAAGTCTTAGGAAGAGAGAGGGAAGCTCAGGAGAAAAGAAAAAGAGTGGATATTTAAGTTACCTGGGCCGTAGGTGTTATGAAATGGTCTACAAGAGAAAAGTGACCTATTAACATGGCTCTGTAAAGAAGAAATATTGATCAGATAAGAATTGCCAAACAATTTTCTAAGCTTGGAACAGAAGCAGACTGTACAGTGCCATAGGTATACCCCTGAATAGTACAGGTCCTTTGATGAGTAGTGTAAACTCCTATCTCAGATGTTCGACATAGTGTCTGGGGAGGTCACAGGAATGGGTTTTATATTTACATAGGGAATCATTCTCTGGTAGTTTATGGAAAGTTTTGATGTCCTTCACTTGCACACCTAGTATCATACCTACCATTGCTTTAAAATACAGATAAAGTCAAATTTTAATAAAGAAGACATAGAAGTATTGGTGAACAGATAGGTCCATGCCCTGTTGCAGACTCAGCTTTAGGCAGCTTTGCTAAGGTCATGTAAATGTGTCTGGCATACAAACTTCAGTGATTAAAGCAAATTTTCCACCTGGTAGAAATGATCTCCCTGTCATATGGAACTTTCTTCTGTCTGTTTCTCTGTGGCTTTCATATGCTTTGAAGAGAACAGATCGCTTTTCCAAAACTGCACTATATCCTAGAGGTTATGCCTTGTCACTGAATAGCTGAGGAGATCAGAAACCCATCCATTCACTATGTAGAATAGTATTAATGTAGTATGATCTTGATTAATTATTTGAAGAGGAATTATTTTATGAAAGAATTTAATGCAGATTAATTATTTTTATGAAAAAGCTTTCATTTTTAAGAACCAGTTATGATGAGACCATTTTTGTTATCTCTCAACATCAATCAGTACATTTATGTAGACTGCATGTCTTTCCCGGATACCCAAGGAAAGTAAGTTGGGTTTGGAAACTTAAAATTAATGTTACTTTCTTCTCAGGATTTTCATTTTATTTAAGCACATTCTGGCATCTGGCAGATTCAAGGCAGAAAAATATGTTTTAAGTTGACATTTCGTATCCCTAACATCTACAGACAGGCAAATGCACAGCAGATTGGGAAGTGTTTTGTGGAAGAAAATGACTTCATGTGGCATAGTCTGTCTTCTTGACAGTTTGTGTTGATTACGAGGTTTTTCATGAAATGGATTAAAAAATAGAATTTATTCTAAAAGCTTTAGGATTAAAAATTGCATATAATTATTACTTCCCAATTAGTTTACTTGGGAAATTGTGTAATCAATAGATTTTTAACAAAAATAAGTTATTTTTTAAAGTAGGTTCGGATCAGGTTGAAGCTAGTTTTGCACATATATCAGCATTAAGTCCTCCTGGAAATGTGGCTAAAATTATATCATTCTGGGAGAAACTTTGTTGTGAGTGAAGTTGCAAAAAAGTCATAATTTGCTAGCACAAAACTGAGATGGCGTTACTAACGACCAAGTCATAGGACTGCATCCCAGGAGAGGTGGACTCTCTCTTGGCTTGCACACTGGCCTACTGGGTGAGTTAAGGGGAGCTGCTCGACATCAGTCAGTACGACCATTAGTGATCCTGTCTCCTTTGAAACACATTTTGGGTTCTACTGACGAAAAGGCTTATTGCAACTTATCCTTGTTTAATATTACATTAACATCAATCAAGAAAGGTGTTTTCTTCTGAGTGAAGGCTATTTGCTTTTGGAAGATTCAATTGCATTTTTCTTCATGAGCTTTTCTGAAAATCTGTTCCTCTCACTGTAAAATAGTCTAATATTTAGCTTTTCGCACATTTATAGGTTCAGGGAGAAACGGTAAATATTAAATAATGAATTTGAATTAATTTGACAGTTAACTGTCTCTAAGAATGTGCATGGAGTAGGTAATGTTAACACTGCAGCTCCTAATTTAACATCTAAAGATGCATC
This sequence comes from Atrichornis clamosus, assembly GCA_013400975.1. Classification (NCBI taxonomy): domain Eukaryota; kingdom Metazoa; phylum Chordata; class Aves; order Passeriformes; family Menuridae; genus Atrichornis; species Atrichornis clamosus. The sequence goes on from WBMZ01008430.1 coordinate 73,766, forward strand.
TGCTGATAAACTGAACAAAATTCTTGCTTAATGGACTTGAACACAGCACCATTTGTTTTTTCTATAGTTCAAAGGGAAGAAGATCCCTTGTGTGTGGTTTTTGTCTGTGTCTATTGGTGCTTTCCCAAGCAGTGTCCAGTTGTGGGGAGAAATGACATTCCAGGCATGATTCTCAATTATCAGTTTAGAAGGTGTTATCATGTGCTGGGAAAGACTGACTTGTGCAATTTGGATGTGGCAAGGTGGTAGCACTTCCTATTGGGATGGGATTATTTTTATTCAGTGTTACAGTAGTAGTTAAATATGGGAAAAAAAATATGGCCTTCTGTGACTAATTATGCATCCTATTTTGCTATTTCTGTTGTAGTTTTATCATAAAACCCTGAAATAATAATGATTGCAGTGGTAGCAACAGGGACATGGGTATGTGTGTTTTGTACTCTCTGGTAAGTTTTACGAGTATCACAGTATCACTTGAAGCAGAGCCTAATGTATTATCAGATATCCATATATTACTCAGATAAAGCCAGCTTTTCTTGCTCTGAGGACAACATATTGTCATTTTTCAACAGCCAGACCGAGAAAAGACAGATTACATATCTCAGAAAACATCGGCTCTGATATTAATGTACCAGAGAGTGATGGCCACAGCTACTCAAGCACAATATCATTGTTAGGACATCCCAGATGCATCCCAGACGGGCAGTGTGTGCAGCACCTCCTGACCATGTCCCACAAGGTTTGTCTCAGCAGGCCTGAATAATGTACTTTCTTATGTTGCTAGTGGTTGGATTGCTCAGCTGAGCCTCATCAACACCTGACGCTGTTGCTTATGTGGCATAAATGAGTCATGGAACTATACGGAAATGCTCATGTCATAATTCAGAAAACACATCCAAGGTTGTTTGACTAACACAGTATGCCTGATCTGTATCTGACTCAGGTCAGCAATATCATATATTTATGATCCTGAGAGATTCACATGGATTTTTTTGCTTCTTGAGAAGAGTTTAGAACAATACATTGCAGTTAGGGACAAAGATAATGACACTCTTCCTACTAGGAATAATATTCTTAACAGTACAGCACATAAATGAAAAAGTAGGTAAAACTAGAATCATAGAATGGTTTGGTTAGGAAGAAACCTAAAAGATCTTGGCAGTGAGGTGTAGATAAGCTGTATATTGCTTAAATTATGAGTGTTTAAACTCTGCCTAGTTTTACTTGTTCTTTCTTGTGCCATTGGAGCTGTATGATCAACAGGGCAGATGTTCTCTGAAAAGACGTGAATGAGAAGTACTACCTGAACTTCCTATAGAGAAGAAATTTAAGGATTTTGTAATCTGCTGCTAGGGAAGCCATAATCCTATCTAGAGAACGTCTCTAAAGAATGCATCTTGAGATAAGGGGTATATCTCAAGGGTATATGACCTTTAAATATCAGGGAATTTTTCCATGTGAATGTTAGCCATTTGCCTGTGATCTCTGGAGAACTATCTCCTTCTGGTCTGCTAAGCAGTGGGTCAACAGTAGCATCTAGGAAAGACTGGAACTACTGTGGATTCTCAGAAAATTCAGTGTGCCAAGACACATTAAATTGTAGACTGATCTCTGCTCTTCAGGCTCAGTGAATGGCTGCCACTTTGTGGGGGAATCTGACAATTTAAGGAATGCTTGTCCTGGGATTTGGCCATTTTGTAAACATGAAGATATGTTGAAATCTCTACAAAATGATCCAAATCCTCAAATTTTACTCGCAAAAAATTTTGGCTAGGGAAAGGTTAAATTGTCGGAGAAATAGAAATCCAAACATATTTTTGACTAAATCCGCTTTTCAGACTGAATCTAGCATCTCTCATCACAACATAAGAACAAACTAAATATTGTTAAAGTGTAAGTCTATTTTGGATGTAACCAGAGGGAAGACAATTATTAGAATGATGGCTCAACTCAGGGGAACTCTTCATGAATTGGATTTTTTTTGTAATGAAAGCACAGGTTGTAGCTCAGAAATATTTGTTTGACTTTGTGAAAACAGCAAAGAATTTGCTTTTACCTTAGGCAGGGAATTTCATCTTGGATTACATAATATTTAGGAGTGCCCAAATGAATAATACCTCGAATAACTATTGCAGCAATTTCTGCATCTTTGAAGTAGCATGACAGCTCCAAGTTGGATGCAGACTGTTAAACTGGTGAGAAATTGCTGATGGTAGAAATACATCTAACAACTGATTTGATTTCTACAAATTACATCATATTTTTCTGAACGAGACACAGAAAAACCCACGAGAATTTTTACACCAATATTTCACAGAAGAGTCTTCCTTACAAACTGAGAACTGTTTATTGCAATCAGAAGGTTTATTTCCTTGTGTTTTTATTTGGTTTTAACCACACAGTGCATTTCTCCTTTCCTAACCCGTCTTCAATGTGATAATGTAGCTAGCAAAGTACAGAGTTCTGGTTTCACCCAGGATATGTGCTAAAAACTCAATTTATCTTGTTAGAAATGTGCCTTTAAAGATAATATCAAATAATTCTATGATCGAGGAGAAATTATATCTAAAGAGAAATCCTAGTAAAAATGCATCACTTTTACTTTTCCTGAATTTGTGTAATATATTTTACATTCCAAAATAGATGGGGGTGGATCTCTGGATAGTACCCCTATTATACCAGTGCAGTTGGATTCTCATTGAGAACCATAATTTCAGGCTCAGGGAGATCAGAAGGATTTGAACAGCACACAGGAAAAGAACTGTAGAATTATAATAATGCTGCCATTGAACATTATATCACAATATACCTTCACTTCTTGCATACCCTGAAATTCAGTGGTTTCTCTGCCAGTTTAATTTTTGATCTATGTATTTTAAAATCTCACTTGCAATTTGAAAAGAAATGAGAAAATTTGTTGGATGATCAGTTTTGTCATGATGAATTTATTCTCATGATCAATAAGAAGAACCAATGAAAGACAGCGCGTAGGTACAAAATGTAATGATGCTCTATTTTAATAGCAAGGCTTCAGTTGTGCCCAATGACAGGAATGATATCATAAGACAGAATCTGTTGTAGAAAGACAGAATCTCCTCAGCTGCTGTAGAATCTGGTTTCAGCAAAACATCACATGTAAAGAGTGCTTATATGAGCATTCAAGGCAACATCTAAATTCTTTGCTGTCTAGTCATTATCAAACAGTTAATTTTTCCAACATCTAAAAATTATTTCTAGCATCCTAAGAAAGGATAGTTTTAGAGGATTTTGAGGCTTCATTAATTTGAATTGCATGGGGTGTGTTTTTCTTTGGGGTTTTTGCATGTACAGATTGCATGCAAGACTCGAGATAATTCTGGAGGAAGCGAGCAAATAGGCAGTTGAAACTGTCTTCACTGACAGACAAAATGGAAAAAGTGGACTTTTTGAATCACATCCCTGAAATGGTGGAGGAGGACTAACTCCTAAAAGAGTGTGTGTGTTTGAAGATCAAGCTAAACAAGGGAGGAGAGCCAATGAAAATATAATTTGCATTAAGCTAAATTAGAAGACTTTGGAGACAAATTTGAAAGGACTCTCTATAAAAAAACCCAGAAAGATCAAAGATAGAAGAGAATGATATCATACTGTAATATTATTATAATACCTGTGTAAGAATTGCAGCACTTAGACCTTACAAATAAAATTCATCTTTACACTCCAATAGATTTGATAAGGAAAGCAAATTCCAAAGTAAGATCAAGTATCCTAAAAAAATTATTAATAACATCCTCTTTAGTCTTTAGTTAACCCAGAATGAGATTCTAGGAGAAAACTCATTATTTCTTAGCAGGCAGGCTCTAAGAAACAATCTTTCTTCTCTGTATGTCTAACTAGGTTTTTTCATTGCAATGTAGTTTTCTCTGCAAAACAAAGCAGAAGGAAAAAAGTGTTATTCTTCTGTAGGGGGTCTCTGTGAAGTAAATAACTGCCCTTAAATTGTTTATGAATGTCAAAGCTTTTATGGCAAATAAATTGACAGACTTTTCTGTACAACATTACTTGAATAAGATCTTATCAATCATTTGAATTCAAACAACATCTCTGGCTTTTCTATATTCAGAGTAAGTGGAACTGCAGAAATTACCAGGAATTTTCAAGATCCTTTTAACTTTGGCTTTGACAACAGCTAATATATACAGACAATTCAGAACTCTCAAGAACTATGAAAATTACTTGCATTGTTGACTAAAATTATTTGAGAGCTTTTGCATTTAGTAGTTGGCCAGACATCAATCGCATGCTCTTGTGCAGCTCCACCACTCCTGTGCCACAAAAATATCAGATAAAATAAATGTGCTGAGGAAGAAGGTGGAGGGAAATCATACTGTAGAAAAGCCAGACAGAAGAGGAAGGTTTGTTAGAGCATGCAAAGCAGCCACATTCCTGTCTGCTTGGCACGAGCAGGGGGTAGGAGAAGCCTGATGGTACCACATAGTGTCATAGAGCTGCCAGTCAGAGCTGTGGAGAGATGGAGAAGTGGAGGGGGAAGTGAGGTAAGGCAAACCATCTGGGATAGAAGGAGGACAGTCTGAGTGTTGCACTGAGCTTTGCTACCTGATGCTGGCTGGGAAATCTGATGTCAAACAAGCAGGTTATGCCTGAGAGAAGGATCCAGGGAGAAGTGCACTTCTGGTAATGCCTCAATAGTGTCCTGTTCAGTACTCTAATCAGACGTCTGTAAGAGAAGACAGGATGAATATTTTTGACATTTTCGTACTTTATAGGTGACTACAGCGTATTCAAAATGTGAAAAAGAACATAGTAACTGAACATGTTGGTGTAGTCTTTGCACTATTGACTGGAGCAGATGGCAGAAGTGCTGTGCTACAGAGATAGCAGGAAAAGAAAGAACTGGTAGCTCCTGTGAAACAGCAGACATGTTATGTTCCTTGCATCTGGTCCTATGCCCATCACACTGCTTTGTGAATATTTTTGCCAAAAATCAATTCCATTTTGAATTTCCATTTAAATGTGGTGGTTTCAGTAACTGCTTGAAGAGTTGCCTCACATTAAAAATACAATTTCTGGTCAAGTCCAGAGAAAAAATTTGCCTGAGAACATCTCAGTAGGAATGAGAAAAAGAGCTGATTTTAGGAGCTGGTATTGAACTCCTGGCCTGAATAAAGCAGTGTGGAAAAAGAAGCTTCATTTAAGTTAATATAGTCTCTTACTCTAGGCTGGGATGTTTCTAGTTTTTGTCAGAAAATTTCAGCAGTCTCAGATGTGCCTAGTGCTGTATGAAAGAAGTCCTTTAATAATTTCCTGTTTGTCTGTGATTTTTACAACTAAGCTACATTTCTGATGAAAATGAATGTGGCAAAGGGACATGAGAAGCCTACTCGTATTTAAAAGGTAGGAGCTAACCTCCTAGCTTCTCTAGAAATAAATACTTTGCAGTGACATGCATTCAAAAATAATTTCATTCATAAATTATATGACCTGTTCTCACTCTTAGTAAGCAGCAGATAGTTCTAGATCTAGGATCTCCTGAGCTGTCTTATGTCATCAGGTTCCAGACATCTTTGTAGGTTTAAATAAGGGTCAGATAAACTTCCATATTTTCATGTGCTTATTCAAGCCTCTTATTGAGCTTTATTCCTTTGCTTTTCTTTTATAACTGTACAGTGACATTTATACTAACAAATAAAATGAAGTTCTGAAAATTTACTTGCTCTTTTTTCATTGTTAAAAGTGAGATTACAGTTGTGATGTGACTTAAAAATTACCTGCTGAAAACTCATTTACATTCTCTTCTGTATATTACATTGTTGGGAAAAAAGTAGTTGATGATCCTAAGTGGGTCTGACACCAAATGTTCATGTTGCAGATAACAATTTTCAACAGTTAGACTCCTATGTCCTTATATTTTCTTCTGCCCCTCACTTACTAATGTCAACAACAATAACATTTTTAGAATACCCTGGGAAGAGTGGCTCCATTTGGAGCAGTTAAGACTGAAAAAAAATGTGCCTGGAGAGCAAATGTTTATAAAAAGCCTTGGAAGAGTTTGTGAATATATCAGGGATAGCTGCTGTTTGTTATCATGTACAAGTGGTAACATTCACATCACTTAACCTTTATGCAACCCTTTAATGTAAGGTTGAATACGCTTTAAAATAAGCAGTATTCACAAGGTATATGTGAGAAAAAAAAGAAATTCTGAATCAAAAAAAAAAATTCAGCCTTTGACCTCAGATATTTGTGTCTCATTTACTGTTTTCTAAAATCTTGAATTTAGATAACTGATTTGGAAATAAGGGTTATATAGCTTGTAAAAAGAGAAAGCAAACAGCAGTACTAAATTTCTCACCCCACCATTTCATGTACTGTAATGCAATGCAAAATACCTCCCTCCATTCACTCTCTAGATTTTATTTATGGAGCATTGAGAATAACACGTATCTTGAGGAGTTCATGTGGTTAGTTGTTTAAAATATGTTGAAATAAAGTTTTTCCATGTTTTTCCTAACGGAGCACAAAGGAGTTTGAAACATTCATTCCACATTAAAAGTAAAATGGCATTCTGTGGTTCAACCAGAGATGGTGACTGATTTAATTACCTGTTCCATCTCATGTGGTTACCACAGAGTATTAATACATTGGCTGCATGGATATGCATAAGCTCATGACAGCATCCTCTATATGCTCTTTACAAAGCGTTTTCAATGTCTCGGTGTGTGCAGCATTTATGGTTCGGGACTTTCTGATCAAACAATTCTCCCCTATTGAGGTTTAAGATCCTGTTCAAAGAAACAGTCAGAGGGTGAAAATGTTGTACAAGAATATTTGCCCTGAGTTAATTCAGAAAAATGCAAGTTAGTCTTCTACATATAGTGAACACTCAGTCTACTCTTACATAGTCCTTGGAAAATTATATTCAAATGAATCCTAGGATGCTGTTATTTTTCCGTTATACTAATCATATAATTTCTTCTTTTTGTATTTGTTCTAGAAAAACTGTTTTATTAACACCAGATCAGTCCTCTAAAGTAAGGATCAAAATCTTAATCATATTGATTAAATATTTCACGTGAAATTTGGGGTATAGAAATTTCAGGGGGTAAAAGTTTTTTGCCTAGTCTCCTTAAATCTTTCATAGATCTTTATAAAATAGTGTCTTAGGATATATGCGCTTTCTACTGGTAACTTTACCAGTCTGACACAATTCCACACTACCTTTTTAAGAGCAGGTGTGCAAATGAACCTCCGATTTAATGTAATTAAGCAAGCACTTGAAATTAAGCCAAACATTTCAGTTGTTTAAGACCTAACATGTTCAAGTTGGTTCCAATAAGAGAATGAGAGATCTGAATCATATCTGGCTCTGTCTGCATGATGATATAAAGCTGCTCAAATGGTTAAGTACCATTATTTAAAGATAGGGTTAAAGATAATAGCATCTACATCTCACTTAGTAATGTTTCTCATGTACTTGTGTCTGATGACCAGAAGAGGTTTGCACTGAATGACTTCACAACAGATTCATCATGTAGCAAAGCTTAAATTCTGTGAGTGACAGAAAACAGATTTTTGAAATGTATTCATTTACATATCTTTGCAATAACCTTACTGTAATAAAGAACATGAATACATGGACAATGTCCTTCATGTCTTAATCTGAAATCATTATTGCCTGGTAACATGAGCTAAGCTGATTGGGTTTTTTGTTTTGATTGTAATTTGCAAGGTGTCAAAAATGCACAAAACTTAAAAACACACAAACCAACATCACTTTCACTAGGAGATGACTGTGTGCAAGTGTGCTTTTTTTAGATTTTCCTTTTTTGGTTTTAATTTCTCTGGCTCCTTTTCTTCTCTGGTCTATCAAAAAATATTATGTCTAAACTCTGAGCCATAAAAAGTTTGCAAAAAATTAATAAAATACCTATTATTGTTGTTTTAGTTTTGTCAGTAGAGGGTACATGGAAGATAAATTTCAAAGAAAAAATGGATTTTCTCTCTTTAGACAGATTTTTAAATTCAGCTAACCTATTGAATATTTCAAAATAAGAAAAGGAAAAATTAAAGATAAAATGGAGAGATGTCTAGCTTTTTATATCACTGAGCAGATAAAATAATGAAATATATATTGCATGATTTATGCACAAAAATGCTTTCAACATATCACAGAATATTATGAAGCCTTTGAAAAAGAGCTTTACAACAACAGAATTTATTTTATCACTTATCTGTATTTAATATAAGAATTTAATCTTTGTCATTAGCTAATACATAATTTCTGTACATGTTAACAAAAATTCCTTGCTGAAAAAATAATTATACATGCCCCAAACCTGTTCATTAGAGTGAGTGTGAGTTATTTACTGAATCAGGAAATTAATGGAAAGGACTGACATGTGGTAGGAACTTCAGTATCTGTAGCACTAAGTCTTCCATTGAAGTGCATTTAAAAAGAAAAAATGAGTTAAAACTTATGAAGCTTAACATTCTATCATGACAGCTAGAAATTACTAACTGAAGCAAATAAGACACAGCATACAATACTTTTTCTTCCAGGAGGAAAATTCTAAGTATTTATTTTTCTTCCAGAATCTGAAAGAAGACCAGATCTCAGAAATGGCTTTCCATGCTGCTGTGAATCACAGGCAAAACAAGTTACTAAAAAATCAGTATGAGAAGCTGGGGATTTGTTTTTCATTGTTTCTAATGGAAAAATTCAAAAGAAAGGTGCCTTGTACACCGGCCTATACAATTAATCAATGTGTTTGAGTGTGTTACTAAATAAAGGCTATTTTATATTATCTCAATTATTTTAAAAGTTTATTTGAGAAATTTAAAATGTAGGGACAAATTTGTGAGTTTCTTTTTCTTTCATCCAATGAGGGAAAAAAATCTGCTTCCATTTTCAGAGACCACATTATTAAACAATTCTAATTAATTTAACTTCAGAACTCACTTTAGGAGCTACAGAGAAATGGAGAAATGAGGGACTTTTAGAATTTAGGTGATATTTTTCATCATTAGCATATTCATAATCAATTTAAACTGTGTGTTGATCTAAGAACCTGATTTTTCACATGGTCTGGTTGTGTGGTAGTTACACTGGTTCAAAAAGGTGTTGGACGCTATGAGAAGAAAATCCATGGAGAGTTGCTACATAAGAAGAATCTGCATGTGGTTTCAGAAGGCTGAGCTTCAAATTTTGGAGACTGTTATAATATTCAGAAAAGTGTTCTTACACTCTTCCTTGCATTTCGACTTCTGATAGTGTCAAAGATTAGGCTATGTGGCAAAGACGGAAAAAAAGCTCCTCATATCTTAACTCCTCTTTTCAATTAAATTTAACTAACATTGTCCTTCCCCCGCTCCCATTTTATATGTGTAACAACATGATGATACAGAGTTCTTTGCACTGGTTGCAGTCTGAATTGTACCTAATTATAATGATCATTTCTGAATTTAAGTTGGTTTTCCCTTCCCTCTGCACTAGAAAAAGATGTGTATTACAAGATATAAGAGCTTTACCTATCCAGAAAGGCAAACTCTCAGCACATTCTTATGCAGTAATCTTGTCCAGCAGTATCATACTTGGCAAAAGATGGTTGGCCATTGGCTCAACTGGGCATGGCTGCTTTAAGTACATTTCACAGCATACACTTAGTGAAAAACTCTTCACTTTGATGATTTTTAAAAAGTAGGCTGAGGAAAATTTGCAATTTATTCTATACTCAGAACTTAATGAATTTATGAGATCATTCTGTAATGTTTTCTATCACTTCTGCACCTCTCCATCACTTAAAAGTTGTTTCTGATATTGAAAAACTGAAGTTATACTGAAGTTGTTTTAAAAAATTTAGCTTTAAATAAAAAGGATCTACTGAGTTACTATATTATGTAATATATATATATAAATACATATAAAGTACTGAATTTCCTATATTATGACAGCATCTCTGCATCTTCTCAGTGTCTCTTGTAACTCAATTCTAGGTTTATCACCGGTGAATAGGAAAAGCTGTCCTGTGGCTGTATGCTTAGATTTATAGCCAAAGAATGAATTGATTAGAAGACTCTGAACCCTTTGTCAGATGTGCTATAATGAAAATTCTTTCAAGGACAATGATTAACAGTAACACCAAAGATTTGCAGCTCAGTTCATTTCTTCTCTTTGATATAATGAGTTAAGAGATTTCTCAGTCTCAATACCAGAGGATGAACTATATATGTCAATGTCCCTTTAATGGTAGGCCCTGTTTACAACCTGAGAGGCAGCAACAGAGACTTGGTAGTTTTCAGGTGCAAGGGGAATTGATGTGGGAAGTGAGGTGAGTTGTCCTACTTAATCAGTGTTAGACTTGAACTACATAAGATATTAATATCTCACCTCCAAACTCCACAGCTGAACTAAAAAGCAGGTTCACTCAAATTGTTCAGCATGCTAGAATAATCAGTGCTCTGAGACATTAGAAATAGAGGACTTCTGCTTTGTGTATTTTTGACATGAACATATATATAGACACACACAAACATCAGTAAAGTTTCCTTGCTGCCTTTTGTCTTTTAATTTTAGGTACCATATGAACATTATAGAAATTCAGTAAAAAAAATCATACTGTCTCAATTCCTGAAGGAATAAAGTCACTAAATCCCCTCACTTTGGACTGTGATGTTGGTCCGGTTCATTAATTATTGACGTAAGATTTGAAGTGGGAATTGCTTCTCTGACATCAGAATGATAAGAAACAAAAAACTTGAGGGGTATGTGCATTTCATAAAAATTAAAGACCCTTTAAAACAAGGAAAATAATAATAAGAATTTCTGTTTTGATGCACTGTGAAAGGAGTATAGGAAGGAGTAGAGACAAAGGCTGAAAAGGCAAGAGAAGGACCTGATTGGTCTCTGAAATGGTTTCAAAGCTTGTATGAGTCAAAAACTGTGTATAACCACCTCACATTGGACATTATAAATAAGTGCTTCAGGATTATATTTTCATCTAGGAGGACATTCTTGATTTAGATATCCATACCATTCTTGAGAAAGAGTGCTTACTCTGTTTTACCTGCACAGCCAGAATTTACTTCGGAGCTTAGCTGCCAAGCCACTCTGTGATATTTGAAAATTCATGACAGTTAAGTGAAGTCCCAGGTGACTGGGAAAAAGGGAAATATTGTACCCATATTCCAAAAGGATAGAATGGAGGACCCTGGGACTACCAGCCTGCCAGCCTCACCTTTGTGCCTGGAAAGATAAGGGAACAGATCCTCCTAGAAGCTCTGCTAAGGCACATGGAGGACAGGGAAGTGATTTGAGACAGCCAGCATGGCTTCACCACGTGAAGGTCCTGCCTGAAAAATCTGGTGGCCTTCTATGATGGAGTGACTACATTAATGGACAAGGGAATGACTACAGATGTTATTTATCTGGACTTCTGTAAAGTCTTTGACATGATCCCCCACAACAACCTTCTCTCTAAACTGGGGAGATGTGGTTTTGACAGGTGGACTGGGTGGTGTATAAGTAGCAGGCATTCAGAGGGTTGTGGTCAATGGCTGAATGTCCATATGGAGATCTGTGACGAATGGTGTCCCTTAGGGGTCCATACCTCTACTGTCCTGTTTCATATCTTCATCAGTGACATAGATGGGCAGGTTGAGTGCACCCTCAGCAAGTTTATAGAGGACACAGAGCTGAGTAGTGCAGCTGTTACACGCAAGAGATGGGATGCAGGCTCAAGAAGTGGGCTCAGGTGTAGCCTGTGAGGGTCAACAAGGTTAAGAGCAAGGTCCTGTACCTGGACTGAGGTAAAACCTGGTAAAATGAGGCCTTCAGAATTTGATCCTGACATAATTTTTTCATGCAAGTTTCGCAGCAGAACACAAGTAAATTATTCCCACAGTCAAACAGAGAGATTCTAGCAGTCCAACCAGTAACTCCTGCGCAAGACATGTCTGAACTGTTATTTCTTCCAAGTCAGGTCAGATGACAGGCAAAAATGATGCCGTGATACCGATGTTTCTCAGAACAGGAGAGGCAAGCTTCATTTTCAACAAGGCTGTAGATTCCAGGGGAGCTATGTGAACACTCCCAGAGCTCCCCTTGCCGGGGTACCTAGTGGTATGCAAGCAGTCTTACATGGCTGTTGTCTTCTAAGAAATGTTGAGTGAGGCATTTCATGAAGAGTTTTGATCATTTCTTCTCTATTATGTTTTCAGGAAAGGCAAGTATTTTTTTATTTGCTAGTGACATGCCTATTCCCTTGAACTCAGAACTACGGAGCTGAAACAAACTTCTGTGCTGTAAATTGACTTCCACCCAAAGGAAGATGACTGATTCATACTTATTGTAGTTTTCCACTGATCTTTAATGAGCTTATGAGCTGTCATTTACAATCAAACTTAATTTGATACATTGTTCAGTAAACAATCTCCTAATTGAACACTCCATGATACACAACTCTGTGGGAGTTGTTTTTATTTTGGATGACTGCAGATATAGGTTGGGCTTTGCTTATACTTTATTTACTTGCAATTTTTTTATTGCAATTTTTCTGTTGTTTTCTGTTGCGTCTACTGTTACTAAAAAGTACTCATTTGGATTAAAGTTTTGCATTAAAGTTTTGCATTTGCCATAGAATATCTTATCATTTGTGAGGATTTACCTTGAAATTCTTCATTTTGTATTGTTCTTCATTGACATGAGGAAGAGCAAAGGGAAGGAGGCAACACTTTTGGTTTTTTCCCTAATACAAATTAAGAAAAGCCACAGTAATTTCACTGAGAAGTCAGGGAATGTCCATGCTTTCCAGTAAGGACTTGATGCCTTACTCAAGGTTTGCCAGGGTCAGGAGATTTAGCTTTTGTTCTCCTTGTACTGGAAAACTTAGTATGGTCAGTAACGATTTATTTGCAGCCATATCCTGTCCTCTGAATCTACAGGCTACATCCAGCATGCAGATCACACTACATATATAAAAACAAGTATGTGCAATAATGTCGCTGTTGAGCTGGATGCGACATAACAAAGTGGACAGTGCAAAGGTTCTAGACAAATGCCATGTTTTAATAAACATTCAGTCTCCATTTATACATTTTTATATCTTATCATTTGTGCAACAAGGTTATTGGTCATCTAACTGCTACTGTATACTTATTGGCTGTTATTTAACTTTGCCATTATTTTCTGTTTGTTGAATATAACATCAGCTCTTATGCATTTGAGAAAAACATCAGGTGCTTCAATGTTGCTGCATAGTTCTCTCCTTGTTTTGGATTTCTTAGCTCTGTTGACAGAATATTTCCTTGGCTAAATCTCACTTTTCTCAGGGCCATCTTTCTTATGAATATATGCTGACTGTGTCCTTGAGTTCTGTGAGGATTGCAAACCAGCTGTCAGCCGTCACACAATAACACATATAGGTGGAGATGAGCAAGAATTTCCATTCAAATCATATTTGTGGCTGCTGTGAATGGTCTGTTGCAAAGTACTATATCAAACACCTTTTGCCCGTGCTAGCCATTTCCCACCTTATATCCAGGCACTGAGGAAAGAGATTCACTTGACCTTAATCCTACTGTTTCTTTCTTTCCAAGTGCTTGAACACTTAGAGAATTTTCCTTTTTTGAGTGCTGCTGTCAGTGGTACATAATTCTCTCTACAGCCAGTAGCATTTTATAAGATGCCCTGAAGGCGACATAACTCCTAACACTGAGCGAGTGAACACATAATGATATGTTTGATCATAACTGTAAGAAAATTTACTACAATTTTTCAAATTTGCAAGTAAGTTGACGACACTAAAACGCACAAAATGACATACATAAAATCAAAGCATATGTGCACACACAAACACTGAGATACACTAGCAAATTATTTTGATGTAAATTATTTGGATGCACAGAAGAAATATAAACAATATCCTGACAAAAACAAACCCAGGCAAGCCAGCCACAAACATTATTGAAATATTTTACCTCTAGGTTTTGTAAGAAAAACACCAATAATTATTAAAAGGCCATTAACTTTAAAATTCTTTCTCCTTCAGGCAAGGGTTTTATCCTTTTTTTGTTTTTTCATTACTATTATTTAAAACTGGCAATATTTCTGGACAAAAACATAGATACAAAAACTGTTAAAAATATCATTTTCTTGGAGAGGTCAATACAAAACCCTACCAGGGTTATTCATCTAGAGTGATATTTTGCACATATGAGGAGTGCCAGTTATTAAAAAATCAATTTTTTTTAGCTGTTAAAGTATAACATATCTTACTACGTGGACTGTCTTCTTTTGCTTTACCTAGACATGAAACTGGGATGGACAAAGTCAAGCTTTGATCTGTTGGCAATGTTACTGTGGAGATGCTCCTGAGCTAATACAGTAAAAAGAAAAGGCACTAAATTTTAGTTTATGTTCGGTGATAGGTTAATATGATTAAATGCAGGGAGCTGACATTTGACAGAATGAACTGATCTATGTCATGGAGTTGCACCAGTATTTTTGCTATGAGACGTTTAAGTGTTGCAAGTTATGATGTTCAGTATGTATAGTACATAAAAATGTATGCTATATATATATTTTTATAGTTTTTGTCACTTGTTAAATGTTAGATAATCTTGGTTAGAAAAATCAGTGGTATTTGTAACAGGTGAGGAGGAAGAGAACCCATGCTTAACTTTGCTTAACTTTAGGCCTCCAGTTTGCTCGTCTGAGAGAAGAATTTAAAATATGTGGAGAATCCGAGATGTGTTAGAGGGCACTAATGGAAAAGGTTCATAGTACAGGTATTCTCTATAATTCTGCCTGTTCTTTTAGTCCACATGAAGCTCTTGTGCAGTGATCAGTGTTGGATTCTTCATAGCATTCTCCGGTCATTAGCAACAAGCTCAGATTTTATCAGAATTCATCAGCCCAAATAGAAATTCGAAGTTTTGGAAATGTGTTTTGGGAAATAAGTAAGTACAATACTCATATTAATGTGTTCTCAAAGAGTCTTGTAGCCCTCCCTCTGAGTCCAGGGAATAGGATTATGCTCTTCATTCATACAGAGTAATGCAGTAATGCATACAGGTCATTTGGGTGCTCTACAGATCCCATTCAATATGTGGGAGGCTGTCCCTGTATTTACTGCAAATAATAGATACAGAACAGGACACTCTGTAAATGCCATGTGAAGGATTATCTCTTCACTATTTTTTCTTTTTCATTAATTTTATTTACACTTTACATGAGATTGTAGGTTTGATGCAGCACCAAAGAAGCAGTAGCAATTTTTAGGCTTGGTTTATTGAACTTGTTCAATTGGTAAGTGACTAAATTTACATTCTGACACACTATTTTTAGTAGCATATTGACTCCACAATGCAGTTATTCATCTCATGCACATATGGAAACAAATTCACAGTGTAATCAGACTTTGAAAACTTATTCCAGTTGTACCTCAATACTTTGAGTTAATAATATTCTAAATTGTGCTTTTTGAACTGTATTGTGTATTTCATTGTGACATAGTTTTCATATGACTTTTTCTTTTTTCTAACACATCAGTTTTCTCTCTGTGCTCTGCTAGATACCTTCATACAAGAAGTCTGTAAAAGCTTACTGAAGAATAGTATTTTATAGGTAGTTTACATTTGCTATACAGGTGTTCAGAGCTCTACTGGGAAATTTTATTGGAATCCTGAACAGAAAAAGCCTAAAACCTGGCTAATAATTTATATATCAAGAAAAGACCACTTAAACTACTTGTTTACACTTAGTAGTATATTTGTATCTTTTGTTTGTTTATTTGTTTTGACTTTTTGTAAATCATCTCTACTTGCAAGTCAGAGAGAGTAAAATTATGTCACAAAATAGAGGTAAAAATACCTGAACTTTTTATTTCAACATAGAGAAATGGGCATTTCAGGGTACAATTTTGATCATAAGGATAGGGTCTAAGAGAGGATTGATGAACTGGAGAAAATAAGTCTATGAAACATTTATTTAGACTGGAAAATAATTTCTTCTTTAAGCTCATTGTAGTTTTGATTATTTTCTTAAAATTTCTATAAATGTAAGTCGAAATTTGTTTCAGGAAAAACATTTTAAAAATATTTATTTAGAAAACATTTAGTTGACAAGTCTATGAATCTGAGAAAGCTTCGTAAACCTTTTTGGTTGGCCTCTGACTTCAGTTTTTTATTTGGACAAGCAATTTGTTCCCCAGTAATGTGCTCTTGTTGGTTCTGTGAAATTCAGTTCAAAAGGAGAAGGCCAGTGCAGAATAGTTATAAAGATCATCACACTGGGATGCCATATGTTGTCATATTACATTGGGCTGTTGCACATCTGTGCAATTCTTTTCCCTTCAAATCTGATCTGAATCTGTTCTGGGGACTGCATAACAATATTATAGTCTGAAATCTGGCATACTGTGCAGAAACTACAGCCAAATATACTACCATTCGGTTTCTATGTAAGCCAAGAACCATGCCCAGATTTTCATGTCTCATTCAACGTTTGCCTTTGGTAGCACGATTCCTGTTGCTGGAAATAGCTACACTATGTGCGACAGCAGACAGTGATAGAACTATTTTCTTTTATGTGGGGAAAAACATCAATCACACATATAAGCACTAGATATGGTTTACAGAAAATTCAGGTTTTTGTGATATCAATGGGGTTTACCTTTCATTGGTGTAAATTATTGTTTAATTGACCTCCAATCCCATCACTATGCTCTATAAGGCCATATATAATTTTCTACTGGATATTTTCCTAGGCTACTTTTTTTTCTTTGTTTGCTATTATTTGCACTGAATAAGTACAGATCACTGTATAAATAGCACTACTGATAAGATAGCATTCCAGTAACAATTTTTGTCCTAGATTAAAACCCAAATGTTCTCTGCAGTAACATAAATTTCTATTTATAGAAAACAGATGAGAACCTCTAAGAGTGAAGGGTAAATTATTCTACTCTATAAAATAATTACAAAGTTGTACTTGATATGCTAAGTCCTTGCTTTTCATGGCATGTGAGGAATGTCCTCATGATTTGTCAAATACATATGGGTTAATTTGGAAAAAGGCCATCTGCCCTGTCGTATAACACAGAGATGGCTGTTGCACTCAGCAATACACATGGCTAAAATAATTTCATCCCTCTGAGATCCACTTGGAAATATGATTGTAAGAAAATTGTTTTGTTGATATTCGTCACTGAAGAGAAAAAGTGGCGAAAGTATGATCAAAAGTGAGACCCAGATAAGATAACTATAGAATGGAAAGGTGGAAAATAAAGAAAATATGGTTTTATTTAGCTAGATTGTCTGTGTGTTTTGTCTTGTAAAAATGTTCACTGTACTTTTTAATGGAGTGGTTCAGACCCACTAATGTGTAACCATGGGTTGTGGATGTAAAGAAGCCATACCCTGAGGGGTTGCCAGCAGCTCTCCTCCACTGTGACTCTGTTACACTCAATTCTTCCTTGAAGCTTGTGGTACAGTGGCTGCCTTCTTGTTTCATGGGATGTTCTTATGCTTTTTCTCTCTCTTCCTTTCTTTCCATCATTCTGTGAATTGCATCAGAGGGCTGTGGCCATATTCTCCTTTAAATTGGGAGAATTCTTCAATCCAAATGGTGCAGGATTGTAATTTTGCTCACATTTTTAAGATATTGGGTGCTCTAAAAAGGGTTAAAAAGCCTAATGGACTAAAAAGATGGCCCTGATTCAGACAGTTTTGTGTATTGGGATGGTGTCTGAAGCCTATTATTCTTCCTATACCACCCCATCTCTTCAGAAATGAGTTGAGAGGCAACTCATATAAAAATGTTAATATTTCCATTTTTCTCAGAATTCCTTCTGCAAAGGAGGGAAAAACACTTGGACCCTTTGTCTGTATCTGCGCAATAAATGGAACATGTGCACTGTGCAGAAGGCAAATGGTGAGATTATTCTGCCAACAGCAAGTTTGGTAGCAAAGGTAATGCAAAAAAATGTGTCCCATAGGAGTTTGAGCCTACTCATCTGCAAGTTTGACTATCATACATGCCTTTGGGTGTATAAGAAAAAGCCCTATTACCTATGCCTTTAGATTTGCAGTCTCTGCATAACAAATTGCCATTACATCTTGTCTGCAAGCCAATACAGGATGTTTGTGTATCTGAAACCATGCTTCCTATCTTTTGGGACATTTTCAGGACTATGCTAAGGACCTTTTCCTTTAAACTACAGCTAGAAGATCTGATACACACCATGTAGATGATACACACCATGTAGGTCAAGCACCCAGTTCTGTTAATGACCTGTGCAGAGAAAGGAGGCCTTAATGGCACACAGACATTTCAGTTCAAACCTCAGGCAGGAAGCAGAGCTTAGTTGTTTCTGGAAAGAAGGCTGAGGGGTGACTGTGCTCTGATATGCACAATGTGATGGACCTTTGGATGGAGCCCACTTTCCCTTTCCATGCAGCCTAGTGCCCTCTGTACAGCACCAAAGCACCCTATTGTATAACCTCATCACTGTGAAGAAGATGATTGCCATCTCCGTAGCCTTGCTATTATACACTCTTTGCTGGTCAATAGGCAAAAGGTTTAGGGTCAGTAGACTACAACAGGCAGAGATATGTTGGAGGTCACTTATGCCAATGTCATGGTTCAACCACAGCTGGCAACTAAATACCATGAAGCTGCTCTCTCCCACACACATCCCACCCTCAACTCTCCACCCCTGGGTGAGGAGGAGAGTTGAAAATTATGCCTATCAATGACATCTCTCCATTTCCTCCCTTCAGACTATAGAGATGGATTTTTGCAAAGTACTTTCCCTTGTCACACAAACCCTCAAAACCAAAGCTCTCACCATCCATAAATTTTACAGATGTCATCTTGACACAAAGTTTTAAACAGGTCTAATGTTACCAGCCAATAGTCATAGTGACTTCATTTTACAAAACTATAACACAAATATAAACCATAGGCAACTATATTTATATAAGCATTATATTTAAATGTGGAGGACTTTTGAGAAGGACTGGGCGTGTACCCTCCTTGCCCTTGTACATGGCAAGAGCAGGCCAGTGGTCAATCAGATCTCTGCTCAGTAACAGATAGTTGCTTCTGCCAGGATAAATGCCAGAGGGCTTCTGAGATGCTCATGAAGAGGAGCTTATCTCTGCACCAATCTTCAGATTCAAAAATGCTTCAGTCAGACAAGGAGAGAGTAAGGCAGAGCTGTAGCCTCACTGCATCTCCAACTGATTTGTGGAATGTAGAAATATGGTGGAAACCTGCTCCAATTATGCTGAACTAATGATTTTGTCAGTCGCATGCTCAGAGTAAGGCAGCTGTAACTTTTAAATTTATCCCTGTGTATGGTAGCCTCCAACCCCAAGCTCAGTAAAGGTAGTGGAGATGATTCAGTCAGAGTCAGACCCTTCTCTCATCTCCCTCCATGCCTTTTTCCTGGGTGAGTCATCTTGGGCCTCACTGAGAGAAGTCATCTTAGTCACAAATGAACGGTTAGGTTGCTTAAAGGATTACCATCCAATGTACTATCAAAAAGCAGGTTTTAATATGAATTTGTGAAAGTGCAATTTTAACAGAGTTTGAAGGCTATGTTCACTCCGTACACTTTTTACATAGATGAAGCATATATAGGAAAATCAGATTAAAATCAGTTTAAAATAGTTGCACAGAGACTGGGGATGCATAAAAGTAAGGATAAAAAGGATACAGATACAAAAGATAAGGGTTCAAAAGGATTTAGCAGTACTTAATAATTGACTAAATATTCTTGTAATGATTCAATAGTATTTACCACAGTTATGACACTGAGTTAATTACAGGTTTATGATAACAACATTTATATCATAATGAATTTACATGCATGCACCCATGAAAAGAGATGTATCTATATCTATATCCATACATATCAAAAATTTCCCTCATGTTCAGGGAAATGCATCAAATCCTTTAGCTTTTCTCAACAGGCATGGGTTGCACCTTGAGAAGTATGTGTACAGGGAGCCATCAGCCTTGGCTCAGTCAGCAGCAGCAGTCTGTTATGTTTCAAAAACTTGATGGTTCATGAGTTCCAAGAGGCTTCCTACTCAGAGCAAGATGCTGGTGCAGCCTGCTGTGGTCCACAGCAGCTCCAAGGGGCCTCACTTAGGATCACCATTTAGAAGGTCACAAGATGATTGGCTTTACACACCTGCAAAATTTTCATCCTGGAAATATCACATCTTGCTAGCTACTGGAGTTTCCAAAACGTTTGGAAATCATTTCAAAAACCCCACAATAACAGTACTGTTTACTTGGGCTGCAATTCAGTAGGGAATGTTCCAAGGCTGTCAGAGGATGACTGATTATCCTTTCCCCACCTTGGCCAGGCAGTTGATATTCCTGTTGTGGTCACTGTTGTTCCCACCTGTGTCATACAAGAGTGCCTGGTATGGTCAGCGATGCTTGGCCACCCAACTGGTACAGTAAAGGGACTCTGCAACTCTCAGGTGGTTCAGTCAAGGCTTGTCAGGAGTTCCTGAGGTCATAGAGCAGGCCCAAGAAGAAGAATGCAACAACAGAGTCTTGAAAAAAGAGAGATCTCAGAAGTGGGCCATTTTTAAATATCACAGTGCCATGGCTTCTGCATTGGTGGGGAGCTGGCATGAGAGTGCGCAGGTGTGACCCTGGAGGCATAACGCCCAGGGACTATGCCAGAGAAATGTGCCTTAGAAATACCATCTGGGAATTGTTTGGAAGTGTATTTGAAAATCATGAACATGCCAAAGGCTGTTCCAAAAATTTTATCACATGAGCAATGACCTTTTACCATCTTGAGCACATGCCCTGCGTATGTTCAATTTACCAGTACAGACCCAGCTTTTGCTTGACAAATGTTAGTCTTGTCATTTTTTCTGAGGTTAGAATTCACAATGTTAGGCAAGTTTTACCTGGGAGAAAGCTGCTACTCTTTTCCTGATTTCTTGACATAATACATTTAAAAATAGCATAGGAAAATGTTACATGAAGTAACTGGATTGCTCAAGGGGTTTCCTACACGAAGTTACACTGAATTCTTTAATAATGGCCTTAATATAGAGGATAGCAATGGGACAGGTACAGAATTATGCCTTTTTTAGTATTCCAGATGCTAAGAAAAAAGAAGTATGGATGAGAATAGAAGATTGGAAAAATAATGGTGATCATTATCTACTCTGCAATTTTCTTAGGGTTAAATAGATGCTGTCAGTCTACAGAACTCTTAGACAGTCTATCTTAGGTGTAGCAGCAGGACTTCAGCTGAAGAAGGATGAAACCAAGATTCTTTCATTGCAGATATGTTCATATCCACCCAGTCTGTCAGAGTGAGAACTGCCAATTAATTTTTTACTTAATATGATTTGCAGTTATATTTTGCTTGTAAATAGAAAATTATGATACAATTTCTGTCTCTGCCATTGTTATATTTGATTGTCTGGATTGATACTATCTCTCTTTCTTTATGAAGCTTGTGGAAATGAATTGTCAGGGAGTCCTTTACTCCATTCCCAAGGTCTTCCAGTTGGTCAGTTGGTTCAGTGGCTTTAGTTTAAATGTGTTTTCCATGTCTATCTCTTAGATCTTAGACAAAATTAATTAAAGCAATTCTAAAACATTTTACTTTTTCATTTTAGAAATTGGGTTCATGCTCCTTCAAGATTTGGGGGAATAAGACAGCTATTGAAACACACCAAAGTGAAGATCAAAGCATACCAAAGGGTGAGTGAGTGGAGTGCCTAGAAGGCATGGTGTCAGAAAAAAGGGTACATGGCTGTGACAAACAGCTGAATTGTCTGCAAGTATGCTAAGCTCTGTGAGCCATTTAGTTTCCTATTAAGTGAACTTATGACAGGTCAAAACAAGACAAATTACTTCCGATAGACGCCCAGTCAGAGTGCTGTGGCTATTCTCGTGATAAGGTTAGTGTGGCTGCAAGCACATCTCACTATTTCAGATCATGAGATTCAATAACTTATAATTTAGAGAGTATAAGTTATGTGTGCATGTTCACTTTGGTCAGCCTCTGGCTTTGAGAGATTCTGATTTCACTCATGCTGAATGTTAGGAGGTCATTAAAAATGTGGACTCTGTGGAAGTAGCAGTGAATTTTTAATATAACCTTGTTAATATCAAACCTTCTGAGACAGAAGAGTCTTATCAAGTCCAAAATGCTTCCAGCCACAAATATTGGAAGGGAGAGGCAGGCCTTGGGAATGTGTAGCTACCACCTGTCTCTATAAACAGGCTGCTGGCAAGGTCACCTTGGTCATGAAATGGACTGTTCAGCCATCCTTGTGAGTCAGGTAATATTGCTATGTAGTAATAGGCTACATTTTTAGCTCGTAGAGAACCATTCAAAATTTGCAATGGGTCTGAATTTCGGCTATAAAAATAATTAAACAAGTAGAGGCAATTGGTTTATTTTGTAGCTTGTGTCAATTTTATGGAAAACTTGGTATTAGATTATGAATTTTTCTTATATGGTGCACACAAATGTGACAGTCTGTTTCTCTGAAGGGACTGTTTTTATTTTTGCTTGGCTTTAAGCTATCAGAAACCTGATACTATGTGATACTGAATCCAAAATATTAAAAATTTATCAGTGGCTTAGTAGAGTCTAAAAAAATTGTGATAGAAAATGGATCGCAGATTTTCAGTTCTTTATCCATTCAATTATTTGGATGTCTTTCTAGTATATGTCAAATGAATTGCATGTTACTGGCTTGATATAAAACTTAAGTTCTCCTGCAATATCTAGTTCAGACTAGGGACTGAACTCACGGCCTGCCATCAGCAGAAAGACAAAGGTCCTCAGTGAGCCTGCTGAAAGCTGTGCCTCAGGCTTCAGAAATGAGAAACTGAGTGTGTGGGTGACAGTGCTGCCACTCCACAAATGTGTGAGCTTTCAGATATTCTTGGTCTGTGTTGTGCTTAGCTTTAGATTTTTTTTACAGGAAAAACTGGGAGATAGTGACTGCGTGTTGCTAGGATTTGACCTACTGAAGGAAATGTCTTTTGACATTACTTATGGAAATACACAGTGGCTACAAACAAGGCTTACAGAGAACACTGTTCTGGAGGAGTACAAAATATAAAGCACTCTCCTTGAATATGGGAAGCTAAGGTTTAAGTTTGTCATCTCTATCCTCTATCAGTGATCTGGAAATTAAAATTATATTTTAGAGTCATGATCTCACTTCTTCTCTGGCTTTACACAGGAACTTCTCCTTAACCAATGTGACATAAACACTCCTGTGAAAACCTATAGGATTTCCAAAATACCTACACAAAAAGGGATGTTCTGTCAGCTTGCATACACAGCTGGTGCCCTCGTTCATTCATTATGTGCCTTTCATTGTTAAAACCAGTAATAAGCTATCAGAATTAGTGTCAACTACCATACCATCAGAGACTTTTGTCTAATAAGAGTGGTGATGAGCTATAATCCTTTAAATTATGGTACCTGATATCAGGCATTTTCATTATTGCTGACTACAGCTTTACAGGGAGGGTGCTGTGGTGTGCTGTCACTGCTGTCATGCTGTTGACTGAAACTCTTATGTTGTGCTATACTCGGGTTCCCGGATGCTTACTGATGTAAGCACTGTGCTTCAGAATTACTCTGTTTTCCTCAACCCTGTGTGAGGCCCTGATCCCCTTCATGCTACAGTACATACTCTGAAGCAAAAGTTTGCTGAACTATTTTAAGCTCCTTAGCATAAAGATCATACAGCTGTACACAGTCCTACATCTGTGCTATTACATCAAAGAAAAGGCATTCCTGTGTACCATGCTCTCCATGTTGTTTCATGAAAAAATTATTTCAAAAGTATTTAGAGATTATTTTCTTTTTCTGCTAGTGATATACGTGCGCCAGCAAAAGATCAGAGAAAGGATGGAGGACTATTCTTTATATAGTAATAAAAAGATTTTTCAGTAATTCTTGAAGTTATTTCAAAAGCCACTTAGCAATGTCCTTTTCCTAACCCTATGACTGCCCTTCCAAGTGAATATAAAAGATGGTCTGGCTGACCTACACATATTATACTATTGTACTTACAAATGATATCTGATAAAAGAGCAAATAATTACTGAACGGTGGTATCTGGTGCTATTTCTGTATTCTTCAAATAAAGTATTCCCTGAACAATTGTGTGGGCATTTGGCTAGAGGGGGTCATTCTAATATGTCAATAGCATGAAACAATGTGTGTACCCTGTGAAACTCAGAATATGCATTGTACGCCGTGGGACGTGGCATGCAGGCATATGGGGATGCTATTAAAGGGGCATACGTATTAAATCCTACTGCAGTACTGCTGGAGGATTACAGAGAGAGAAAGAACCCACACTTGGTCTTTCCTCTTCTATACTGACTGCTGGGAACTGTGTTTAGCATGGGCAGTCTCAGCTGTGCCTGGGCTTTGTCCAGGGGGAAATCTTGTTGAGACAGGCCGGTGCAATGCAGGAGAGCAGGATACTAAGAATGTGTTGATATTGAGAGGGCCCTCATGATCTGACTTGCTCCCCTGACCTTTTGTTTTTTGTAGTGTCGTGGATGTATTTTGAGAGACCAGTTTTGTTTTATAGTGTAAAAATATGTCTATATAAAGCCTTGTATTTTAGCTGTGGACATGATACCATATCTGCTCAGCTGTTATGATCCAGCATCATAACTTGCCATGCGGAAATGTTTGAGGTTACCCTTTCTCTCCGTGTCACAGGGCCTACCTAGGCTGATGCACTGACTGTGTTGCTTATTTTTACAGTATTTGTGAATCTTTGCACAACATTGCATTGGGCCACTGGGCCACATAAGCTCTTCAAAATGCCCAAGGAAAAGGAAAAAATGTCTTTTCCCCTCTTTTTTGCTTTCCTCACACAGGTTGCTCCAGTGTTTCTTTGCAAGGTCTGGCTTCTCCCCCAGTGGATTTCTCCTCAGACTCTGTGTCCTTGCCATCCTGCCAGGGGCTGTTTGTACTAAGTCTAATCCAGCAAAGAGACCGTAAGTCCCACAGTTATAACTATGGTGTCTCTGACTGATAGATTAAACACTGACCTTTTAATGTGTGACTGGGCCAAAGAGTCTTAACTGCAAAAAGTGCATTGTGACATTTTAAAAACTAAATGTCAAACATGGAAGTAATGGAACATACACAGAAGACAGAAGACTTAAAGCCTTAAATTAATTTATCAAGAACAAGGAATAAGTGACACCTCAGTGGTACCTATGAGGTACCTAGGCTCCTTGAACTCCTATGAAGTAGAAGAACTGGAAAATTAATCTAGTACTAATCCAATGATAATGCCAAAGCTTTTATATTAGAAGATAACTGTAAAGCTATAGTTCTTGTACTGTATATTTGTCATAGAAAATTTTGTGTGTACAAAGCGTCTAAAAATTTTCCAATTGTGTTAAAACACAATGATTTATGAGAACAAGAATACAGCAATGCCCTATAGCGCCATAGTTTACAAATACCATTGGATAATTTAAGCTAGGACACTGTGGTTTTTCCTTGAAGAACATATGGTGTATTAAGTAAAACCAATTACGAAATTCTAAGCTAGATTTTTACATTCTTTTTCTTTGCTCTTGTCATATACTCATTAGTACTTCTATTTTCTGGGCATCATTTTAGGATGGTAGATATTCTTTAAAGAAAAATTCAGCAATGTGCTGGTACTTGTTCAATAATTTGAGAGGCAAACACTTAGCCACTATAGCTTCATATTTATGCAATAGATGATGAAAAGCTAGCAATTCAATGAATTATGTAACCAGTAGCATAAAAAAGCAGTATGTGTGCAGTTCTCTGGGTATTTTTTTGTTAGAGGGCATACTCTTGTGCACTTTTCAAATCAGGATGCAAATCCTGTGATTTTTCTACATTTATGTTCTAAACCATAGCATTCTTCTTCTGTCTACTGAATCAGCCAGTTGAACTCAGCAGTTTGCGATACTCTACAGTTTCTCAACCCATTTATATATTTAGATGATTTGAAGATTTCTGCAATGTCCATTTATTCCATCTAAGTGAAATGTGATGGTGTCTCACCATTCTGAATTATTAAGATAATATTTAAAATCTAACTTCTCTCCTTTTGTTTTCTACAAGTTTCCATTTCAAATCATACCTCTAGTTTTGAAATGTTACTTCTTTGGGCCTTATGCAGATACAGCAACATCTCCCTAATTATTTTTAAATTTACACACAAGTTTAGTTGATGATTTACTATCAAGCCTCACAGTTTTACTGCAGCTTAACAATCAGAACTGCTTTTAACTAAATATTACAAAAGCATATTATGTTAAGAAGGAAAATCAATTAAATGTAGTAGGTTTCTACTGACCTACTTTTAGTGGACAAATCTATGAATAAATTAAAAATTTATATAGTAGTATTACTTATTATGCCCTTCCTATTGAAAAAATATTAATTTTAGTTACTTGTACATATTTGAACATCAAGATATACATACAATTTTAAGAGGTTAAAACTGACATGATTTCTCATGATTTGGAGATTGAGTTTGAAACTATCAAGCCTTTAAAGCTTTGTATTTACTATTTCTCAGTTAATTCACCTTTGTATTGATTAGAATAATGAAGATAGCTTTATATAAGAAAATCAGCAACAGCTGTGAACTCAAGAGAAACAAGTGAAGCAAACAAAGCAAGATTTAATTTTTCAACCAATTGATGTGGATCTGGCCTATGCCCTATACAGGTTGTAACACAGGGCTTTCAGTTGATAGGTTTGGGATTGTGTTACTATGGGAGATGATACTTATATGTTGATTCAGATAAGTAAAATTCAGAGAATTCATTAATTAAATAAACTTAAGGATTGAAAGAGCTTGATCTACAGTGGTGTCTGGTGAAGTGCCTGGCAGGAAGAAGAAAAGCCTCTCTAGCAAACCTGAAAATATCTCATGAGGCCTGCGTAAATGGAATCAAGTTCAGACAAATATCCTGTAAGAGTTCTAGTAAAGCCTGGATCTGTAGCTCTTCTAATCTGCATTCAGTGGTTCTTTAGATAGTGTTTGGATAAACAGAACTGAGGTTAGAATTGCAATGTTGCTATTTCTGTGAAGTGGAAATGTATGGTTTTGAAAATCTCTTATTCTTTTTTTTTGTTATATATGCTCTTTCAATTTCATGCAGGGACAATTTGCTCTTTTAAAACTCTGGAACTGAAAAGTACTCAACTCTTTCTCGTCTGAGAATTAGTCTTTCTGACTAAATGGAGACCATGTTGTGTGATCCATGAGGATCTCTCTTACTGAATAAAGAAAAAAAAATCTTGATGAAGGAATTGTATTCTTTAAAAAAAAAAAGTGTCTTTCCTGTGGTTTAGAGGCATTTTATACATCTAAGATGATCAGTACTAAGGTGGGTGACTTTAAGCTTTAACAGTTAGCTAACAATTTCTCCATCACTCCCATTATTTTTCCCCCCATTCTCCTGCTTTTTTAGCCCCTGCCAACATGAAGAGTGCCTCTCTAATCTTGTGTGACTCCTGTATCTATACAGCTATTGAACTCAAAGGCCTTTTAGACTGTTGACAGTATTGGATGGAAAGGTTAGGAGTTTGATTTGCATATGATCCAGGTTTATGGGTAAAGAAATGACCTGGACACTGTGAAAACACACTGAGATATAGCAACTCACTTAAAATTAATGTTAAGAGAACCTGTGTTGTTGTTCAGGGGTTGATGCCACAGACAACAAAAACTTCTTCAAATCAATTCAAAGAGGCACAGGAAGGCCTTCTCTGTTCTGTTCACATTCAACATGGAAGTGATGTGATTCTTTATTAATTATAAAACTCCATTTTAAGACACACTCTCTAAAAGACATTTTCTCTTTATCAGTAAGTCTAGGTAGAATATTGACAAATTTTATTACATTAATTTTCTTTTAATAGGACCCTATGTTATAGTGTGTTGTAAATCAACATATTAAATCTGAAGGAAGTCAGATTCCTTGGGCAGTATCAGAAGTTATAGGCCTGTTTCTTTGGGGTAATAGATAAAATAAACTTTTTCAAAGTTCAGTAACATTAAAGAAAAATGGCTATCAGGCTACCAGACATATAAAACCCAGGAATATTGATTTCTAAGGCTTTTATTCTAGGTGGGCCAACAAAGCAATTTATTTTTATGTCTTTTTTTCAGAAGAAAATGTTTTATCAGTGGAGTTTTGTTAAGACTGTAAGAATAAATCTTTCCTATGAGGAAACTAAAGTAATAGGATTAGAATTTGGACCACATAATCCTATAAAATTTTTTTTCTTTAAAAGCCTGTTTGTGTTAACTAGTTCTAATTGAATGGCTTTAGAGTGCTCAGAAGCCTCAAGGAGGCCCACGTGTTAAGTGGGATGCATTTGCCAAGTAACAAATTTAATGATCTGCTTTGAAAAAGAGGCTAAGAGATAATCAATAGCCCCCTAAGGATGTGTTCAAGCTTAATGGATTTGACCAAAGCAGATTATCCTGGTATTTATAGTTGCTCATCACTAGATGGTTAAAAAAAGTATGCTGTTTAATTGAAGAAAACAAAGAAGTCATGTAATCTTACTTATGAAGCTACTCATGATAGTAGTTTTAGCCTTCTCCAATGAATGTATTTTTTAGCATTTTTATTGTGAATTCCATCATGTGGTTTTAAATCAAGAGAGTAACTTAATCCTTTTGGGAATGGAGTAGTATGCCTTGACATGTGGTGAGGCTCATGTCCTCAGAAAAATGTTCTTGCCAGTTGTTTCTCTTGATAACAGTGATAGGCACTGCTTAGTGATTCTGTGTACTTTTTTCCACCATGCACTTTCTCAAAAATCAAGTGAGATCTTCTAGGGAGTTTCATTACTTTTTTCTTTGAAAGGCTCTTTCCTGACAGACTTTGAACTCTGAAGAGTGTATGAGCACCCTTGCTTCCACAAAATTCCTCAGACTGACTCAGCAGTTCTAATATTATATCCATCACTAGTTTATTTTCTTTCCAAATAAAATTTTTGTCTTGCTTGCCAATCCATCCACTAAAGTAAACAATATCTTTGAATGTACTGTCTGAAAATTTCTTCCTGTGAATGTACCAGTAAGAAGGCACTGAGCATCTTATTTATTGGATATTATACATACATATTATTGCTGAAAATTAAGAACAGAATACATGGCAATATTCTAGAGAGATGACAAGGAAACATCATAACTCAGAAACCATCATTTTTGTCCTAGTGCTTGCACTTATGCTTCTGGAACTCTACCCCTGTGAAAATCCATAGGTAAAATACCTGTCAAGATATTACTGAAAAGGCATTTTCCAACCTCCCCAACCCTCATATCACGCAATATTGTCTTCAGGAACAAGGTGTTTTCTCCATAACAAGCTCAGTACTAATAAATTTTCTTTCACTGGGTTGCCATATCAATGTCAAAATGCCAGATGGGACTGATGGCTTGCGAGCCATAGAGAAATCCTGTAGGATGGTATCACTGAGACAGAGAAATATGTCAGCAGATATGACTGGATTCATTGTTTTCTTGTCCTATGTTTTCCCTGTTCTCTATACTCTGTTTTATATCTTTGGGCCTGAGAATCAACATTGCTGGGTTTGATGCTGGGAAAGAAAAATAGAAAAAGCCTAACTCATATTGCTAAGAAAAAGTTATCTGTCATGGGGTCATTGTGCAATAGGATAGGTTTAATTTTCTAGTAAATATTTTCAACTTCACCATGTTAGAATAAGAGTGCAGAAAGTCTAAGAAAAGTAAACCTGTGACAATGTGGATGTTTGCAAACATCTGCTCTAGTTCAACGATTTGGCCAAAGCACTCATAAGGAATACTTTGTATTGATCCAACTAAGGGTTTTAATGTTTGCTAGGATTACACAGATGAGGTTTGATGCCATATGTCTTACCTCCTGTGGAAGTGACAAAAGGCAAGATTTATTTAACAGCTGAACACTATCGTTCCCTTTTTTCCTTAGAATGTGTAAAACTCCAGACACACCCTGACAGCTGTTATGACTCGCCTCTGAGGTGGAGTAACTGAGGTTTTTGTCAATAGATCCCTTGGGACAGATTAGAAGTAAAATGACACTGAATGACCAATGTCTATATATATATACATGACCGGTTAATTTTAGAACAATTTGGTTGCAATGAAAAGGAGGTATTTAGCCATTTTAGTTATCATATATCACTTGAGAAAGCATATAAGGAAATAAAAGGAAGGGAAAGAAAGGATAATAGTAGATAGAGGAGAGGACAGATGGTTGTGATGTAGATGTCAGTGGTTACAGTCTTGATCCACTGGGGTTGCTGGAAGAGCTTGAAACAAAATGTTTAGTGGGTTAATATACATAGGAGATTGTGTACCAGGCTAATGAGCTCGGCACTTCACTAGCTGTGGATTTAGTACCTCCAATTTTTACTGTCTCAGGATAAACTTGCCATATGGTTTCATTCTAAAGATTGTCCATTGTGGCTTTTAAAAATGTTTTTCTATTCTGTACAAAGCATATTAACAATTTCAGCAAACAATTTCAGGAGACTATTTGGGAGCTGACCATGAATTTAAAGTAAAAATCTAGGCTGGAGTAAACACTTTGGTCCAAACACTTTCTCAAATCTGTACCATGATGAAACTATGGAAGGTGCCACAGCTGCATACACATGAAAACTTCATGGAATTTCACCCATATAAATCAGTCTACCCAATATATCAGCTTCAGGACTGGGCTCTAAATTGTTTTGATAACAAGCACATCTTGTTAAAAATTATTCACTCAAGCTATCTTACAAATGTCATCCTCAATCATCTTTTTTGATAGAGATCATAATCTATATTTCTTTCCTGCAGAATTACTATTTATTTTTGAAGTAGTCTCCTTATTTTATATTCTAGGAATATTTCATGCAATGTTCACTGTAGATGAGATTCTTCATAGAAAAATTTATGTGAGTGTAACCCCTTCAAATCTTAGATGAGCTCCATACCATCTCTTTTACTGGCAGGTTCTGGATGCCTGATTTTCAGAAAGACAAAGACCCACCATTTTTCCTGTCTGATTTCTGATGAACAGTGCTGATGAAGATCCAGAATCCTGAGGCTGCCAATGACACAGAAAATCAGGATTCAGGTAATATTAAAGTCTCCGCATAACATTCTCTCCTTCATAGTGTTACCTTTTCAGCCATGTTTTTTGAGCAGGGAACATATATTGCCAACAATACAACCTCTAATGAGGTTTTTTAAGTGTAGAGGTCCTGGTTCTGCAATGATTTCAGTACAAGTAGATGACCATGTGGAGTGCCAGTGACATATCTAAGGCTGTCTATGCAGGGAATGCATCTGTGTGGGCTTGTTACAGGAATGGGGCCATATAATGATATAAAACCATTCATGGAACTTCCATTCATGTCAGACTTAGGGAAATGAGCCATAAGTTCCTCAAATGCAAAACTTTGAAGTTAAGTCAAAACAGCTTCAGTCTATTCCTTGTCACTGACTTTTACATTTTCTTCGTTAAAGAAGAATTTAAGTGCCCTCTTACCATGGTACTTGCAACTAGTAGTTTGTTACCATTATTTCTCATTTAAGTTCTAAATTTTGATTTCTATTCTCTGCCAAGAGCTGTATCCCTTGGGAAATACTAGTCAAATGCAAATGATCTACCAGATTTATCATCTTTCTCAACAGAAGTGCACTGTGTACTTATGAATAGTGTATCAGAGAGCGGGGACAATGCCCTTATTTGATTATTAGAGTGATTAAAAACTGACTGACATTTTTGATTGATTTTCTACTCCTGTGCATATATAAAAGCAGAGTGAAAAATAAGGCCTTGATATTCACCAGTATCTATGGTATTTAGCATTAATACTTGCAGGGATTACTTTGATATCAGCCTAATATATTTTCCAGACAAAAGTAGAGACCATCATAGATTTTATCAAAAAGCAATGCCGGCATAACGGCAAATGCTGCTTCTTCATTGTCAGAAGCTTTGAAGACTGTGTATCACCTTTAACAACATACCAGCAATTAAAAAAAAAGTCAAACAACTGATTCCATTTACTAGTTCTCATTCCACAAAGCTCTGTGAACATCCACTATGAAGTGTATATGGAATCTAAAGATTCTGTTTCTCATCATGACAATGTTAGAGCCTCTTACATAAAACTTTTACTGCTTATTGTTTCTCAATTAAGATCTTTCCTTCACTCTGTTGTTGTCCAGTGACATAAAACTTCTTCAAAAATGTCACTATTGACACCAGATGCCATCTAGAGGGACCTGTACAAGCTTGAAAAGTGGGCCCATGGAAACCTCAGGAGGTTCAACAACCCCCAGCATCAATACAGGCTGGAGATTGAGAGCGGCCCTTCTGAGAAGGACTTGGGGGTGCTGATGATCAGAGGCTGGACATGAGCACTCATGGCCCCAAAGGCCAAACATACACTGGACTGCACCAAAAGCAGTGTGGGCAGCAGGGCAAGGGAGGGGATTCTGCCCCTCTATTGTGCTCTGGTGAGATCCTACCTGGAATACTGCATCCAGCTCTGGGATCCCCAGCACAGGAAAGACATAGACCTGTTGCAGTGGGTCCAAAGGAGGGCCACAAAAATCATCAGAGGCCTGGAACATGTCTCCTATAAAGAAAGGCTAAAAGAGTTGGGGTTGTTCAGCCCGTAGACAAGAAAACTCTGGGGTAACCTTATCGCAGCCTTTCAGGACTTAAATGGGTCCTATAAGAAAGATGGGGACAAGATTTTTAGCAGGGCCTGTTGCAATAGAACAGGGGGTAATGGCTTTAAACTAAAGAGGGCAGATTTAAACTAGATATAAGAAAGAAATTTTATGTTTTGATGGTGGTGAGATACTGGAACAGGTTGCCCAGGGAGGTGGTGGATGCTCCATCCCTGGAAGTATTCAAGGTCAGGTCAGACAGGATTCTGAGCAACCTGATGTAGTTGATGTCCCTGTTTCTTGCTGGGAGGTTGAAGTAGATGACCTTCAAAGCTCCCTTCCAACATGCAAATAATTATAATATTATAAAGACTTAGTTTATATGGCCTCACAGTCCAACCTACATCCAATGTAGCATTGGAACTTCTCTCCCTTGGAGGAACCTGTGATTGGAACTTCTGTCCCCTGAAGGAAACTTTTTACATACTTTTGAAATGTGCTTAGGGTTAGTTTTACTTTCACAGGTGTTTAATTATTCAAACAAGTGTTATACTGAATCAAACCACTACATGTGCAAGTTATTGGTAGCCAATGGGAACAAGGAATTAATTATCATATGTTTAATTAATAGAAGAAAAAAAACCGCGTAGCAAATACAGAGCGGAAAAAAAGCCTTATTTTTACATTTTCACCAATATAGCATATATTGAATGATAAGATGCTGGCAATTTGCACTAAAATACATTCTAGGATCTCTGTTTAGGAAGAATGTCAGGTCTTTGGTTTAGATAGAGTGAAACTCTGAAATATAGAACTTTTGTTTTGTTAATTTTTTTAAAGTATGCATCACCTTTTTGTCTGAGAAAGAAAGAAAGAAACTGAAAAATCAGCGTACATAAGATTTTTGCAGTTCAGTGGTTGTACTCTTAGACTGCAAAATACCTAAATTTGACTGTGCTACTTAGAAAGAGATCAGTACTTTTCAGCCTTTCCATTCAAAAGAAACAATAACACATATATAGAAAAAGTCGAAGGTTTCAGTGGAGCAGTTGTCTGGCCATGTGCAGTGAGGCCTGTGTGATTGCTTGTTGTAACCCTGGGCTGCACCCTGCTGCTCAGATGACTTACAGAGCAAGTTCATGTTCTACAAGTCCTTGTTTGTGGTCATGTCAGCCTCCAATGGTCAGGTCTCCAGAGGAGCTTAAACGCTGCATTGAATTAAGTATTGAAAAAACCCAAAACTTTTTACCAGTTCTCCAGCATCATTTCCCTGCGAGTATGAATGAACTATATAATGTTAACGGCTGCTGTCTGCACTGGGAATGCCAGAACAGCAACAGCAGAAGATATAGAATGGTCTCTGAAGGACAAAGTTGCTAACAGTATTTGCAGATCTTTGAAGTATCTGCCTAAAGTGATAGCATATCAGAGTGTGTGACTGAAGATAAGCGTAACACGACAGGGGAGAGGCCGAAGTGCCAGGCTGTAACAAGGAACTGTGCCCTACCAGCTGAAATGTTCCACAGCAGCAGTGCTGAAGCACACCTTCTCCCTCGCTCTCTGGAGCATGACATGTCAGACAGCTGACCTTCTGCCTGACCAGCTGGGGGTGGTACGTTTGATGACAGAGAGGGAGACAGAAAGGACTGATTTGTTGATGGGGAAGTAGGAGTTGGGATTCTGTGGCATAAATGTCAAAATCTGTTATTGGAGGAGGGGCAGGCTTGCTGCCTTAGCATCCCAAAGCAGTTTGAACCCCATCCAGTTGCCCTCATACCATGTTGGTTTATAATAGTGGCTGGTGAATATTACAAATATATAGTCAGCACTCATGCAGTACAAGTTCATGAATGACTGCCTTTTTCATGTTTCTTGCACTCTCTGTGTGTGTATCTCTGGGAAACCTCCACAGAGAAACCTCTCTCAAACTAGTGTAGATGCTCTCTATCCATTTTTCATCTTTGCAATGTCCTCTTGCAGCCATAATCTTGGTCATAGCTGAGTTTTGTAGGACAGATTCTACTTCAGAAATCTTTTTTTCTTCCACAGAGAAGTCCACATTATTTTAAATGCTGAGATACATGGCCTTCTAGGTTCAGGATATTTTCTGAAAGTAATAGCTTGATCCTTAATGACTTTGAACAAGAACAACCCAGCTGAGAGTGTCTGCCTACCCACCAAACACAGCATCATCAAGATCAGGTCTTAGATAATTGGTCAGTAGACTGAAGGTTGTACTATTGTATTTTGATATTGTTATACCTTTCCTGCTGACTTCCTTGACATCATTACAACTTTTTCTTTTGTTTTTTTGTAAATCACCAGCTATACAATTTGGCTCATTTAGTTATAAAGCATGAAGGGAACTGATAGAATAGTCAGGATTTTTTGTTCTGTTAGAAAAGCATCTGGAAAGTAGGTAATGCTCCTCAGGATGTCAGCAATTATACAGCTGAGAAGCACTGCTGGCCCTCATGTCACCCCAACTGTCACAGCTGTATGATCTACTAATGAAGAAAGCAAATGCTCCCTCCTCTGCAGTTGCCCTCTGGAATAAGAGGAGGATATTTGAGATAGCGCTAAAATGACTACTGTGCCTTTAAAGGTTTTCTTGTGCTGAAAGCTGGTGTTAGCAATTTCCAAGCGCTTTTTGAGTGCCTATTGTTTGAAACTGTTTTAATGCTACATTTAGAACCCAAAGCCCGCCCAAGCAGTTTAATTCTTTCTACAGCTTTCCTGAAACTGTTGCAATTTATGTGACAGCGGGGTGGGTATCAGGAGAAAGTGTTGGGAATTTTGTTGTTACAGCTCAGTCTGTTTTGTAGTCTCTGCTTGCAGTTTATTGCAGGGGCAATTCTCCAAAGACTAATAAGAAAATAATAATTTTTGTTTGGGGGGGGTTGGGGTTTTTTTGTTTGCTTTTTTTTTTGTTTCTTTGTTTTCACTTAGTTTAATTTTTGTCATCGTTTGCACAAGATGAATTCTAAACATACTTTGGGCATGCTGTGACCTCGTGAACCTTTAAGTCTTAATGGATGACACTGAACACTGGTGCCACTTGGTGATACTGGACACATGAGATAAATGTGATGAGCAAATTGTATCTAGATGGACAATTTTCCCGTGACTCCTGGAGTGGCCACTATTACTGCTGTGATGGTTTTGGCCAGGATAGAATTAATTTTATTCACAGCAGTGTGTATGGAGCTATGCCTTGAATTCCTGGGGATGGCTGAACACTTACCTGTCCATGGACAGTGTTGAATGAAGCCCTTTTTTTACCTTGCTTGTGCATGTGGTTTTTGTTTCATGTATTAAACTCTATCTCAACTGGATTTTTCTCACTTTTACCTGTGTGATCCTCTCCCCCATCCCACTGGGGAGCAGTGAGCAAGCCTGCTGGGGCTTAGTTGCTGACTGGGGTTAAGCCACAAGAACTGCTTTCTGGTGTGTTTTCAGGACATCAAAGAGGGCCAACTACTAAGAAGCATTGCAGCAAAGACTTCAGTCTCAGAAATCACTGAAGGTAGAAATGGCCAGCACTGCTTCAGTGGGTTGCCTTGGTTGCACTATACCACAACACTTGGGAAATCTTGACAAGAACATTATTGTCAAATATGTTTATTCTTCAAACTAAACTGGGAATTTTCAGCACTAAAACTGCTTTGTTTCCACTGTGTCAATCATTTGCTATGTCCTCCAGCTGTGCAGCAAGACCTGTCTTTAAACTTGCTTTCCTAAGCTGCAGATGCCTCAGCAAAGTAATGGAAGCTGCAGAATATCCTTGAGCAGCAGAGTTGGTGCCTGGGGAGACAGGAGGAGCACAAAATGGGGTTATATCAGCTGTGCTGTAGGAATGAGCAAAGCATACAAAAAAGAAAAGAAGATCCGTGTTGTTCAGTGCCTATCGTAGGCAGTTGCCAAAAGGTGTTTTCTAGAAATAAATGTAGGAGTACATAGACTTGTTTTACAAGTTGAAGGCCTCTAATAAGCTTGATTATTCCTCATTCTGATGCCATTTCATACCTTTGACAAGGGTCTTCTGTAAATCTTTCTGAGATGGAGACCAGACATGCATTTTTCAAGATGCTCTTGTACCACAGGTTGGTGGTACTTGTGCTTTGGTACATCGTACTTTGGTACAAAGTTTTGTTTTATTATCTCTTCCTTTTCTAATAACTTATTTTTTTTGGTTTGCTTTTGTGTCTACTGTTGATCATTTGGCTGCCTAATCTGAGGCTGAAGCTGTTGTGTTACTCTGGTGGTTTGAATACACCACTACTAGCCTTCTGTAGTGCTAATTTCTTTATGTGGAATACTTATAATTCAATACTTCAGTTTCTGTTTAGACTAAACCTTCTAATTTATACTAGTAAGGCAAGCATACGTTTTTGATTTCAGAGTCTAAAATAAACTGTCCTTAACTTCAGTTAAGGTTTAACAACAGGGACTAGGTCAGGACTTGACGTGAATCTCCAGCAGCAGCAAAATACAGACCTGTAGGAATTGATGAGAGTGTCTTCCAGAGTTTTGAGATGAGTTATGTCAGGAGGGGATAATTGTCTCTCCAAAAATTTTTAATGTATTATTTGTTAATCTTGCAAAGTACTTCCTGAAGGCTTTTGAAGCTGCCTTGCAGCAGATCATAGCATCTTTGTGTCACTAGGAACAATTTTTTAAAACGAATCATCTACTTAAAATTTTAATCAATGCATATATGCTTCAAATTACAAGTAGTCTAAGATTCAGGTTTCAAGCATTACTTATTTCTTGAAATACAGTTGAATTATCCTGTTGAAAATGTTGAAAAGTAACATGGTTGGAATCAGTAAAACTCTTTACTGTTACTAGATTTTATAGTATCAGAAGGTTTTTTAATTATATTTTTACTCTGTCTTTGTAAAACCAGGATGATTTCTAACTCTTCACAACCTGGGGGCAGATAGCAGCATTTTTGAAGGTAAATAAAATACAGTTACGTAGCCTCACCATCTATCATAGAACACATGACTTTATAAAAACCTTTTTGTGAACTCTACCTGCTACGAAGCTCTTCAAATTCCTAAGAAGATAGCTGCCATGTTCTGGGTGCCTCTATAATGGATTGCTAGAGACAGTACTTTCTCACACCAAATGCACGTTCTTAATTTTTTTATCCCTTCTTCTCTTTTCCTTTTCTTTTGCATTGGAGAAAGGGGACGCTACTGCAGAGACAACAGTTTATGGTTGGCTTATTCCCCAGCAGACACACTGCTAATAGGTCATATCCTGTAAGATTGGTTCACTGACATTGGCTGGAGGTTTGAAAGGAAAAACCTTGCACATCATTAATTCCTTTTTAGAAAAGGGGCTGTGTTCTGCTCTGGATTGAAGACACGGATGAACGTCCAGGTCTTAGGGTTCTGACTTAAAGGAGGGAGATCTCAAGAGACTATGTTTAACACTCTGCTCTTGTGCTATTTTTAATATTTTTATTAATAGAGTTGACTGAGCACAGAAACAGGTGGGCTAAGTGTATTTCCTGATAGTTTTCTTATTGTTTGGAGCCTGACCTATTTCTTTCATCCTTTTTACTATGGTTTAAGCTTAACTAATTGTATGACAGTATAGGTCACCAGAAACATATAGAAGCCTTTAAGATTTTTCATTGCTTGCACTTACTTGGTCCTTCATAACACTTGGAGGAAGGGTGATGAATATTTCTTCTATCTGTTTTTAAAGATGCAGAGAAGATGTAAAATAATACAAAGACATATTTTTATGAAAAGCAAAAACTATGCAAGGATTTGAGTTGTGAAATTACAGATAACTCTTAGCATTTAACAAAATACTTTTCTAGCACTACAAATAGCAAATGAAATGTAATATCGTTCTAAATGGAAAGCGTTATATCAATTTATTGAAGTAACCTCAATATTGCAAGTCTTCTGTTAGCCTTTAAATAGAACAAAGTGAGTCAGACTCAAATAATTATGTTTGGAATAGAGATTTGATTCCTCAACCAGAGGCCTCTAGCTTTTAACTCAAGATAGTAATTTTGAATCTGCACTTGCAGTTATCTTTATAAATACTGCTTTATAGTTTAGTCTTCTAAAACTCTTGTCAGAAAATAAGGCCAGCTTCAGGCTTGGCATAATTAAATGACGTGAATGAAACTACACAAGTGATGCATTTGGCTCAAGATTACACTGAAGTCTAAATAAAAATATTAAGTGTGCAGCTGGTTTTAATTATCTAACACGAATAAAATTATGTGTGGACATTTCTAGAAACTATTAAGGACTTATGACTCCATTAGAAGCCCAGAAACCATAAATTGAAATAGGGTAAAAATTCCAGTTGGCACAATTTTCCCTTCCATCATTCCCTAAAGTGTACAATTTTCCACTCTAACTAATATGATAGGCAGGGAAGATGCACGTCTCTATTTTGCAATTGGACTAAAGTTCTCCTCTTTTGCTACCAGTTACCTTTATGTCCCTATAGGTATCCCAGAGTTATCACAGCTTTCAGTATTTCAACACTTCAGTCTTAGAAATCTGGAACAGGTTCAGATTTCAGTGCTAGGTAACTGCTTCCAAAGGAGAGAGAATGCCATCATTCTCATAACACACAGCTACAGACACAATGAGCTTAGAACTTGCTTAGGAAATTGTAGGAAAAAAGGAAATCCTTGACCTCTGCATTTCAGGGTTTCATAGATTAGAGGTTTATCCACTTATTTGGCTAGGAAATGGAGAAAAGGTATAATTTGCTGGTATGTTCATTGTATACCTACTGGAGTACACACCTGCAATTGTTATGGTCATAGATTTTGGTAATAAGTACGTATGGAAACCTACTTGAAAATCCACACGCTTGTTTATTTACCTGTCACAATGTAGAATCTCTTGATTTTCACTAATCTCTCCCTACTGGGTTGGATAGGTGTGCCAGGGTGACTGCATAAAAGGATTTAAGGATGCATTCAGCTAGAAATGTGTCAGCCTTTCTGTAGTGCTTGCTGCTGACTCCTTCAGCAGCGTGACTAGTTTGCATCCTGTTCTGAGGTGTCTTTTACCTCAGGCTAGTCAGGACAGCTGAAAGACAAATTATGTGCGTCCAAGAGCAAAAGAAACATAGGTGCACTTAACCACAGCAGCTAAGTTCTTCTGTGAAGATGTGCCAAAATGCAAATATGACTGTATGAACTAGAAAGCAAGGAGATGAGAAGTAGGTTATAATGAGCAAAGTAACCGGCAGACTGAGTAGATTACAGGAGTTATCCATGACTGACCAAGAACAAGAAACAATTGAGTTTTATTAGATTTTTTAAGGTTTCTAAACTCTAGGAGAATATTTGATGTGGATTATGATTTCATTCTATGAGTGCTTTTAGTTTGAAAACTTCCATTTCGTGGGGATGATTATATCTAGTGAGGAGTAAAAATTGAAAACACGCATTTTGTGGGGAAGATTAAGTGTGTGAAAGATTAACAAAGGCCATTGTAAATTAGAAAGATAACTTGACAGTAATTTCTTGGATTAAAGTTAAATTTTCTCACCATAACTCTTAATTGTACGGTATTCACTGTTTTTGGAAATATGGTAAAAAAGATACTGTCACTTTTCTTCAGAGAATACTTGAAAATATTTTGGTTATACTTAACCAACTGGCCTTACATCCATATGTAAACACACCATCAGTTTAATAATAGATTAAATAGACTAATAGATTTAGGTCTTAGCATAATAATAACTAAATAATTCAATTCTGTGTATAGGTTAAAACTAAAAAATATATTAAATTGTTACTTTGGTCATGAGGACAAATTTCAGGGAAGTGCAAATGGCTATATCGTTATGCTTTCATTATCATAGATTTTGAAGTTTTTTTAGCCACATCGGAAACACATATGACGTAACATGGCAACAGGGAAATTTTGAAGGATGACTTGTTAGATGAATAAGAAGGAAGCAAATATGTAAATTCACAGTAATATATACATGTAAACTCTGTAGAAAAGTTATGGCATATACAGTTATTGTTCTGATCTTGCTAGTTTGTTTATATACTTAATGAGGGTTTTTATAAGAAATTTGCATGTGATAGCAATTTTTTAAATGTCTCTTGTTCTTAAAACACAGAAAACTTGTGCTAAACAATGTAGTGAAAAGAGAGTGTAACTGTTCACAAGTTGTGAGTTTGCCTATGTGAAGACATGCCTGGACATTGGAGTGAGGTCCAAATTCCATTTATTTGTCTTATTATTCTAAGTATCAGTAAATAATACAGATACAAATTTTCTATAGATGTTAATATCGATGACCTTGTCTACTTTTCTTCTAATTTATGTTATATTGCTGTAAAAGTCACTTGATGAGAATAGGAATTGACAGTAACCCTAATTTTTTCTGCAAAGTATCAGAGAACTAATATCTATGAAAGATAAGGAAATACTGCTACTCACATGTGATGTGCAGAATTGATATGACACTATTTATTCTTGTAATGCCACCTATCTCAAAATGTGGCATTACAAGACGGTCTGGAATCACCCTGAGCTGTCACTTAACTCCCCAAGATGCTGCACATGCTTCCAGGCACCTATGGTTTTGCTCATGAGCATATTGCAGGTGTTCCTCTGACACAGCTCAGCCTCTCTCATCAGATGTCAAAGGCTCATCATCAAGAGGTCTGAAAGGCTGCATGAATTTACAGTGTAGCCTCTCTCATTCAGGTGTAGGCAGTAGTTTCTTTAAAGAAGCAGATAAAAACCCTTTTACAACAGTGCAAACAGTGTTCCAGCCTCAGGAACAAGCCCCTTGATATTGTGTAAACTGTGATTGGAAGCCTTTGAAGGACTACTGATTGAGACTTGTGGAAGACTTCAGCACTCTTTTCCCTAGCTGCTGGATTCAATGAGGCTTAAGCAAAAGACAGCCTGTTCAGACATTGGCAGTTTGTGCAGCACGTGCAGGAACAGTTGCAGCTACCTAGGGAATTTCAGTTCAAGCAAAGAAGCACACAGGTATTTTAATTGCTTGGACTCATGAGTTGGAACAATTTACATTGCAACAGTTGACCAAGTTAACATTTTCTGCCTTGTCATCAGCTGCACAGCTCAATGAGTTTCTTCTAAACTCCCATAACTCGCAGTCAGACATCCTAAGGTAAACCATAACTCATGTTATATATGGCCCATAAGCACATGCTTTATTTCAAGAACTTGACTAATCTTATCATTGTGCAGCAAAGCAGTCAAGAGCATGTTCATCTCCTTGAAGTTAGCAGGAGCTGAGGACAGAATTATGATAAAATATTTACCTGAGGGCTTTGTTAAAGCAGTACGCAAAGGAGTTCCTTTTTCTGTGAGGCGTACAGTCTGCTGTATTGCAATTCAATAACTCTGTGTTATTGATAGATCCGTACAATTATTCTCAGCTGTAAATTTTAATTGCTCCAAAACATGTTGGTTTAAAAGCAAAAACTAGTAGTTAATACTGGATTCATAATGACTAGTATATAGAAAGTACAAAAATAAATGTTATAATTAAGTCAATAAAGAGCAAAA
The DNA here is from genome assembly GCA_013400975.1 of Atrichornis clamosus. NCBI lineage: Eukaryota > Metazoa > Chordata > Aves > Passeriformes > Menuridae > Atrichornis > Atrichornis clamosus. The sequence goes on from WBMZ01008430.1 coordinate 116,044, forward strand.
AATCCTTCCATTTATATTATCAGTTCTACCAAATTTGCACATGAAAACCTTCTAGAAGGTGTATATAGCACTTTGAACCTCTTGAAATTCTGATTTATTAGATTTTTTTATTTATCAATAAAATAATGTTGCTTTAACATATAGCTGTGATTTTTTTTGTTTCATCTTGATTTTTGCACCCATAGATGGCATATGTTGTACATAGAAACTGAAAACAGTTTGAAGACAAGACTACCATTTTTATATGACAAATGTTTTTAAATATCAGATACTGAAATATCTTATAAAATACTACAGCATGTTTGTAAAGACTAGACTGAAAAAATATAGGCCTCACATTTATGTTAAAGTAATTATTAACTTAAGATAGATTCAACACTAATGATTTAACCTGTGATAGCTACTGACTTGCTGCAGTAGCCCAATACAGATAAGACTTGGCTGTCCTCTTTAGCATTCTATGTTCTGTGCATAGCTGATGACATCTAGAGTATCTGAACACATATGAACATAGCTAATTGAATTAATTATGTGGCTGATCAATTAGTTTCCTTAACTTCATTAAATTCCAGTTCTTATAAAAAGCTTCTGAACTTACAATATTTTTCTAATTCATTAAATAAAATTATTTGGTGAAATTCCTTATGTCCTTCATTTGATAAGATCCATCAGAAAAAAACACATATTTCGGTAAATTTTTAATGTGTGTATATATACAATTTAAGCCAGGACAAAAAGAGCATTTCTCTGAGGCAGATTGACAAGAGTGCTCCTTTAGTACTTAATATAGAGCTTCTTCAAGATCCATAAGATGAATGAACCTAGGTACGTTACTTGGCTGCCATTTCTGATGAGCATTCCCCTTCAAGCAGGAGTTGGAATGAATCTTTGTTTATAGTTCTTATCATTAATATGCAATTACAATTTTAACTGTTAAATATTTGGTTGAAAATGGTTTCCTTGACAATCATTACTTCAGTGGAGACCCATCTTTGGCAGCTTAAACTTAAGACAGCTAACATTTTGGAACATTACTTCCACAGGTGTATTCCAAAAAGACGACCTGAGGCCCAAACTGCCGGTTTATAAAATGATTCCTTAGAGGAGGGAGTGTTTGAAGACATGGCTACCATATTCTACTTGACTTGTGGTTCTCAAAAACAATTTTCTTCTTTAAGCTAAATGAACACTGCTTTCATCTTGGCAAATAATGAACTGAAGAGAAAGCAATATCTTATTATTATTGGTGATAAAGTATTGAATCCAGCTATTAGTGTCTGGCTAGATTTACTCTGAACTAGCAGCAAGAGAAAATAATGACACTGTAAAGTAAGGCTACGAAAAGTTTTAACAATTCAAATGGAAATTATCTTAAATTAATGCAGTTTCTTATGAAATGTTGATCTCTGTAGATTCAGTCTTCATCTAAAGATTTGCATTCTTTGGTGATTTTCAGATAGGACAGTAACTACATTTATAATTATGGGATTTAACCCACATAAAAAAAAATGTAGCTGTGCCAGAGCTTCACACTCTACTCATTTAATCACTGCAGATATTGACATTTTAGAGGCGTAACTGAAGACGAGTGTTTCAGCTTCTGTATTCTATTTATGCAATGTGTATTTCAAACTACAGCACTGACTGGGATTCCAGGTGGCTGAAAGGAAGTTTGAGGGTCTGAAATGAAGACATGAGTCAATAATGACCATCTGAATTGAGCAACTGCTGTTGTTTCAGCAGTTAGAGTGTGGTATCCACCAGGTTAGTCTTAGTCATGTCAATCAATTTTTGAAGACACACTAAACCTTTTATTGCCAACTCCCTCATCAGAGAATCAGTCTGTACTCTAAAAATCTCCACAACAGATGCTGTCATTCCGTGACAACCAGAAAGTGAATTTTCCCGGTTGAATATGCCCTCTTATTCTTAAGGCTTGATGAGCAACTTTGTGGCTTTGAATTGTGAAGCCACCTCTGGTGCAAGCTGGAGATGGCATTTAGCAAATGGCCACCTAACTGCAAACTCAGGAGAAACCATGGAGGTAGCCAAGTATTGCTGAAAATTTATATATCTATCAACACTTGTTTAATGCCAAGTATATCTTCACATGCTGACCTGATGTTGTTTTTTCACATTCTTGACTTTGTCATCCTTGTGTAAATCTCCTTTTATATCCTTGTACATTCAAAATTTGTTCCCATTTTATCACTTAGAAACTGGAGAAAGATCAGCAGGAGAGAAAACAGAGGGCAGGACTCCTACACCACAATTTTGGGTCTTTCCCATCTCATAGCATAAAAGAAAAGTTTTCTAATATATCAATTTTCTGTTTCACTTCAGTAGTATAAGAATTAGGAGAGTCATTCAGCAAAAATAATCAATACTGGTGTACCAAAGGAAACGTTAACACTCCCCTTGTCATGAAAGCAAGAACTGACATTTAGGAGATGGAAGAAATTACAGCTGAACAATTTAGCACTCTGTTATCTTTATGTAAAGGATACTAATGCCAAGGATTTCTGGAAGGTTCTGTGTACAGTGCTTGTAAGGAAGATTGCTGCAATAAGTGCATCCATAGCAAAAAACCACAATGTGATTGGATGAGAAAGAAAGACAGGGAAAGAAATTACAAAAGCCAGAAGTCACAGCTTTTTTTGCCTAAAGAGTTGATAGATCTCTTCTCAGTGAGGTAGATTTTTAAACTTATATATATATATATATATTTAAATATATAACTAGTGGTTCTAATCTTCCCATTACTTTTTTACATCTGCCAGCATGTAAGAGAAATTAAAATCTTGTAAAACAAGAAATGTGGGGTAAATGGATTTCTATGGATTTTCTCATTAGTTAAAGGACAACTGTATTCTAATCGTTACACACCATGTAGAAAATAATGTGTGCTTCCAGTGGTTGCTGTATTTTATCTGAACTTTTATGGTTACTAAATAAACATAAGAGAAGCCTTTTTGGTTGACTTTTTTTTTTCTGTTTGTTTTTGTTGGTTTTTGTTTGCTTTTTTTGATTTGTTTTGGATTTTGTTTCAGTCTGCATTAGTTACACATTATAAAGTGTTACAATAGCACTGCTAGTCCGTTTCCCAGATGACAATTCTTCATGGTGGTTAGTGGAGAAGACTGTAATTTCTCTGTTGAAAAATTAGCACAACTGAAAGCATTTCGGTAAATGTTACTTTTAAAAGTTGCCATTAAAATTACTTATAATTAGGAACCTTGGAAAATGTCATTTTCAGCATAGAAAGTGAATTATATGATATCCTGTAAATGGAATATTTTGTTCTGTAGTGATCAGAACAAAAATCAAACATAAATGATGCAAAATCATCATTAGAAAAAACCCAAATGCATCAAGAATCTAAAAGCCATCTACTACTGGAAAAGAGGGGAAATTTAGGTGTGTAAACTTAATGTTACTAAGGGTTTAAGCTTGTAAAATTATTGTTTAAAAAGCAATAGGGCAAAGACATGACAAATATGGAAATTATAATTGCCATGGTCATGAATCCTTGGCCATCAAGACTGGCCAAGATGATTTTATGATATTATAAAGTAAATATTTTGATCCGTTAGACCATTAAATAAGACATGAAGATATTAAAGATTTATATTACTCCAAATGTTCCAAAGAGCTTATTAATTCAGAATGCAACGAAGATATTTATATGAATTATCTGGATAATAAGTGCTTTGCAACTATAGTGCCTAAAAAATTTGCTTCAAAGAGAGATGCTACAATAATTTTATAAATTCTGAAAGCAGAAAACTGTACTGTAAAATGTGTTAAGTGTGCTGTTGAGTCAGTATTGAGATTTCACCAGAACGACTTTTCCTTTTATTTTTTATATGGGAGAGAGTATCTTTCACTCTTTTTCTTTTCTCCACAGTACCTTTATGATGTCTCAGTGTTGCAGCCTACTGTAAACAGTGTTTCTAATAAACAATAATCTTACCTCACATAAGGAGAAGCAATAAACAGCTCCTTACTGATGTCTCAGAACTTACACAACGCCTCTTCGCATAGAGATACTGAGTAGCAAAAGCATTATGATGACATTAGCCCTGTAGCACGTGCTTCGCTAATAAAACTATTAACTCTGCCTCTCATAATGGGAAATTAATTTAAATTTAGGGCAGTCCTAGTAAGACTGTACAGATCCTCATTCTGGAAGCAACCCAATTGCAGCTATTTTATTTTCTCCTGTAATGTGAGGAGATGCCCAGAACTTAAGAAGGCAAATAATATGTTTGAATGTGCTGAAATTAGCAGAGGAGATAGGAGGAGAGAGAATGCCTGGGACAGTGAAGCAGGCTAAGACCATGCATGTGCTTATGGAATTGTCACCTTCCTTATGATCATGTCTCAGCTGCCAGCTTCATAATTCTTAGTATGAAATTCTTGTGATCTTTCTAGTTGCTCTTACCCAACTACAAGAGGAAATTAATGACATGCACATTAAGCATTTGGTTTAATTCACTGTTATTTCACTAGTATATTCCTCTTGTCAGATGATGTGTGTTATAGTAATCACAGATGTCTGATATTTCTTTGAACCTTTCCTAGCTTTAAAGAAATTTAAAGAACAAAAAATAATGCCAAATGCTTTGCACATTTGGGTTTTTTTCCCTAACAGAAAATAAAAATGACCTTGCCATTATTAGATTCCAGGTGACAATGTTCATGGAAAATAACGGTGATAGCAGATAAAGGCAAACGAGGGTATGGTCTCCAAATTAAAACTTAATGCATTCAACAAGAAATGATGACCTAAAAGTGTTCATGTTCCCTGTGCACGTCTAGAACAAACGCAAAAACAGAACAAAAAAAGACAGGAATGTAAGAGACAGTTACAGATGATGTCTTAAGCAAAAATGTCATATTAACTGCTTAGCCATCAAATGTCTGGTAGCTGTCATGAAATGTGTAGCTTTGAGGTGACTAGGTAGGATGCCAAGGTTATTCTTTTGCAGATATTTTGGAACACTTCTCCCATGAAGGAAGGACAAGTCCTTTGATTTCATAATTTAAAACAAAAGCTAGCAGAATGCAACAAGAGATTGGAAAATCTACTATACTTCATTTTGATCAGACAAGAGGAAATTAAGTATCCGGTTTTGTTATTTATTCAGTTGACTCTTTGACCACCTCCCTTTCCTCCAAAAATTAGTGACAAATTTTCACTATATTTTCTTCTTTCTTGTTATACCACCTAGTGAATAAAAAAGAGGGGTGAAAGTGAAAGTGATTTCATTAACAAAGCAAAGTGAATAAAATGGGAACAGCCACGCAGGCCAGTGGATAACACATCACACGGTTTTTCTGTTGAAGTATTTAGGGGAGTGAGCCTTGGATTTCCTTGGGTTTTTTTTAAATGTCTCTATTTTTTAATGTCTCTAATGTTAATGGTGGAAATTGGTTTGATTTGGTTTGTTTGACATTTCTTGGTTCTGACTGTTTGCATGCTAAAGATATTGATACAATATGCCTGTATCTGAATGGTATTGACTGATTGATCTATATATGTACCCATGGATGCTTTTGTATTTCTGATTTACCTGACAAAGGATTGAACAGAACTCATAAATCTCACAGAAAACTACAGGACTGCATGTTTAGTATTCTTTGAGATCTTTTTGTTCTGCTCTAAATAATCTACAGGGAGATAACCTCAGCACATTCTTCATATGTGCTCCACCAAGTATGGATACAATATTGTTTCAACTGTTTGGATTCTGTACAACATGTGGACTAAAAAATGATGAACACCAAAATGAATATGGAATGAGTTCAAGTGGTTGAACCAATAAACAAGACTACTGCAGCATGCAATCAAGTTTATTATGTACATATACAATAAACCTGGCAAAAGGAGTGCTGAGTAAGTAAAACATTAGGAACCATTTGGCACTGTGTTGTATTTTTTTTTTATTTTGTGTTTGTGTGTGTGAAACATATTTTCTAAAATTATTTTAAATCCTTGCTAGAGTGACCTGCTGTGCTGTCCAACTGAATAAGTGATTTATGTTAGCATACCAAAAAGAGCAATGACATTTAGAGAGGAAGAAGCAACTGTGTGGCAGTGCTACTTTACTCCCTCCTGGAGCCTCACAAAATGTCATTTGTGTCATGCTGAGTGCTATTTATTTTAGAATAAGAGACATTTACAGGTTTGACTCCTAAAGTGCTCTGAGGCAGCCTAATAAAAAGGCACAAACAAGTAGTCATGTTGTCTCAGACTACAAAATGTTTTTCTATGGCTTAACATGTGGTTTCACAATAAGTTAAAGGAGAACTAAAAGTGTAACCCTTATTTAGAGGGCTATCCTAGGTGCATGCTGTGGCTGCTCTCCCTGCATTGGTTCAAGCAATTGTGTGTATAGGGTTGAACAGTAACTCTTCAGCTAAAAAAAGCTTAGTTTTCAGTGGGATCAATGAGCATATTCAACCACTAATGTGTCTGTACAATCATAGAATGGGTTTTGTTGGAAGGGACCTAAAAAGTAATTTAGTTCCAAGCCAGGAGCCATGGGCAGGGACACCTTCCACTAGATCAGGTAGCTCCAAGCCCCATCCAACCTGGCCTTGAACACTTCCAGGGATAGGGCATCCACAGCTTCTCTGGGAAACCTGTTCCAGTGCCTCACCACCCTCACAGTAAATAATTTCTTCCTAATACCTAATCTAAATCTACCCTCTTTCAATTTAAAGCCATTTCCTTTGCCCCGTCACTGCATGCTCTTGTAAACAGTCCCTCTCCAGGTCTCTTGAATGTTTTCTTCAAGTACTGCAAGGCTGCTGTAAGGTCTCACTAGAACCTTCTCATCTCCAGAATACCTTTTTTCTACCCAATAATTCATACCCTTAGTCACAACTTCCTGAAGAGTGTTGTTCATTTCATGTAAATATATCAACAGCAGCAAGAGCTGGGGGAAGGAAAGGTGTTTTCTTTGCTTTGGTATGGAGTTGTTTCGGTCTTCTTTTTGTTGATACACTTTCAGTAAGAAATATTTTTTTTTCTTTTTTCACAGGGGGCTCTATAATGATTTCAGTTGAGAAAGGATTAAACTGGAGACAATAGACTTGCTTTACATCCAGAAAATAGTGCAGTCACAACACTACCTATGCAGTCAATAAGCCTCTGCATCTCATGAGGTATAATTTTTTTCTCTCCTTTACAAGTCATATAGAACGTAACAGAAGATTTCCTCTGTTTTTGCCATCCTATATAGAAGTGAGTAAAGAATGAAAACACTATCAGAGAGTTCATGGCCTTTCAGCAAAGTTTCATAGAAATAATTTAATAGAGAATGAAATTTATCATCCTGCATCTGATGACACCTTATTTTAGGTGTACAAATTTCTATTAATATCTACTGAGATTACTTTTTTTTTACTTGTATGGATTCCCCTGAAATCTACCTGATCACTTTATTTCAAAGTAAAATTGAGGTGTTGCACATATGTGTCTTTCCAGGACAACTCAGAAAAGCTGTGTTACCAATGTGTTGTCTTTGTGTCTCTATTAATTACTAGTTCTCAGTTCTGAAGGGTTGCTTAGCATGATGTGGAGGTGAAAGCATTAATTCAAAGCATCATAAAAAATATAACAATTTGCAGCAGTGCTTGTAGTAAATGTGATAAACACATCCTTGAACTGAAAAGAATTTGGAGGCAAACATGACGGTTGTAGCAGTCTGAATGTGAACAGGGAGACGGGATTACTTAAAATGCTTTGGTGCAAATACTGCATACTTTTGAAGATCAATCAAGACCTTGATTGTATGTCTCCTTCCATCCATTCTCATATCTATGCTTGAAGCATGGTTTCACTGACCCATGCTATCATATTCCTAATAGCTTTTTGAAACAATATGCTTACATTAAGGAGCCTTAATTTTTTAGTGTTTATACTAACAGGAGTAACACCTCTACCTCCAAATAATTTTTTTATTTCTCAGTATTCACTGGTTTTTGCCCTTTGACAGTGTTACCATTGTGAGCAATGAGGGTGGAGTGACAGAACTGCTTCTCTGATTTACAAACCTGAGTTGTAATTCACTGCAAACCTGTAATGACTTTCCACATCCATGGCATATTTTAACGGATATGTTTTGTGATTTATTCATGAAACTTTAATCACGTGTAGCCATGTTCTGTTGCAAAATATATGCTGCACAGTTTTAATAGGGTTTGAATATACTTTGCTGTTGATTTCCTACTGGAAGAACATTTCCAGTGTCAGAGTGAAGGCACAGCACCCAGAATTTTGCACTGTATTAGGCAGAGATTGTAGGAAGAATTCAGGGAGAGAAGTATTCAATATTGTTTTAATTTTATGGGAGAATAATATATTATTAACTGTCTACTTAATATACTTTTAACTGAGTATTCTCTAAAAAGTAGGTGAAAGACAAATTTCTGCCTCTTTACACGTTATTTATTCCTATTTATCAAGGACCCACTGTTATTATATGTAAACAACATTGTGAAAAATATGGTCATAAGGATATTTTTAATTTGTTTTAAAACATGCTTTGTTTTGATTACTTTAAATGGAAATTGTGCTTAAGATGGGAAGGAAACAGATGACTCTATACCACTTTCTACATGTGGTCACAACAGTCCTTGAAATAGTTACAACATTTGAATTACTGGACTTCAGCCATACTGAGTCATATGGGGCACAAACCAAGGATGCTTTTTTTTTTTCATGTGGATTATGATACATACCCTTACTCTCAAAAAATAGACTGCTCTGTGGTTTCTTAGACACAAAATCAAAGACAGGCGGGTAATCTGAATGCCAGGATAACAAAGTGGAAGATCCATCTGTGGTTACTGGCAGTAGTGGGAAGGGACTTCCAACTGCAGTGGCCATTACCATATCCAAAAAACTGGAAAAAAATAGTGTTAATGAGAATAAAATGCCTCTGATAAGGGGCTCATTTCAGTGAGCATGAAAATAAGCTCATTTCAATGAGCATGAAAATCTGTCCTTGCAAAATCCATCACAGGATTACTGATAAACCTGCACATTAGATGATCTTCATGACAAGTGACAGAAAGTAAGCTCCTCCATCAGTAAGTATTGTGCAAGTAAATTAGGGTGTTAGTCATACTGTGTTGTAACCTGCCTCTTCTATTAAACTTGTGATATCTTAATATTTACACCTCTCGGCATTCAGGGTGTCCAGAGATGCAGCTTTGAAATTCTGCTTGTTTGTGTTGTTTCTGCTAATCAGGAGATTAATTTTCATCTCTCTCATAATTCTCAGTTTCAGAAACAGCAACTCAGATAACTGTGTTGATATTTGCTTCCATTGCTTCCACAAAAGGAGTCAGTGCACATAAATAAACCTGAGTGATGGTTGTATGTGTAAATTACGTACTATGCACAATATATGCTGTGCAAACACATGTGCTTATAATATTCCAGCATTGCATTATGCATTTCACCAAATTTAAGAGGCTGAAGTCTCCTGCACAACATGCTGAAAAGTTCTTCTCTATTTAATATACTTCTTGGGAGCAAAGACCATTGAGAAATAAATATATTAGGTCTGCCCACAGATTACTCTCATTTACATTTTTCATAATTTATGTTAATTGTTCCAAGACTTTTCTTTTTTTCTTGGAAAAACAATATTTTGGGGCACCTGAAACCACATTCATTGTTTGCGAATGTTTCTGAGATCAGTGAACAAACTATTGCTGCAGCAAATTCCCATCTTTTATTTCTATTGACTGAAAGTGAATGTGGGTCCAAACGTATTGCTGACATTTTGAGAAATAAAAGATGTCCCATAATATATCTTCAGTGCTTAAACGAAAGGAAGAATGCTGTGCCTGTGATTGTTTTCAGTGGCTAGCAGTTTCCTAAGAAGATAATTTTTTTTCCTGTGTCAGCCCCTAAGTAATTTCAGATTCAGCCTCTAATATACTATGCCATGGTCAGTTTTTGAATTGCAAAGCACGAGTCAGAAAGTAAGATGGATGTGTGCATCTTACTGAAATGCAAGAATTCAACAGTCAGCAGAGACAGGAGGGTTTGCAATACAAGAGTCAGTTGCCTGCATCTTAGGGTAATCTGGCCTCCACCCCACAGTTAAACAGTGGTATTGATCAGTGATGGGTGATCAGTGGTATTGCCTGGCTATGCAGCTGCCCTAATGGAATAGTTGTGCTTGTGCTGAGCACAGCCATGTGTGTCCTACTAAAAAGAAGAACAAATAATGATGAAAATATACCAGGAACTCATATACCCCTAACCAATCATCTCATGCCCCAGAAGATTTTGTGTATGAAGCATTTGCTAACTGGTAGTACATTACCTGATCCTCTCTGTGGCAAGGTCACTCAGTGATGCAACCTGAGATGTGCAGGTCATCACAGTTGTCTCAACCAATAAGGCCCTGGCTGTGTTGAAACAGGTGGTCTGATATGGAAGCAGTCTGTCTCTTACGAATGGAAGAACTTTTAGATCCCTCTTCCAAAGAGTTACCTGGAGGCATTGCACAGAAGAACTCTTCTAAAGTGACAGATATTTCCTCTTTCCCTTTCTAACTCTGAACTTGTGGAAGAGATTGTGTGTACATGTTTATAACTGCAATATCTCGTGGAGAAAGAATATATTCAAAAATAGCATGCATTTTTTATGTATCTCTGTAAATGTGAGATAGTCTTCTACTCTTTATCTATGTGAAAAAGAGTTCAATCTAGTTGGAAATCATGACTATGCTTTCGCTATTATTCACTCATACTCATAGACTGGAATTTTTAAACGGTGGCCAAAAATGTTATTTAAGAATCTGCTTCTTTTCTTCATTGTTAATATAACCTGGCCAAAATAAATTAAAAAATTCCATGACTGTTCACAAAAGTATTTCTCTCATCAATTTTTCAATTAATAAACTGTCATGTGTCTTTTTTTCCCTTAACACTCTGAGCATTCTCACATTCCTCAAATTGTTTAATGACTTTTGACAATGTTTGTGATCTTTCTTTTCTAAAATAATTTCATTATCTTAAGCCCACTAATATAAAGAATTCTATTATCTGTGATTTTAATATACTTTCTTTATAAATAAGGAAATTACTATAATTGCTTGAAGGACACAACTTCAGCTTCTGGTGCACTGAAAAAACTTAATACAAGTAAATGTGTTTAAATTTCACTTTTCCTCAATGAAGATAATATGACCTTTACTTGCTGCCTTTAAAATATATGCCATGTAAAGATTTGTGCTCTCAGTCCTCTTGGGGTATATGACACCATTATTTGGATCCAACTAGCTTACATGTCTGGACCTGACATCAAAGATTTCAGCTGAAGTCTGCTGTTCATTTAGCTGAACAAATGACAACTCACTGCTTTAAAAGTGTTAGGAGAAGACATGGAGAGTGTAACTGCCTTAGGTTTGGAGTGAAGCACATGAGAGAAAACATGGGTAAGTGGAATTGCCGTAGGAAAAATGAGAAAGGGAGAAGTTTGATTAATAAAGAAATATGTCCGTTACAGACTGGAAATATATTGTGCTGGAAAAAATTCCTAAGTAATCTAAGCAGGGTAGTGAGCCTTAATATGTATATAAGCCATATCAATGAGTTTCAAATGTTTTATTGCATTAAATTAAAAGCAATTTAACATTCCTTGTGTACATTTATTAAAATATTAGGCAGTTCGTCCATAATATAAGGTAGCTATATAAAAAAATGGAAATGTAATGAAAATGTTAAACTAGTCAATTTAACTTGGAAAATAGTAATTTTTAATGTGAAATATATGATGAAACCTGAATAAATTAGTATTATGAAGATATGTTTTTCTTTAAAGCAGTGTTGGTTCATTTTTCTCTAGTCCTTCCTTCTGACTTTCCTCGATAAACCCAGGGTATGCTGCTAATGTTGTTTAAAAAACACTTGTCCTTCTAGTGCCAAAACATACCTTCAGGAAGAGAAAATATTATTAAGACTATGTATGAAGAAAACACAGCAATGAAACTTGGAATATACAGATTTGACTTCCCCTGTCTTGCAGCACCTTCCTGCAAAGTGAATGAGTTTAAATATTGCTTTTCCTCAATGAAGATAATATGTCTGGTTTTTACTACCTTTAAAATGCAATGCATCATCACAAATAGCAACTTTATAATAAATAATTTTCTCATTCCCACCTCTGGTCTTAAATTAGAGACACAAGAAATTGTATGAAAATAATTTTCATAGATTTGTTTAGTTAACTCAAGAAATTTTGTTTAAATTAATCACCCCTGCTGATGACATTAATATTGAAATAACCAGCTTGAGGAGTTGGATCACTCTTGACCTTATTTGATCTACTGTAGCCAACCTAGAGATGAAATCACCAACATTAAATCTCTTAAAGTTGTCACACACAATTTCTAAAAAGATGATGCACTCATCTTAAAAGGACAGACATGGGACTTTATTCAAGTATGTATTTTCATTTTCCAATGGAAAGTCGTGAGTGTATTTGTTCTGTTCATTCAAATGCTACTTTATTTCAGGTCATATTAGGATGACCTCTCTGCATATACTATTAGGTACACATTCACAACACTTTGCATTGTGTTATCTAGAGGTTTTATCTTAAGAATTTATAACATCTATCCTGTGATTATGGAATTGCAGAATGGAAATAAGTGCCAAAGTGGTAAAACTGCTAAGCTGAAGAAGTTCACCTGATATGGAACAGATGTGCCTCTAAATGATCTAANCTAAGCTGGAGAAGTTCACCTGATATAGATGTGCCTCTAAATGATCTAAATCACATGCAGGAGTGGTTAAAATGGAATTGCCATTTAATTAACAGGTCCTTAAAACACATGTAAATAAATAAATGTCCCATCTTATCCAACTCTGTTACTCCCTTAGGAGCTTTCACATCAGACACTGTCCTTCTTGGCAGAAGAGTGGTTGCACGTGGTGACTATGTAATATAAGGCTTATTTTCTCTCATAACTTGAGATGTTGCATTTTTTTGGATTTGGAATACATTGATGAAAGATGAAAGATATCAGGAGATGATTCTTTATTGTCCATATGATTTGCAGTTTTTATATTTCTGCTTAGAATTAGAACAAAGCACAAAAAGATAGTGATGTATGTAAGAAACATAAGGAAACCTGGAAGATATAGAATTAGAAGCAAAAGATAAAATAATAAATAAAAATATTTTTCTGGAAGAAGAAAAGAGTAAAGACAAGGGAACCTTACATTCACCTGATCATATTTCTTTAGGTAGAAGTTTAAGAGATTTGTGGCAGAAACAAAAGCAACATTACTGGGAGAGAGTTTACATGGCAGAATATGTCTTCTACTGAAACTGCAGATTCAGTGTGAATGGGAGTAGTAAATTCTTTAGCTGAGATGGTAGCATAAGGACAAAGAGAGGGATTTTGTCAGAGAAATCATCCTGATGCCACAATTTCTGTAGGAAAACTTTGAAAATGCAGACAGAAAAAAAGCAGGGAATTATAGATTAGAGATTGGCTATTGGCAGGGTAGATAACATCTTAGGAGGAAGTCAAAGGTAGAAGGAAGCATCAAGAGTGCCCTCATCAGTCATCATGGCAATGGAGACATCAGGAATCTGATGGCAAATCCAGTGCCCTGAAGCACGGGATGGAAGGCCCGAGTACAAGGGAGGGAATGCTCAGCAACAGCTGAGAGAGGAGCAGGGAGGAGGACAAATCATGTTTAGTGAAGATCATGTAAATTAGGGTCCTTGTTACTAACAGCAAATTGCTCACATCAGTATGTGCAGACCCATCCTTCTTCAGTCTTATGCTGAGATCACAAGCTGCCCCATATTCTTGGTTCTGAGGCCTCATGACCTAACATTTACTCTTGTTTTCTAAGCCAGAGAAATGTCGGCACTGACCAAATAACCATGTTGTTCTTCTGGGAGGCGAGTGTCAGCTATGTCTGGTTTTGCCTAAACTACTAGGAAGGCTTATATAATTCAAGTCTTAAACCAGAGATTAAATTAATTTTGTAAGATGCATTTAAATGGAGAATATGATAGGGATGTAGACAAATGTAGCCTCACCTTTAGTCTGTCTGCTGTAGTCTTAACAAGGTTAGAAAAGGATTGTTGCATACTTCTAACAAGATGATTAGTGTTTTGCTGTCCTATTGAGCTTTGTAGTTATCGCTAATAAATAGTAACCAGACAACAGACCTCATTAGTGAAATTTAGATATTTTCCAATCCCAGGCCATGTCTTTACTATTTATTTTGAGTATTGTGCCAGACTGAGCCCTTTAGGGGAAATTTTACTTCCTGCTTCTCTTACTGGAAGCAATATTACAAGGAGTTCTTTTATAATAAATGAATCTTGAAGGTGTAAGTACTGAGTTTTGTAAGACTGGAGTTTTTATGGAGGTGGATAAAGCTATGGCCACATTTTTACTACAAACTTAATTTTGGAAGAACTTGTAAATCTGCCATAAAAATATCCTCATTTGAGGAAAAAAAAAAAGGCTGGGATACCAGATAGTGCTTGTATTCATTAGACTTTTGTATTTGAGCTACTTGGAAAGGCCTTTTTCTCCAAAGATGCCTGTTTAATTAGATAATTACGCAATAAACTTTAATGGTTACTCTAATTTCACCGAGGATTAATGTGAAGGGAGTTGAAGTTCTTTGAGTATTGGAGACAATTTCTGCAATGGAGAGCAGTGACAAATGGGCAGGCCATAAGGGAAATATTTGCAGTCCTGCTGCATGTACTCTCTCTTAAGTGAGTATATTTGTTCCTTTTTTGCTGAAAAGGAGATTATTACAATAGACTGTCAGTCTGATACCTTTTGTACCAGACTGGTCTTTTTCAGATGCTGCACAGCTAAACAAAGAAATATTTTGGGAGAAGAGCGAGGAGATGGATAGTAGCTCATTCTATTCTCTGGACGCAAGCAGCAGTTCGTGCTGTACTGTCCTAAGGCGTGTGGTCCCTCTGTGCTCCGGGGAGGACTGAGCACATGGAGTTATATTCAGGGCTGACCTCCTTTCCCTACTGCTCTAAAACAACGTTGTTTGACTAGACTGGTGAATTATATAGTAGTCACTGATGCACTGAGCATGAATAATTCAAGATAGATTGAATTTTAAACTACTGAGAGCACTCCTGGAAGATAGATGAGTAGAGGTGGGGTGCAAGTCAAACCCTTGGCACCAACGTACCAAACCGAGGCAAAGGGAATACCAAGCATTTAATTGCTTTTGCTGTGCCAAGTGTGATATATGTCCTTAGCATATGGGCAAGAGCAATCAGGGGAAAGTAGATACAGAGAGTATGGGAAAAGGCACATATGGTATACAGAGCAACCCATGCCTCAGCTCAGGGAGGCAAAATACCTCCTGTCTAATGACAGATGTTTAGTGTGTCCCCTCAGTGTTACTTCTCCCAACAGATTTCAGAAACTGTCCACTATTTCAAGCCTAAAGGGGGAGGCAAATTATCTCTTCTTGGCACTGTTCATTTGTCCTTGCCAGATAAAATATTTTCCATGTTTTCCACCAAGAGTGGGCCAAAAGCTCCATCTTTTTCTCTCAAGAAATCAAAAGTTTTGACATTAGTTAGTTCTGACTCTCAGTAGAAGGGATACAATTTTTTTTATAAGTAGAGATATTGTTACTTTCTCACACTTCTATTTACTTAAGTAGTATCAGTTTACTGCAGTTTACTTATCTTAAAAAGTACAATGAAGTGTGTCAATATATCAAAACCAAAAAGCATCACTAATAGTTCATTAGTCTTTAATAGTGTGCAAGAGACTAGTAGCATATGTTCCTTTCATCATATTCATTAGCAACCATCAAAATTAAATAAATAAAATAATAAAATCCAGATGTCCCCTAAAGAACACAGCAGATCCAAAAGCTAAATCCATGCTTACACTTGCAAAACACTTGCAGGCTAGGAGACTTGTTGCTACTTGGTATCATTCTATCTGAAGTATTGACTCCAGCTTTTGCTTGCCTCATCACATCTCCAAAAAGACACAATGCAATCAAACCCCCCAACAGTAACATAGGCCATAGAGATTTTTTTTTAAAATAACCTGTTAGAATTCTAAAATATTTCAGTAATTTAAAACAACTAAGTAAGCCTAGACATTTTTCCTTCTCCTAATCTTGAAATTCAGAGCTATCTGCCTTAGAAGCAATAATTCTATTTGCTATAATATATTTTATGCCCAGATATCTAAAGGATGTAATAGTCACATTTATAAGAGGACAAATACATTGATGTCAAATCAATAACTGCAGTTTTCTCTGTAGATTCTTAAAATAAAATATTTTCTCATGGTTGTGAAAAGGAGGTGCATATTTTTGCAAAATACCTAATATGTCTTGATTTGAATAATCATATATTCCTCCATGTATGTATTTTTAGCACACAATTATGAAATTCCCTTTAGCATTAGATAGTATTTAGGTTATTTTCATGTATTCCAATCCTTTGGAATCCTGACCTTTGAAATCCTTATATTTTAAAGCAGTGGTAGACATAAGGACTGTATTATTTAAGCACTGTAGCCTTTGAGGCATCCATAGTACAACAGTGTTATATTCTTTGAGATCAAAAGGCCAGCAGTTCTGGAGCAAGCACATCCCTCGTGGATTAATTATAATGAAATTACTCATTTGGAACACTGTGCCAGAGCTTTGCACTATCCAAGATGCAGTAAAAATTTCATGTGAGTGTTCTTTACACGGGAAGAAATGCTGCAGTGGCAAAAGATGTTTTATTTATAGCAACCCTGTCTATAGAGGAGAGGGAAGACCTACTGCTTACATTTTGAGAGCCAATATTTTTACTGTAGCGTGTACTTTTTCCTTCAGCTACATTACAACTTTGATGCTTAAAATAGATGAACATCATAGGAAGGTTAAAAATGCACTTAGCTATTATCTTCCTGGCTCTCAACTTAGAGAGATCTCTTGAAATCTGGAAATGCCCTTTTAAAAGTTAGTAGAGACATTTTTACTTTGGACACAATATCTGAAAATAAATTTCTGGGCTTTCTGAAATATAATCCAGAGAGCAATGGCATTCTTGAAGATTCATAAATCATCCCCCATCTGGTGAAGTTGTTGGGAATTGCATCATATCCAGGTGTCCTTATAAACAAGAGAGGTGGGGCTGTGGGTTCGCATGGAGACTCCTTGTCTTTATGGCTTGAGTCTGTTCTCATAATACCCATTGCAGCAGAAGTCCAGCTTAGCCAGTTTCTAAGAAGTTTTTTTATGGAACTCAGCAAAAGTTCAAGACAAAAAGCAGAGCTTGTTTGAACTAAGGTGCTAACATATTGGCATAGACCACGGATTGAGCTGAATATTTCAATGTTAAGGGAAGCATAGAAGCAGAAGTAAATAGACCAAAACTAGCATGCTGGAAATAAGACTTAAAGAAGTATCAGAACAGACTATTCCATTTTTTTTTTCTTTTAAGTACTCTTCTCCTGCCATGACTTGATTTTTGGTTTGGAAATGTTAATTCCTCTGCAGTTTCATGGACCATACAGCTCCTTGGACTCTTATCTCACTCAGCTGAGGATGACTACCACCAAGGTAGAATTAGGAACCAGGTAACAAACCTTTCTAGGCAAAGGAGAAAAGACTTGAAGAACTGATGATAGATGAGACTATGCCATACTTGACATGATGGCGTCTTCATTCTCACAGTTTGTTGATTTTTTTAAAAAAGGGGAAGTTGCACTATTTCTCTCTTTAACTGTAGGGTCTAGGTGAACTAATCAAGACAGCATCTTGAGACTGAGAAAAGGGCAGAGCAAGGGTCAAAGGAAGATTGTTTACTTATGCAATATGGCTGTACTGTGCTGTCCCTCCAGCAGTGAGTTCACACTGCAAGTTCACACCAGTTCACACTAGAGACCACACCAGGCCACTGACACCAGAAGGACCGTCATCATGTTTGAATCTTCTTTTCTTCTATGTAGCATATATTCCCATACTTTTGTCTAATTGTCCTCGAAGGAAATAAAATGACTTTACAACAGGCATGCGAATTTATCCCAAACTCTCTAGAAATGGTAGTATTAACTGTGTAAAATCTCACATGAGACTTTCTTAGAAGAATTCTACACAGCTAAAGGTAAAGACTAGCTGAAACACAAAAAGAAAAAAGTGCTAAGTAGGAAGTTGATTTTTAAAAGGTCTCTGTAGACAGAGCCTCTGTTACTATAACGGCATTTCTCTCTGGATCCTTTGAATCCATTTCTTCTATCCAAGCTAACACATATGAAACAGATCAAATTTCAGGTCTAGGGATCCAGTAGGGACAGTGAACTCTTTAATTACCATAAACCATTACATTAAAGCAGGTGAAATACTTTTGATTCCCAAACATCTATAGTTTTCATTGCTATCAGAGAACTCCATGTAAAAAAAAACCACCTTTATTTAGAATTAGGAACCAGAGATGATTGGAGTGAGACTGCACTAAAGTGGTTATCTACTAAGACTGGTATTTCTACTGAAGAACTGAAAACTGAACTCTGAAAATCTCTATAATTACTTTCAAAAGAATTTATAGGCTAATGGAGAGAGAGATTGTAACAGTGAGGTTCAGATTTCTTAGATAGCTCATTAAAATATTAGCATGAACAGTGATTATAGAAATTTGGAACTTCTAGCTTAATGGTGGATAGACCATTACACTGAAAGATACTTTTGAGTTGGAAATAAAAATTAAATTTCACTTTGAGCAAATTTGAATATTTGTTTGTTTTGAATGCTAATGGGGTATGTTAGGTAAACTAAAAAAGCTGTCCTAAAATTATAGAGGAGCTTCCAGAACTAAAAGCAAAGGTATACAGTGAATAAGAGACAGAAAATATAATTCATATTACAAAGAATTTCAGAAGACCTGAGCTTCTATAATTTCAGTTTAAAATCAAGAGAGTTCTATATTCTTTTCAGCCTCAATTATGTCTATCCTACTGTTATCAGTTATACTTTTATCACTTTCAATCACTTTAAATCACTTCTCTCCCACCAGCCACTTGTCACTTACCCATAGGCAATGCAGTGTTTTCCTTCGGTTTCCTTACACTTGTGAGCATGAGGATTTTTATATAAGGTATGTAGTATATAAAATCAACTTCAGCAGTTTTGACAGAAATCCCAGCAGATTAACTATGAGTTATGTAGGAATAAAAATTCCATATAATCATGTAGGATTACTTGAGATGAGCAAACAGATCTGACTTATTTTGAAATCCAAATTAACATACTCAACTGTGACTGTACCTTCATGAAACTTTCATCATCTTCCTCTTGAAAGTACCAATTATTCTATAGTTTTATACAAGATTTCTGTTGGGCTTCTGAGACAATATTAATGCTTCAGTGAACAATCTACTATCATTTTCCTTCAAATGAATGCAATAAAATAATTCCAGACTCTGGAACTTCTGATAGTGTAGGAATCTCCTGCTGTATAAATGTACTGCCAAACCATTATTAAAGTCTCTTTTAAAAATTGATCTATTGGGAAAAGTATTCTGTTAAAGAGGTTAATCTTATTATATCATGATCCCTGTGGGAAAACCATCAGTGGGTTATACCAGCAAAAATCCCTGGCTAGCTTGTTAAATGCCAAAATGTCATATGTTGTCCAGGTAATAAAACTAAAAAAACAAACAAGAACTGTTCTCCATAACATGCTTAGAAGTCAAATAATTCTACAGGCACAGTATGATGGTTAGAAATATTGAGGTACAACTAAACTTAGAACAAGACTTATTTGTACACAGTAGTCCTGAGAACAACACATTATCCACTTGCTTTATTTAAAGTGGTCTTAAGCTTGTTTTAAAGCCAAAAGAGATCTTATTTTTCACTGTGCTATCCACTCCTCCTCCCTGGGAAATAGGACACATCAGCCTAGGAGTTGCTAACCAGGAGCAAAGGACTTAAACTTTATTTCGATGGAATTTTGATAAGTGGATTCTGAGAGTTATGCCAAGAGGATTTTGAACCATTGTTTTATGGAGAACGGTGTAGAAACACCTCAGAAATTACTTGTGTTGGCACATTCATGGTAGAGTGCTGCAGTATGAGAAAGAGGGACTTGTTGAGGTCCAGAAGTAGCAGACTCGTTACCACAGAAATATGATTAAGCTTCACCCGCTATGCTCCTATGTCAAAAGAAGCTTAAAGTTCTTTACAGTCTGATCCACTGAATGGAATTTCAGAGAATTTAACTCTAACCCAGCTGAAACCAGCACAACACTTGCAAGCACATTTTTTATCTTAAAATTCATTTGTGGCAATGAAACATAAGCACAAGATGTTCCAATTCCACTTGACTGTCCCAGAACTAATTTAATGTGTCTCAATATTGTTGGTAAATTTGATATGGTGATACTCTGGGGGAAGAGGATAAAGGAGAAAACAGGCCTTGGAAAGTTAGTGGGAACTCTGGATTGAGGGTGGGTTCAGGGCTTCAAGGACGAGATGTTTTACTCTCTCCCCAATTATTAGAATAATTTCTGTTCAGTATTCAGTATTCCCCTCTGCTTCCCTTATTGCTATCTCATTTTTCACATAGCAATCTTCCTTCTCACTCCTTTCAATTAATGTGCAAGACCACCCTTCCAATTCTCTTTCATTTGCTTCCTAATTTGCTGTAAAAAGAGAGATAAATTCTGTCTATCATTTCACTAGAGAGAGGGCACAAGATGAAAAACAGAAGAATGTTCCTACATATTCCCTTGCTAACAGCATAAGTAGAAGACTGGTCAAGTGGCAAATTATAGGACAATTGTAGCCAGCTTTCCTACACATAAACAAAATCTGCCATGCCCTCCTCTTCTGCTCTGTGTTGCTGGATTGATATTTAGGCATAAATAATCACAATTTAGGAAGTGACTGATGAGTGAGACTCATAATTTGATGAATGTTGCTATTGTGTGAGTGAAAGAAAAGCAGTACCTCAGGACAGCTTGATTCAGCTGCTGCTGCTTTTGACTAAAGAGATTTGGGGTGAAGGTGCATGAACAGTAGTAGCTGGCTTGGGGTGGATGCAAACATTTGTTTTATCACGATTGTCGTTTTTGTACAGGAAGTGAAATAAATGCAGTGGAAAATAACATATTTTTTCTAGAGTAATTGCATGCCCACTGCTGGCTACCTTGTACAGACAATGCTATCAAGGTATCCCCTTCATAGGCAGAACTGTGGCAATGGTACAGAGTGCAGGTAGAACAAGGATCTGCGTGTAAGGAAATAATCTGCTTGATGCTGCTAAGTAGCACCTCTAGCATACTGACATCCCAGTCTCTAACCAGTGTATTAAGCTGTCATATTCAAACACAGATCTTTTTATCTCTATTCGGGGCTTTGCAAAGAGAGTAGAATTGCAGTAGAGCCATACTGACACCAGGAGGTTATCAGCATTACTGGTTAAAGATGGATGAACATGGAAGTGCTGACAGGTCTCTGCAAAGCTTTTTAAAAGTTGAATCAGTAAATAAAAAAGGACAACCCCCTCCCCCCAACCCCGAAATATCTGCTTCATTGCAGATCTCTTTTTTTCTGATGTTCTATTTTCAGGATAGGTATGGTCTTGTTCTTGTGGATTTCAGGCTTTTCAGTTAACCCTACATACCATGTAATCATGAGAATGACTACACCTTTCCTTTGTAACAATAAAGTGCAAGGTATTAATAGAAAAATCTCTGCAGGAATGAATTTGAGGATCCATTCAAACAGAGGAAAGGTTCATGTCTGAAATTCCACGTAATAATATATTACAGAGAGGTGATTCTCCTCACTTCCATTACTATTTTTCTCTGGTTTATTAAAGTGTGCTGCAACTGGCTAACTTCTAGCATGTCTGTCGAGTTGTTGTTTTGGCTGCTCCCTCTTGCAAATGCAGGAGAGATCAGTTGAAACAATTATGACATTTGAGTTCTGCACCACCACAAACCCTGTTTTGGAAATGAAGGTGGCAGAGCACATGCCGCTATGGTGCACACTATCCAAAGTCAGCTGCGTAGAAAAGACATGGCATGCATAGAGGCAACTAGATAACTCTTCAGATGTCTCAAAAACTGAAGCAGCAACTGTCAATCAAGAAAACAAGAATAGAAATTTAGACATTTATGAGATGGATAGAAACCCTTTGGAATTTAGGGAAAAGTTTATACTTTCTCTGAAATTTAGGCTTGAACACAACCAAAATAACAGGAAATGATCCTCGATTTCTTTGTTTAAAATCGTAAGTGTGAGGCTATGAGATTTTTAATATCAAATCCATCTAACTGTGTCATGATCAGTGATAATCTGGGCAGTGATTCTTAGTGTTTAAGCAGCAGGGAAGATGTGAATACAAATCTGTTTCAGGTCATGAAGCCGTATCTCAGCTAACTAGACTTAGCACAGTAAATTGAACAATATATATCAGTATTACAACAGTTCTTTGCAGGTAGAGGCTACTGAACTTGGAGATAATGCTGAATATTGGTGTGATGCACTGCATCCAGCTCTAAGCTGATAAATGTGTGATACAGACCTTAGAGTATTTTCTCAATGATGACTTGGTTGTATCTTTGATCACTGGTTTGTAAAAGTATGATATTGCACACTGCAAAGTATTGCTAGGCAATATGACCCCTTCTTTTGGATGGCTAAATTGAAATGGCTCTTTCACCTGGAGTTACATTACAGAATACATCTGAATGTCAAGTAGCTTTGCTGGCTTTTGTAGGGAATAAATATGAACTATTAGTACCTGTCAAAGATATGAGGGATACAGAAGGGTCAGCAAATATATGACCTCTACTTTGATTGAAATGTGGCATGTTTTTGGAGGGGTTATCTGCGCTGAAGTGCAGAATCTGTGCAATTATGTGGCCCCAATTCCAGCATAGTATTTGGGAGCATTTGTGCTTCACAACAATTTTCTCCTGGAACTACGTTGCATGAGCTAGTCCGAACCCTTCCACTGCACTGCCACTAGGTGGGGAGGTCGGCTCACAGTTTGGAAAAATCCGTGCCCTTCCCTGCCTGAGACAGGACCCGTGTCCCGAGGCGGTGGCCGGGGAAGGGATCCCGCGGGCGTGGGGCTGGTTCTCCCCAAAGGGTAAGCCCAGTCTGCTGCTGGAGTGGGCTTAAACTGCACAAAGTCACTTCAGCCTCCAGTTTTTTATGCCCCTTTTTCTCTATTAGTTGAGAGACTTCAAACTCCTTGCATGAAATTAATCATAATTTAGATTCTAGTTGAAAAGTGAAAAGGAGATTTGAAGTAGGCAACTTTTTTTTTTAACCTCTCTTACATTTAAAATCTCTTCTATATGATTCCTGTCCACATTTTCTCTCATTAAAAAAATTACAAATAAGCAAGTAGAAGAGCTGAATAATTGCGCACAAAAAACAAAATGATAGCTGCCTTATCTAAACTGTCTGACCTTTCTAATGTTTAGAGACAAATAAACCTTCAATTATTCCCCTCATCTTTACTCCCTCCATCCATCCTTACTCTCTTATTTATCAAAAAGACCTTTAGACATTATATTTCCATTTCAAGTTTCCCAAGTATTTAATGAAAAAACTATTTATTTTCATTTTTTATCATAACTATAATGGGTATCTGAACTATGCTTAGAAAAAGATTTGGAAAAACAAATTCAAGTTTGGTTTTCGAGGGAGCTGGAATATCATAAATGTTGGCTAATTGCAGAAATATTTATATGACTGGGTGAACAGTGGTACAAAACAGAAAAGGAAGGAGGTTTTTTTCTGTCTAAAAGATTAATTATATAGAACATGAAAACCTTGCAAGGAAAGCAGCAATAGAGGAAAGCATCAGTGTTTTGAGAATGCATTGTATTTAAATATTTCCTTCTAGATTATTGTTCATTGTACTTATTTGTTAAACTCATAGGACAAAATCCTAATTGTAAATTTTAATTTCCTTTCCTGTCTTAATTCATACCGTTATATATATGTGTAGTGCCTTTTTCCATCTCAAATGGAAAAGCTACCACTTGTTTTTGAAGCTAAACTGCAGTTCTCTGCCAGAGAACAGCAGTGGCGTATAATATACAAAGACCTGTAAGAATCAGTGTGTTACATACTGTCTTTTTTTCCACTTGTTCAGCTTGTGCTTTATAAAGCTTGAAAGTGAATCAAAAAGAAAAAAAAAATTTTTTACTTTTAAATTTTTAATTGGCCAAAAACATATCATCAATAAACAGGAATTTTCATATTAAAATACAGTAATTTTCAAATTCATTAAGTAATATACTCTCTGAATAAGTATAAAAATGACTAAAAAGTACCTATAAATATCAGAGAGACAGGCAAGGCCAAATTAAAAAGTATATAAACTAATGGAAGAGAGCGGGAATGCACGAGCTGGGAAAAGCACTTAGAGTTATGGTCTAGCTGACAAGGTGATGCTTGGTCAAATGCTGGACATGATAACATTGGAGATCTTTTCCAACCGAAACGATTCTTTGATTCTGTGATCTCTAGTTAGAAGGAATGAACTGTGGTCAGTCTCATATTACATACATACACGATGTTGATTTTTAAATTTATTTATCTTTTTTAATTTTTGAAGTTGTTTTCTATCATAAATACACAGACAGAAATATGTTTCACTGCTGCTACTGTTAGCTTAAAGAAGAAATGCAGCAAAGCTTTTCTGGTCCTGCTGCTGTGGGAGGCAGGAAGGCTGTCAAAGTTTGTTAATGGAAAGTTGTCTAACCCTGGCTGAAATTCAGCCAAAGTGATTTTTACATTTGAGATAAGCTGTGGGTAAAAATCAGGCAAAATACCACAGCCTTTCCGTATGTCAGGTATCTCTTCTGAAAAAAACCCTTTCCAGCTAATACTGCTTCCCAAATTTATCTGGGCATACCTGACACAGTCTTAAAGCTGTGTGGCACTTGAGTGCTATGGTGAAAACACATTTGTATATCTAAGAGGTGACCAGTTATTTGCATTGGAGTCTGTACACTTTATAAGTATAAAGAAATTTTTCTGAAGTGCTAAATCCCATGGTGTGTAACTCTCAGGAAAACTTCATATTGTTGATGGCAGGTTGGAAATGGAA
The DNA here is from genome assembly GCA_013400975.1 of Atrichornis clamosus. Classification (NCBI taxonomy): domain Eukaryota; kingdom Metazoa; phylum Chordata; class Aves; order Passeriformes; family Menuridae; genus Atrichornis; species Atrichornis clamosus. The sequence goes on from WBMZ01008430.1 coordinate 141,179, forward strand.
TGCTTGACTTGCATTTCTGTGCTAAAATCAAATGAGCAAACAAACTACCCATAGTTCTGAATCCATGTTGATAAAGTATTCTAAAATGCAGAGAATGCTACTGTAGGTTTTCAGGTTTCAGAAAGGAAGAGTAAATGATTACTTCTACTGTATTTCTTAAGACTATTTTCTTGTCTTACATGATTTAAGCATTTTGTTTTATAGATTTCTTAGATATAAATGAAAGAAACATCCTTTTGCCTGTCTTCCTTTGAGTCAACTGAGGTATATATGCAGGATTCACATCTCCAGCATTTCTATAGTCTCATACTGGGGATCATATCCTTGCTCCCAAGAATATTTGCAGCCACTGGGTGGAGAACTTGTCTAACAAAATATCACATTACGACAGAGTGAAAATCAATCCAACTGTACTTTGCTGGCTGGGCAGATTTGTCTAATACAGGTCATATATTAGGCTCTTCTTTTTCAGTGGTCAACGTGGTTCAATTTCCAGCTAGGACATAATTTGCACAATAACATGAAGTTGAAATTAATACTCAGAAACAAGCTGTACTGGGCTTAAGAAAAATCCATTAAACTGTCTGCATTAGAGGAAGAAGCTGACCAATGGAGGTGAAACACATTTGTTATACTGTAAGAAGAAAGTTTCAGACAAATATCACAGGAACCAGGATGACACTCCAATAAGGTAACTTTAGGTTTAATCTTAACTGCAAATAAGAATATTATTATGATGATTTATTTGTAGTACTATCTTGTCTAAAGGAATCAAATGAGATCAGAGACCCACTGTGCGGAAACACTCTGCACTTGTCTCCAGCAGAAGACTTTACCTTTCCAGTGGAGTTTGTTTTTTAAGTAGATAAAAGTAAGAATTATTTGGAAGGCCAAAGAACAAAGCAGAGTGGTCTAAAATCACAGAGCTGGTAAGTGGCAAAGCTAAGGACAGGATCCAAGTTTCTGAGTTTTGGTCTTGTCTTCTTTATAGAGTCATAGAAGGGTTTGGATTGGAAGTGACCCTAAATATCATCTAGTTCCCATCTCCCTGCCATGACCAGGGTCAACTTTCACTAGGCCAGGTTGCTCAAAGCCCCATTCTTCCTGGCCTTGAACACTTCCAGGGATGGGGCATCCACACAACTTCTCTGAGCAACCTGCTCCAGTGCCTCACCACCCTCATAGCGAAGAATTTCTTCCTACTATCAGATCTAAGCCTGCTCTCGGTCTGAAGCCATTTCCTCTTGTTCTATCACTGCATGGCCTTGTATTCTTTTTGCTCACAACCTCCATGACCCTATGACTTAAATGTGCCATTTTGTTAAATGCTATTTCAAAACAGAGCAGACACACCAGAATTTGCGTTCACACTTACTAAGGATTTTGAATTATGGCAAAATAAGTATGTAAATATGGTTTTAAAAGTTTGTCTTTTCAGCAATAATTTAGGAGAGAAAAAAGAAATTCTATTTTCTGAAGAAATATACATGTTTAGCTAAAACAGCAATCAAATTTCCATACTCCAGAAGAAAATTTCGTGTAGTTAGTGAGCTTTACCCAGTAAACACCAAATGATTTTCTTTGATGAAATCAAAATGATTTTCCCATGTGTATTCTGCAAAAAACATTAAAATTCAAGGGAAACATTTTCATCAAATTATTGAAAGAAGTCTTTTAATATCTGAAACAATACAGAGACTATATGAAACAGAGCAGATTTGTAGGATTTTAGTGGACTTTGTTAAGAACTAGATAACTTGAAAATTATTGCTTTTTAAATATGGGTGACACGAAGCTCTCTCGATGTTAGTTAACATGATCTCCTTTATATCAAGAGAGAATATTTCTATCACAAAAAGCTTTGTCACAAAACATGTCGTCCTTGAATAGACTAAATTATCAGTGCAGGATATTTTTATTTATATTCTTTGATTTAGAAAGATGGAAATCATTCTGTGATAGATTGCGCCAGCTTTACACCTGTTAAACAGTACCTTCTGTTGCAAATCATCTCAGTGATAAACACGAGGAAAGTACTATGGAAAAAATTATTGACCTGATAATGGTAGTGGCAAAAAACTTTGAATGACATTTGAAGAGCTGCAAGTTCCATTATTCATTATAGATAATATGACCTGGCTTCATGTGGGTGCTTATGTAGTATATCTTTTAAAGTATCCTTGTATAAGTGTATGCCTTAAAAACAGCAGTATCCAATTAACCATTTACTTGCTACCCATCTTCCTGGTCATAGTTCCTATTGCTAATGATTATTCAAACAACAAATTTGTGTAAGCAGCAAACAGACTGAATATTCAAACTATTTTGTGTCTGACTAAACCAACAAAAAATCATAATTGGTTCAGATCAAATAAAAGAGTTTCTGCTTTTCCTCAATCAAACCAGAAACTAAATTATTTCATGTTGTGCTAAACATGATATTTGCATTACGATAACCAAAGACAAAAACGTAGTTACAGATATGATGGATTATTACTGGTAGAAATAGTGTTGCCCTTTTATGGGATAGTCCAGGGAGATTAAAATAATTTTTCCAGAAATTAGAAATCCAAATGCTTCCTCTTTCTGAGAGAAGTATCCTGTATGTCGTGCTATATTTACCCATTTTCTATGGCATTCTCTCATACGAGAGGTGTTGAAGTTCCCAAATAAATATTTAAATATTCACTGATTCTAGAACTAAAAAAATATATATTTAATATCCAGTGGTCAGAACACAGATCTGAGAAAAGCTGTTCTCTGTTGACTGGCCAATGAATTGAAATAGTTCAGGAAAACTGATATGGCATTTAGAACTCTGTCTTCCACCAAGTGGATTTAAATTTGGAGTTTCCCCAAGAAACTACTGTTTGCTGAAAGCTGTCAATAAGTGAGGGCTGTCTCAGAGCAGCAAGATAGAAATAAGTCTCTTCCCACTGTCATAATGATATATTCCCTAGAATTTTAAGACATGCAATTATACAGAGGTCCCATCTGCTAAAAAGGTAGAAAGAGCAGTTACAGAACAATAAAAGAGAATAGGTCTGGATTCATCCATATCTGTGTGGCTGAGACTCATCAGTTTAAGTATTCTACCACATCCTTTTAGCAGTACCTCACAAACAGGACAAAAGTTGATTGTTCCATGTTTCCTTTGCTGAACATAAGTTTTCATGTCCTGCCTGTCGTGCACAAAGACCTTTGTTTTAAATTTCCTGACTTAAACTAGTAAGGAGTAAGAGGAGGGGGTGAGGAAAGATGCAAGGAGAACTTTTACTTATTGGCCCCAGAAATGAATTTTGGAGAAATTTACTTTTTTCTTGAACTATGAGGAAGAACATCAAGTTTAGTGTCCAAAGCTGGGCAACTAAGTTGCCCATATTTGCAAGTACTCCCACCTGACTTAGGTGTTGCACCAAAGTTAATGACGAGAGGCCTGTGGCCCCTTTGAAATCTATATATTGTTATTAGCTGCACTGGGGAATGAGATTTTTTTCTAGCTTGTACATTGGGCTGTGCAGACAAAAGAAATGTAATCAACTTCTGGCTTTCTGTGCATGTTCAAACACATTCCCCCTTTCCCTCCCCAATGTATAGTTGTCATAGTGTAAACATTCTGCTAAATATTTCCTCCACCTGCTTCAAACAATTAAGGAATCATCTCTTAACAGGAAAAATAAATGTACCAAATGTCACAATGCCTCAGGGGGATCGAAAATGATAAAACAAATGTTGTAACGTTCTATTTTTGATCCAAAGGTAAACAAAAGAAATGATGTGTGTACGTGTGTATACACATAGATTCACTCTATTGGTCATGTAATCCATCATTGTGGCTGTTGGTTAAGGAATAAATTACAGTTCCAACAGATTTTCCAAACATTTAAACTTTTCTCATAAAATTATTTTGGGCTGAAAAATATCTCCTGCTCATTCTCAAGCCAGGTCTCGGAAGTGAATTTTCTTGGAAGGTTTCATAAAAAAATATGTTCTGAGGTTTTATTTTCACATAATAACTTTGAAATACATTAGTTGACATTTTCCAGATGCACTTTTGTACTCAGGAGCTCAAAAGGAGCCTTTATTCAGGAGATGGACAAGATGGTAAAAAAAAAGAAAGAAAAATTTTACCTTTAACCCTTCTGATTGCTGTATGAGAAAAATCATTTGGTTCTGATAGAAACAGTCCAATTTTTTGAAGCATAAATCTGCTAGGTTTTTTTGTCTCCTTCTGATAGGGCTAAATTCTGCAAGAAAGTGTAGTTCAACTCTTTCTAGTAAAGTTAAGCCTATAAATTAGGTCAAGACTAACTAGGCCTTTCACTGGTGCAATGCATAGGAGGTGGTTCAAAGAGGAAAGAGGAAAGAAATGCCTCACTGTTTTCCCTTCAGAGTTTCCAGAAAGTGATCTTTTGAATTAGAGATGAAACAGCAGGCTTGTGGAGGGCTCAAGCTCTGGATCATGTGTGTGGATGTCTAAGGAATTCAGATGCATTTTTAGAGATTTAGAAATCTCCTGGAGGCTGAAAGGGCTAGTTCTCAGGATTCCTCAGAACTTTTTGCACAAAAGATAGTTATTACTATTCTTTGTCATAATCAACATATTTATTTATTAGATACATAAGTTAATTTGTGACATTACACTGCTAGCTGTTTAGAGAGGAGCCTGTTTATGTTCTTACCGCTTTTTTTTCTTGTCTACTTTTGTGTCCAGGTTTTGCTCTTTTATCTAGCCATGGGATAGAAAGAAATAATCCATAACAATCTGTGTGTGGACATCTCAAGCTAATCACAGCATGAAAGAACTGACAAATCATTTGACTTGGAGGTTTCTGTTCATTTCTAGATCCACTGTGCTTTTGTCAGGCAGCTTAGGATACACTTGAATTAGCTTTGCAAGGGTTAATGCAAGCACTTGAAGCTTCTTGTGGCATATTGACTTGTTCCAGCCTCCATAATGCTGTGGCTACACTGCTGCTCGTGGTCCTAATGTGATAGAAAAAGCTAGCTCAGGCAATTCTATGCTCCACTGCAGTCTGTGCCCTAGACATGTACTGCCTGCTTCTAAAATAAGTCTAAGAGGAACAGCAGGGATTTTGTGAGGATAAATATATGAATGATTATAAAATCCACAGTTATGCTGAGCCATAAGCCTGCCTAGACAACATAGGAGATGCAGTCCTTCAGAACGTGAGTGTACAATATTGTTGATGCAGTGGCCTTCCTTTTTGGTGCTGCTCCTGGCTAATAGCATTTAAGCTGCTGACATTTGAATCAATAACTAGTTATCCCTTTGCAGAAAGAGATCATTCGATAATGGAAATGACAATGAAAGCAAAGGTGGACTCATCTGGCAAAACTAAAGCATTCTTTTCAGCGGCATTAGCAGAGATCTCAGACCTCTTTCCTCAGTCTTCAAAGTTTCTGCTTCTGTTCTCAACAGACAGCTAGCTTTTTCCTGGGTACTCTGTTTAAAAACAGACAGGATTTTTAGGATGTCAGACTAGATTATCTTTTCTGTTCAGAGTACTTTGTCGATCTGTCTGATTTTCATGAAGAAGGTAAATAAATTAAAACATCATAACATATAGACTTTACCAAAGAGCATGTCCCTAATGCCATGTGCTGGACTCCAACCCCTAATGATCTTGAATCTTTTTCTTAAGAATGAGAGTTTAAAAAGGGAAAAATAACCATTGAATTTTAAAATGTCCAGACAAAAGTGTCCAGACAAAAGTTTACACATCCCCAGCATTATTTAGTAAGATTCCATTGAAATCAATGTAAGTCTTCCTCTGGCTTCAAGGAACTTGTACAGAGTTCATGTGAATCACATCGTAATTTATGTATTTACAGCTTGAGTTATAGCTAGGCCATGGTAATTTCCAAAAGGGCAGGAAGGTACTTGATACTGGAAAAAAAAGTGCAAATATCAGTGCAACTGAAGGCCTATTTCTATTGAAGTCAGTTAGAGAGGGGAGCAGAATAATATAATGAAATAAATGAAGATTTCATTGTGAAATTCACAACAGTATCAGGTTGCAGCAGGAGTTAAAGTACTTTTTCTGGGTATTGTTGGCACAGCATCAGATTTTTAATACAGAGCGCTAAAGAGAATGGAAAACTTAAGTGTCTTGGTATTTTAGGATGCATTACTACATGCACTTCAGCCTCTTCCTCACAGGTTTGGCTCTTTTTTCTGTAGCTTTAAATAGTTAAAAAATGTCTTTCCTATGTTGCACTGATATTCTATTATATTCTGTTCTTTCTTTCTGGCATGTATGATATAGTGTAATGACATCACATCCATTAAATCTGTCTCTCTTGCTTGCAGAAACTTGTTTAAGGTTAACTGAGGCACAGGGGTTCTATTTCATGTGTTTGATGCTATTTAAACTGCAGAGCTCTAATTCATAATGCCTTTAAAACAATGAAAGGACAACTAGTAGATGAGTCACTGAAGTTGATACAGGGCTTCTGCAAAAACAATACTCTATATTTCATATATGATCGAAACACTTTTCATTTCCTGAACTCTTCATATTGCCAGGCAATACAATCCATACTTTGTTCTCTTTTTTGTAAAGGCTGATGATTTGACAACAAGTAAATTAAGTTTAATATTAATAACTGTCTGAGAAATGCCACCTACAGTACTTCTCATCATTAATCTTTTCTTAAGCAGATGATGAACTGGGATGAACATTATATATATGTATATGTATATATACACGTATATACATACAGGTACACATATAGAATCATAATCCAAGAAATATAACAGTAGGAAAAGTCTGATTAAGTGTAATACTGTCATAAAACTGCTGCATATAATTAATTGCTTTTCTCCATATCTCCATTTATGGTCTAGTCAAAACTTGAATATTGCAACACTGTCCATCTAACAGTTCCATAGAGAACAAACCAACTCTTGAATAACATATTTTAAAATATGCTATTGTACATACTTAGTCTCATTTGAAAATGTCAGAAGGACATTATATAATTTATGAGCTTCAGACAGGTAAATGTACTATGTAAGCAAAGAGATTGAGATCGTTCCTTTCCAAGTTGTCTTGGAATTTTTTGTACTCACATATTAGATGTGATGCTCCCCCAGCCGAAAGCTGGATCTGTTCCAGATAAGTTTGTTTTTTCTCTTGCATGCTACAGAAAGAGATAGTTACTTTTGACAATCTGGAGATACTATGTAGTGTTGTTTTTTTGGGTTTTTTTCATTTCAGGGTGGGAGCAGGGTGAGAAGAGGAGGTATTTATTTGGGAATTTTTGTTTGTTTAAATTTTTATTCTTTTTTTTAAATTAATCCCAGAAACTAGCAAGAAAGTAGATTTCTACCAAAATTTTATATGAGAAGTCTTTGTTTCAGTTGACCTTTCATTTTAATTGCAGAATCATTCTTCTAAAATTCTTTTCTTACTGAAAATTAGCTGTAAAAAAATATTTATTGAATAAAAATCCATTAATGCCTGGCCTTTCTTTCCTCATGCTTTAACCCTGAATTTATTTTTCATCTTTTTCTTTCCATTTAACTGCTTAAATAAAAATAATAGCCTGCCAAGCGGTAATGTAATTGAAATTTAAAATGCTGTCTATTTAAAAACTTTTTAAATCCTCCAAAATCATAGGAAAAACATAATTTAATGAAAAATGTGCAAGTTATTGTTGTGGGTTTTTGTTCCCAGCCAGTTTTTTTCTTCAGAAATGGGCATGAATCACGGTAAGTTTTTTAATAGTAGTAATCAGAAGGCTTTGCAACTGAAACCAGTCAAATTACGGCTTCTAAATGTAGACTTTTTTTTGTTAAATGTTTAGTATAGCCATTCAGGGAAACATAATGTTGTTTACTGCTAACTAGCACAGATTGAAAGTATTTTTCAGTCTCGATGTTGAGTTGTCTAAGAACCTCTGTTTATATTGCATCCTATTTATGCAAGAAAATGAACTTCATTTTGAAGCTTGTATCTTTGAAATACAGGATAATTTGTACTGCATGGATTCTGTCTGCAATATCAACTAAGTTTGCAGAGAAAACTAGTGGTAAAAACAGCAACATTCAAACAATATGAAACAACCATATCTTTATTCTATACTGATAGAACACTATGGATTAGAGGTGTGACAATTTACCTAAACATTATATGCGTGTATATATATATAATAACTCTTAGTGGAATTATATCTGTTAAATTTCAAAATCAAGTGGCCAACATGGGCCTTTTTTTCAGAAATGCCATTTGTTGCTGCTTGCCGCTTTTTCATTCCTACTAGAAATTTTGGCACAAGAATCACATTCAAGAAGTTGGTCCTAAAATTCTATCAAAAAAATCTTTTTCTGGTCCAGTTCCAGAGAGATTGAATTCTTCTCAGTCCTAGTGAATGAGGTTTGCTTTGTGATTCTTGAAACAAATCCTAGTTTAAAGACAAGCTTTTGAAGGCTTTGTCTGATCTAGTGTGAAATTGTATATGTTTAAACAATACTTTCCTTAAGGAACACAAAATCTACCAGCCTGGCAATGATTATGTACTATATATATGCAGACTTCTATGCACTGGAGTACAATGTGCATGAATCAATATTAAGTTCACATCTGCCCATCTATATAGACAGTGCCATATAACTTTGCTGAATGACTCAAAGGTAGAATTTCTGATTGGAAGAGTGGAATCTTCGAGAAGTTCTTGTGCTTCAGGAGTGCATGGCTACATCACTGATTATTTCCATTATTTTACAGGAAGGATTTAATGTTTTCATGGAACATTCTTGCCCATAACCCTAGAGTATTGCACAATGGAGGCTGATCTTTCTTGATTTTTCACAGATTTACAACGGATTTAACTACACTAAAGTATTTAATATAGATGGGATCCAGGCTTAGGCAATACCCAGAAAGTTTACTAACACTCTCCTTGGCAGAGCTTCCAACTGGATCATCTAACCCTTCTATTACTTTCCCAGACAATTGTCAAGAATGGTTTGGAAGAGAGTTGGACTGAAGAAATACCCAGTAAATAGTTTGTACAGTAGCTGTGGGAGAGAAAGGAGTTTAGCTGCATAATTTTATTAACCAGTAGGTTCTGTGCCTTAAGTAATTTGTTGAGTATATGAATGAATAAAATTATAAACCCAAGTCTTCTAAGTCTTTGAAAAATATCCTGTCTGTGGGCCATCCTTTCTTTTGCTTGCGATTGCTCTATACGGGAGGTTTTCTATGTTTTTACAGTTCTACATCTACAGTCATTTACTGATGAAATTAATCAAGTCTCTTAATAATCATATCTTTGTCAATGCATATGTAAGGTTTTGCCTGAACAGCACATAACAGCATTCAATTAATAGATCGTGAAGTCCTTGGGACACAGTTTTCTTTCTTATTTTTATGCTTTCACTTTTTTGGGTTGATTTTCTAATAATTTCAGCTAGTCCCTGAGAATACAGGTGTTCTTTAAGCCTAAAAATACATTCCTCACTATTCGCACTTGCACTTGAGTATTTCCGATGCAACCAAATTGAAATGTGCTTCTGATATTCTGAGTGTCCTGCCTTCCTAACATTTTTTTAAAGGGTCATTCACTTTCGTGAGAGTTTGCAACTGAATGAAAAATTCACTGTATTTGATTTTTGCATTCTCACATGGTAAAAGGAGAGTGAAGCACAAAATTATCTTCTTCTTAGAGCTTAAAAATTACCATGTCAAGATTGATTTACAGACACGATGAAGAGGTACATCTTATCCGCATGAAACATATACATGCTAGTTAATATTTGTATGCCAACAAGAAGCCAAGATTTTCAGAAATCCTCAGCATCTTGATCTGGATGTGTTTCAAGACATGGTTATCTCCAGTCTAGTGTTATAATGAAGTACCAGATTTCCAAATGTTTTTAAGAGTTGGTATTTCCCCCCTGCCTTAATGGGAGCAAGTGGATGAACACATTTGGAAAACTAGATCACTACTGCACTGAAAGCAGAATGAGAGATCAGATGTTTTCAAATGCAGGTGTATTTGTTAGTACCCTGGAATTGCACAGACTTGTCTCATTTGTATATATTTCAAACATCTGTGTTGCAGAAAGATTGTGGTGCTCTCAAAAGGCCGAGTACTACTTCCAAAACCAGAGGTGAAAAACCATGATTTGGTTAGGTATAATCAGTGGTCTCATTTGTTACCAATTATTACTTAACTTCATAAATCTTTGAGGATTTCACAAGTAAAACTCATGCAGCTTAGAAACTGTTGGGTTTTTATGTTTTTTTAAATCTGATTATTCACAGCTTGCTAATTTGTAATTGGCTTTTACAACTCAAAAACCTCCAGATTTCAGAAAAACTAATTTATCTTTTCCTCATTTAATTGTGGTATTCACACTCAAAACTGTGGAGTGAGATTGCTTCTAGTGGGTTGTATGCAGTGTTCTGGAACTAATAAAATATATTATTGATTGCTTAATGAAAAGCACCATGTTCACACAAATTTACTGTGGCTGAGGAGGAATACAACAGCTATTTCTTATTCTGTGTGGAGAATCACCTACCATTTTACTTGGGTATATTTCTGCATATCAAGTGTGCTTTTAAATTAAGTTAGGGCTGCCTACAGGGCACTATATTGGGTGGCTCCATTAAGGTGCCCTTGTACTTTTCCTTCCATGCAGTGCTACCCGTTGCTTTTAATTTAGCTTAAGATCATCAAAATTAATTATGATAGAGTGTATTAAAAGTTGAAATAGCAAATCAAGGAGTTTTATTAAGTGCCCTTTAGATTTCCTTATGTGTTTAGTGGTTTTAGCTTTTTATTTGCTCACCACAGTCTGATTCATCGTGATTACTATGAGAAAGATCAGTAAAGACGAATAAAAATGTCTGATGGTAGTGGTAATAACTACAACTCTCATTTCCTACCTGGGTTTGATATTACTATCAAGCAAAATACATGTACAACTGTTCTAGTAGTGCTGGTGACTACGTGTAGTTGCCCTTCCCCTGTTGAGATGTTTGGTTTCTACATGCACTTGACAGAAAAGCAGTGGCTGTGTTTTAGGCATATGAAAATGTTGCTGGTGCCCCTCCATCACCCTAGTGGCAAAACTTCCAGTGTCAGTGGTTAATCCCAAAAACTATCAGTGCTCTGTGATGAGTTGTGGTGGGGAAAGATCTCCCTCAATATCTGCCAGATGTGACACAGTGTGCCTGCTGCACTGAGTGCTCAGGGTGGGATTTATTGGGATTTTTCGATGCACAATTGCTCGGCACTGGTGAACACCTATTCAGTTGTCCCCTGGGGTGGGCTTATTTTTGTACAGTATTGGTTGCTCTCCCAGGGCATAGGCCCTGTGAGGTTCCCCTAGGCATAAACTCCTGCTGGGATCCTAATCTGTTTGGTGCCCAAATGGATCATTAATTCTGTCATTCTCATTCACATCTTATAAACCTTTAGCCTCCTGCTACAGCAGAGCAAATTTCTACACACAAATGCTTGAGCTTTCTCAGTCCTCTACATCTGCTGCATCTCTGTCTGTGTCTTACTACCTGACTGCTCAAGCTGGAAGAACTCAGGGTGAGATGCATCTGCAACTGGAGAGTAAGATCTGACATTCATTAGTCACATTGGATTTACAAAGCTCCACACATAAGAGATTGTACTATCCATGGTGAATTCCAAACCTAATGACAATTAGCAATATGATATCAGGCAGATAGGCCATCTAGAAAATACAACCTGGAAAAGATCCTGCATGTGGTTCAGCAAACTATCAGGTATTTGGTTTTTTCATGTTGTAAAGTCATATATTTTTAATTAAAAAGACATTATAACCACCTATATCCACCTTCAACTGTAAGCTATCTATCCCCATTACATTACCTCAGGTAATACATTCAGTGTGGATGTTATACTCATTGATATGTAGATGCACACACTCTTCTTAACCACAGCCTACTTTCAGAGTATTAATAGCTTAATAATCAAGAGAATAACTACAGTACCTGTACTAGAACCATTCCATTGAAATAAAGTACATAACAATCTCTGCTAAACATGGCAGTACTCAAACACATGCCCCGAATGGACTCAGGTCAAATCAGCTCCTCATTTCTAGATGTACCTACTGCCAATGTACCAGGTTATCTATCAGTTGTACTTCTCAGGTGAAATCACACACCCACTGCATATAAGACCCCTTATGCACTAGCTTCAAACCCATTAATTCCCACTAAACACACAGCACAACCTACTTCTTTGTATCTTTGGCTCACATGTCAGGGTCAACATACTACAAGTTGAAGAGGGTCATCCATTAATTTATTTAATAAACCAAAATCCTTTGGGTGTAAAAGAGGACAGCAAAAATAGTTTTGCATGAATTATTCAATTCTGCGTAATTGTAATAGCCTTTTGTTCTAAAAGTTAGTTCTCCTCAGTGTTTCAAATCCTCCCTATATTTCTAGTTAAATTTTGTTTGGATTCACTTTTGATCTTCTTATACCTTTTCCTGTCAGTTGAAATTCTTACTGATTATCAGAGGTGTTATTTTACATATAACCAGTGTGCAAGTTATCTCCAGGTCATTTCTCAGATCAACCAAATAGGCTGTGCTTTTCCCATCTTTCACATCGTGAGGCATATTTTGAAGACTGCGTCATTACATCTTTCCAGAATCCTTTACACCTCCTTGATATCCTTTTAGAATTATACATATTAATTCTGGATACAGAATTCCAGTAATGGTGCCCTTAATGCTGCCTTACCATTTTTATCATGTTTCCTTTCTCGCAAATCAATTAAGGATCATGTTTGTTCACTGAAGGAAATCAGGTTCAACTGCTCATCTACCATTATAGTCATTTGTTATCAATCTGGAGACAGGATCGTTGCTCTTTACAAGAGCTTTTCTCATCTTACAAATAATCCTTGTTTCTAGATAGAAGTCCTTGTACTTGGCTGCAATAAAACCTATGTTTAGATCTGAGCTGACCTCTGCAAGCGATCCAAGCCACTCTGTTCAACTGACCTGTTCTCTGTATTATTTACCATTCCACCAATAGGTCACATCCAGTTCTCTGATTAATTGAAAGTAAAAGGAAATAGATTTTTTTTCTGAATAAATTAGTTTAATGCATGAGGCCATGACCCAAAGCCCATTAGACTCACTGAAAGAATTTCTATTGAATTTGGGTAGCTTTACATTCTGAGTCAGTTGTAATTTTGCTGTTTTAGAAAATGTTCCAAGTCCAGGATAGAGCAGAATACATTATAGGCTTTCCTGACAGCTATAGAATTAATTTTTCTTAGTTTTTTCTTGTCTTGTTTTAATTTTTTTTTTAATTATTATTTTTATTTTGCCAGCAGATAGCAGCTGAACTATCCAGGCAGGATGGGATCAAAAGATGGCTTCAGATCCCATACTGGAATAAAAAATAATTTTCAGTACCTTAACAAACTAATACTCTATGCATCCAGTTTGTGGAATTATCCGTATGCATGGTCTTAATACATTCTGCATTTTCTTAAAGCTTAAGTCTGTTCGTTCAACTATTTTTCCTCAACGGCAATAGTGTTGCTTGATTTGATAATCCTGAGTCAAAATTCAGGCAGGTTGTCAATTTTGTTGGAAACTACAAAATTTCAGGTTTTCATTCAAATATGGGATGTAGTTTTTAAAACACTGAATAATTTTCTCTCATATTTTATAATCTTAAAACACTGAATAATGCAAGTTGTCCTTGTTTCAAGTAACTCTAAGAATATAATCTCCATATTATGGAGACTCCACATATGGAAAACTCCATAAAAGATGGAAAATTTTTTTATAAAATAAAGAATAAAGATTTTCATTCAACTTATTTCCTGAACCTCAGTTTCTGATAGAAAGTAGAATGTATTTTATTTGAATCTTTCTTGCCTATATGAGTCCCAAACTAGATTTTTTACATGACGGTTCCTTAGTCTTTTTATGGGTACCATCTAGTGTAGTAAGTCCCTGATCTCAGTTTAGATTAAAGCACCAATATAATAACTAGTAATAATTTTTCAATCAAAAGCGAGCTGTTACAGAAATAAGAAGAGGTTACTTTCAGGTGAACATTCTTCAGCATTGGCTTGAAGCCAGCTTCAGCAGTCAACTGCAGAGAGATTTATTGGTCAGATGACTTTCATATGTACAACACAAATTAAAATCCCAGTCTTGGAAATTTGTTTAACGATAAAACCCTGGTCCATGTAAACATCTAGATGGTTGTAGAGGAAATCATGAATCTATGTGGACTTAAGAACTATAGCAACCTGCCTCAGGCCACAAGACATAACCCCATTTTCCCCCTAAAATCATAAGTAGGGGGTTCAAAAAGCCTTTACTATGTTCTTTTATTGATATTAAACACAGTACCTACAATTTCCCCTCCCAGGGGCTACAGACAGAAATTTTCTTGCTAGTTGTTGACTATGTGCCTTGGCACACAAGGCTATATCTTTCAATATCAAAGTAGCTGAGTTAGCTAATTATACTGATCCTAAAAGATTCAATGCCTGTAGGCTTTCTTCAATGCATTGTGTATCTATATCAGAAATGAAGTTTGTCTTGTCTGCTTGCTGTGCTGTGCATGGGTTCTTAACCTCCTGCTAAGATCCTAGCTATTGATTTGGGTTGGCTCTCTCTGTAGGTGCCTGGCATGGTGCCTTCTTCTCACAAAGCAAAAAATGCCTACTCCTGAAAATTGGGACTTTTGCTGGTACTTTTAAATGGCCACCAGAAGCACAGCTTTGTGGACTGACTAAGAGTACTGGCTTAATATAAGGACCTAAAATCTGGAAATTTCTGGTGACATGCAGTGACATGAGCAAAGGCAGTAGATGTTCTGCCCTTTGAGGAAAACTGGGTGGGCAACACCCTGACATGCAGCTGATAAATTGCTGCCAGCAGATTTTATTGAAACTTCCTATGTTCTATTCCTCAAATGGTTTTAAACTTTTTTCAGAAAGAAGATTTACGTATCAAGGGGTAACTAAACTTTGCATGGGGTCTTATGTAATAAATTCAATATATAGGTATCACTGTGTGAGCTGTTTTTCTATTGCACTGATAAGTCACAATCAGCAGTTAATGATTTTTACGTTCCTCAAGTCTGCCTGGGGAGAAGACACAAGTGTAGAGAGGGAGAGAGAAATAGAGATTTTGCTCTTTTTTTCCTCTGGTTTTTGGTAGTGTTCATATGTAAGAAAGGAGAAGTCAAAACTCCAGCGACAACATGGGGTACTGTTCAAAAATCTGCCTGGGCAGTTTCAACAGGTGAAACGTCATGGCAGAAATAGCCAGCTAGGCAGTAAAACTGAGGAAGGAAAACCAGGCAGATTGTCAGAAATGTGTTCCTGGCTGAGTGACAGAGATCCACTCCAACAAGCATGCAAACATGTGCATAACTACTTGTATGAGCAGCATTGCTGAAATTAAGGGAAGGAAAGATCTAAAAAGGAAGGATATTACTATAAGCATTTTTTTTAGGCTTTCAGCCTTCGGTCTATGGAATAGTTTGGCTTTTACTGCTTTACAAAACACTTCAAAAAGTATTGATGTAGCAGAGGCAGGAATATGAGTAATCAAGCAATACAAACTCTTACAGCTCACATTTGTATGAGTCATAAGATTCAGGCTATGAAAAGTAGGACAAGCTTTAAAGCAAAGAATAACGCAAACATTTGTGACAGCTTATTTTTTCCATCAATAACTTTAAATGACAAAAGATTTCCCTGTTCTCTTCTATATTTCAAGGCGCAAAAGTAATTCACTGCTCCACCTTCACTGCTCTGCTTAGTGAAGACCAAGGACAAACGGCAGGAAAAACCGGAGAGTTTTGCTGCAGGTTGGGAGTATCCACTAGGAGGGGCTGACTGCCTTGAAGAGAAGGTAGGGATTGATTTATTAACAACTCCAATAACAAACGTTAATAAAATGAGTTCAGTACTAAAAGTAGTGCTAAGCTAACATAAAGTTGAAGTATTTATATATTATTTACAATGGTTACATAATAACTTGTGGGATAAATGCTTTGTTTGATACTAATGTACTTCCAGGCAACAAAGATATTCAGGGGCCTGATTTCAAAACAAAACTCAGAACACTGCCCACTCCTAAAAGATAAGATTTGATTCATGTCAGTTCTTAGAAAGAAGTGTCCTGTATTTTATGCACCATTCTGGGACACAGATAAAATAGCTGATTTTATAATAAAAAAGAAAAGGTCTCTTCGCTGTATGTGGTTCAAAGTCAGTGTGTGTTAAGCCAGGTGGCCTCGTTCATAAGCATGGCTCTTGGACAAAACAGCATCTGTTTTTCCATAACAACCTTTTTTGCTGCATTATAATCTCTTTATATATTTAATACCATAAATAAAACACTGACATAGAAGAGAACTATAAATAAAACACTGGCATCGAGGGGATATGCCAAAAGTGATCTCTCAACTTGTTTCTTAATATCAGTGCCATAGTTAAAAGAAAAGTCTGTTCAGTGCCATACAGGAAGGAACGAGGAAGCAACTGCTGCATCCATTCCCATCCCCAGCCTGACAAACACAAATAGTAATGCTGGGAAAGTTACAAATGGGATTGTTCTTAGTTATTCCTATCAAGTGAGGCTGTCCTTTTCTCCTTTCTTCACATAGAACTTACTGTTCACGAAAGATGCCAGAGTGATGATGCTGACCTCTTATTAAGAGGTATTTTGGAAAAGGTTGCATATTTCAACCAGAGATCAAGCACCATGGAAAACATATGAGATATTGCTCTTCTGCCCTAATTTACAAGACAGTGAGTGAAAACTTGTGTTTGGCCTATAATTATAATCACTTATATTTCATCTGAGAAAGGACACTTCAGGGCAAATGCATCCTGGACATAATGTCTTTTCTTGTTTAGAAAAGGAAGGAGAAAGTTTTATTTAGAGAGGTAAATATGAACGATAAACTTTTTTTCTTTAATGTAATGAGAGTCTTGAAATCAAAAATATTTTAGCTGCCAAACCATAGCCCAATATATTTGGTGAAACAAGGCTTATTTTAGAAATCTGGAAAAAGGAAAGGAAAGAAGAGAATCCTCTCTCTAAAGGCAAATTTCAGTGAAGATGGAGATGATTAGTATGAAAAATAGGCTAAGAATATTCTTCTTTGGGTAGAGGATGGTAATGAAGAGGGTGAAAAGGGACGACATTAGCTGACCATCTGTATTCGACAAAAATATTTTTGTATTTTTTCCATATTCAAAAGTACACTGCTGTGAGTAAGAATCTTTTTCACACTGATGTAATTAGTATCAGCACAAGAAACCTGTCTCCTGTTTCTTTATAAGCTAGGAAAAAAACCAAATGGTAATGACAATATTAGAAAATGGTTTCAAAGCAGCCCTTTGCTCTGTGAGGAGTCAAGCTGAATACTGTTTTTAAACAGGAAAGACTTCTGCTTCCACTGAGTTCATACAGAAGGTGGTCCTCTGCCTGTCACAGGTTGCCCTGTGACTTCAGTGCTGCCTTCATGGTAGGCTGAGGAAGGCTGGAAACTGCTGCCTTTCACAGAAGCAAATTCTTGATTTGCAGGGAAGAAACAACTCCTGCTATCAGCAAATTCAATATGCCAGTGTAACAAGGGCCTAGGCTTTGCAAAAAGGCTGGTATCTGCATTCAGAACTTGATGGGAGCTTCTTTGAGGC
The DNA here is from genome assembly GCA_013400975.1 of Atrichornis clamosus. Lineage (NCBI taxonomy): Eukaryota > Metazoa > Chordata > Aves > Passeriformes > Menuridae > Atrichornis > Atrichornis clamosus. The sequence continues at coordinate 158,894 of WBMZ01008430.1, forward strand.
AGTGTTACCTTTGAGGAGAGAAATAACACCCAAACCCAGATGGGAGCTGACAGCTCCTGCTTCATTGCCAGCTCAGCTTTGGTGCTGCCTCTCACCGAAGTGCCTCTCACTTGATGTGCCCAGACCTTGCCAAATTCAGGTGGGATCAACACAGGGCAAGATTTTTCTACACTAAAAATTTAGATATACGGTCTCATAGTTTCTACTAAATTAGGATTAGGTCAGAGGAGCTGGTATGTGGGATCTAGTTGCTGCCACTTCACAGGACCTTCTAAATGTGAAAATCATTAATCATGACTTTTTCACTCCTACTAAGCTTGGAAATTCTTACAGTGTAGTTGCCTCTTGCAGATGCATTTCTTTTGCTGCAAAGGATTCCCAATCCTGATGAGCTAAAATTGCAACAAGTGGTGGCAGCAATGCAGAACTGCTTATGGGTGGCAAAGAGTCTTAAACAACTTCATAATACTGACTCCTAATGAGTTTATTCACATATTCTCAATTCCTTCACCACTGGTGACACTAGAAAGTTCAAAGGATACAACATCCTGTCCCATACCAGCTATTTCACCTGCAAACTCCAACTCTCTGAAGGAGTTCTTTATACAGACACTCCACTAGAAAATCAAAGACTAGGAAGTCAAATATCCATGCTAAACATTTTTGAGAGGAGAAAAGGAACAAAAGCAGACTGTCCAGTCCTACATAGTGGGGCCATATACTCATGCTAAGTTAGCAGAACAAAGAGATGCATTATCAGCAAAAGTGAAGGCTAACTAATAAAATTCTTCTTTCATTGTGAAGTCTGAGAAGATGTGTAATTGGTATAACTTGATACATGAGTATGTATCTACCACCAAGTCCACCAGGTTTCCACCTACTCTGTCATCTGACTTGGTGCAGGGATAGAGATTTAAGGTACTTAAACATAGGTTTAGAGTGCCATTTTATCTCTCTCTCCTGTTAGATCTTGTGTTATATCTGCCATTATTGTGGGCAAGAATCAGAAATCTTAGACAGTCTTAAATGTTATTTAGCTTCTGTGGATCTTCCTGTTAGAAATCCAGTAAAATGCTCTCTTGGACCAACTGGATAGTTGCTGGCAAGTGAATATCAATGACTTCAGCTGTGATGGCTGAAACACTTGCCATGTCTAGCTGCCCACCTGGGCAATCTGGTTCATCAGAAGATAGCTGGGTCACATCAATCACTCACAGCCAAAGTGACTTGACTAATAGATCATCAGCAGCTTGGGTTAAGCAGCAAGGCTTTGCAAGAACTGCTGGGAGATGGGTGTGCCTTGCACTTCACTAATATGCAACCTTAGCCGTTGCCTTCAGGTCTTCTGTCAGTATCTGGATGTTGTCTTGTTAAAAAGAAGATTGTTTTTCAACTCATAGTAAAATTTTACTTGCAGAGAGGGCATCTGTTTAATATTATTCTGAATGAACTGTAATTTGAACATGACAAAATATTAGAGTACAAAAGGTCTCCAATCAAAGAATCAAAGTTGTTCTTTTGGTCTAAATTTGCTGGGCTTCTTAGTATGGATCCACTCCCTCTTGACAGCAAAGATCCTTCACACTAACACAAAAAACTGAATAAAATCAGAGATTAGTGGCTGTATCAGAAACATGACAACTCTTCATTACCCTTTCAGTGAGATTTAGTGTTTAAAATGCAGTTGACCTAATTTTTCTTAGAGAATCTCTTCTTCTTTTTATCTACATTTTCATGCAAAAGTTTTTCAAAAGAAGTCTTTCCCATCCTGGTACAGGAATCTTTCTTTCCTTTTCCCTTTACTTTCTGGGAGGGTGCCATGTAACTTGACAGACTCATTCTGCTCAAGTCTTTCATTTTTATTCCACTATGGAAAATAAGGTGGCTGGGATAAAATAAGGGAATAAAATATGTTAAATTCCAGTGTCAAGTCTATCTTATGTGAGTTCAGCCAAATGCACTGTTTTCACTGTGATAAAAGCCTGATTTTTGCTTCTGTTCATACTTATCCAGACAAGAAAATGTTACTTGTAAATATTCACATTTTAAAACATTTTGACATATGAACTTTTATTTAAAATAAAACTTCTAAAGTAAATGCAATCTTTCTTGGGTGAAAGTTTCATAGTACAGTTAATGAATCCTAAGTTCTTTGTGGCCTTACTTAGTTAAAGATCCTACTGATTTCAGTGGAGGCTGAAGTACTGGCTTCTAAGTATTTGCAATAGGAATCCTAAATAGTGTTTAGTCCCCTAATTTTAGTATTTTAAAATCTCTCTGAATAAATTCACCAGGCAAGTACATAAAACTGATGGTTTGATGAACTGGGAAGTGCCAACCTTTTCTGAAAATGATCCTTGGTGTTACAACCACTATTATATAGGAGAAGAGATCTTTTAAGAAGCTGGGTAAACTTGATGCATCCAAAATCATTAAATACCTGATCCATTAATGACATAGAATTTGTCCTGTGTACACTTGCAGCAGATTCCATCTGACAGTTCTTCTGAGAAAATTTGGCCTAATAAGGAGGGCAGAGGTCCTCACCTAATTAGCAAGTGTAGATTCTGATCTATTAGGTTAGATAGAAGCTACTCTATCTTTGAGACTCAAAGTTTTTTTTGGTCTTTGGCCTTGTTTTGAAACATTTACGAATCAGGGCCTTAATCCTGCAGGACTATTCACCTGAAATTACTGAAACTCTTCACAGGAGTAGAAGATGTACTATTGGGCCCCAGCAGTATGTTCCCCATGATATCTTTAAGTCATTCACCACCTCTCAGCCCCACTTCCTCAGCATGCTGGCTTGTCATCCAGGAAGGATGAGTTATTCTTGCTTAGCTCTTGCTTGGGAGGATGAGTTAGTCTTGCTTAGCCCTTGCTTAATCTGAAAGAAATGTACTAATTGAAGATGGAGTCTTTATAGTCTGACTTCTTGACTAGTAGAAAAGCCAAATTTTTTTTCTAACAAAAAGTTCTCTTCTAAGTAAAGTCATAGTTAAACATGCTTAAAATGCTTAGGTGAATCTTTTTTGCCAGAAATGTCAATATTTTTGAGTTTATAAATTATGTTTCTGAAACATAATATGAAAATATTATGAAAATATTAATGAAAATGCCTGTGAAGCTTATTATTTTCATGGGAAAGTGTCATGGTTTAGCAAGACCTGTTTTTTTGGTAGCAGGGGGGCTGCAGGGGTGGCTTCTGTAAGAAGCTGCTAGAAGCCCCACCATCATGTCCTGCAGGGACAATGTCTGGCTGGCTGCAAAGATGGACATGTTGCTAGCCAAATAAAAAGTGGTAATGCCTCTGTGATAACATATTTAAGAAGGAATTCAAAATAATCCTGGTTGCGCAGTTTTAATTCCAGCCAGGGAGGTGGGGGGTGAGTGAGAAGATGTGAGCTGAAAAAAACAACATGGAAACAGCAGGGTCAGGTTGAAAGGAGATACTGCAGTAGCCGGAGTCGAGATTCCTCTGCAGCTGGTGGTGAGACCATGGTGAAGCGGGATGTCCCTGCCTTGTAGCCCGTGGAGGAGCACAGGTGTGCAGATGCTGGAGCAGGGGGTGCTTGAAAGGCCTGCAGCCTGTGTAGGAGTGACCCACACCGCAGCACTGTGAGGGCCGCTGTTGCCCATGGGATGCACTGATGTTGCAGTTAGCAGAAGGCTGCTTGTGAGATGGACTTTTTTCTAAGGGCGGTAGTTCCTGAAGAACTGCCTTCCAGAGGGAACCCCACTGTCCTGCAGGGGAAGACTCCAATCCTTGAATTATGAAGACCTGACCTAACCCCCCCGGCAATTCTCTGTCTCCCTGCTCTTTTTAGGTAGGAGTGGTGGAGGTAAAGCAAGGAGGGGGAAGGGGATGGGGGGGAAGAAGGTATTTTCCAAAGGCTCATATTACTTCTCATTATTTTTTCCCCTGATCTTTTTCTGTTATTTTAGTATAATAAATTCAGTTTTATATCTTCAAGTAGTTTGCCTGTTTGCCTGTGGTTTCTCTCAGCTCCTTGATCACAAGCCTCATGGATGTTTTGAATTTTTTTTTTTCTCGCTCCTCTCCTCTGTCCAGCTGTGAGGTGGGGGAGTCAGCAAGCCTGGGTAGTTCCTGGCCTCTGGCTAGGCTCAAATCAAAACAGAAAGCAAGTAAGTTGAGAGAACAAAAAAACCTCCAGAAAATGAGTATATTTTGCAGACTTCAGTAACCATGTTAAAATAATAAAATAGTTAATTAAAATTGAAACTGCTGAAAATTTTGATTTTATGAAATAGCTACCAACAGTGTTTAGGCACTGTGCTGCAGTGATGTCACCCTGGAGCTTCATTGTTCACCTATGTTGTTCTCTGTTGTGACTCATTTCATAATATGTATTGGCCCTGAGAAAACCTTGCTAAAATCTCATAGGCACTATCTGCACTTAACCTCTCTGAAATGCAGCCACCAGTATTTATGTTTTGTGTTTATGTGAGTGCCAGAGTTTTGTGTTAACAGTTTTTTGAATGAGACTTAGTGATTTATTCTTATCATCGGGTACTCTCTTAGAGAGCTGGTTGAGGCGTGGTATACCCGGGATGTCATCACACTTTAAAGTTATCAGTATTTTAGGGGGAGGAATGTACAGAGGCTCATGGCCTGAGTCTGCAAGAGGTGTCACTGATGTTCCCTCTTGAGTGAGGCCAGGAGGACTGATGTGAAGTACAGTGTTTGGTAGGTCACGTGTAACTGCTTGCACATCACTGAACATGCTTGGACCTCCACTGGTTTCGCTGTTACAGTGAGCCCTTGAGTTAGGGAAGCACGGGAGATACTACAGATTTGACACAGGTAGCAGATGTTCCCATACAAAACGATGGTATTTTGTTCTGTAATTATTTGAAAAAACAAGATGTAAACAAATACAGCATTTTTTTTTCTTGTGGATTCTCATACATTTTTGTGTTGCATATATAACCCTCACAAAAAGTAACCATTCAATTGCATTATCTTCCTTTTCCAGCATTGTTCTTCAAGGCATTCTTCTTTGGGTGACCATTCTTTACCCTTAATCTAAGACCTAGTGCTACAAAGGTCTGGCTGGAAGAACAATGCAGACATAGTGTCCTAAGATGAGTGCATTTCCATCTGCAGAAAGAATTTTTTCTGTACCATACATGCTGATAAAATAGATAAACCACACCACAAACAGTATGCCGTGTTTTGTCAGTGTAACCATCTAATTAAAGTATTTGCTAGATAAAAAAACTAGTTACAGAATCAAACTAAAAGTTTTGAGTGTTGTTCTAGCTCCTAGCTTAAGAGAATTATTTGCAGCTAGCCTGACTTTTTATCCTTAATATATAATGTGTTAAGTCAGTCTGTTAAAGGTAAGCAACATGGCACTAGCTCTTGTATTCCTTGGGTGGCACGTGATGAACATTTACAGGTGTGTACTCAGGGCAAATAAAAATAGTTAATATACTAAAAAAAGATTTTATTTTCTTTTGCACAGTCTGAATTCTTCCCTGTTCAATGTGTGACAAAAGAAATCCTATTTTGTGGCTTCTAAGTACAAGAAGTACAAATTCTGTTTTCACTTAATTTGTTAAATGCCTCTGGTTTTACAGTGTAAGAGAGTATTGTTCCAGATTGTGCTGTTATAGCTGACTCTATAGAAAGTGCTATGTTCTTTTCATCTTGTCATCTTTACCAAAGTGTAAGAATTTTTGTTCAGTCCTAAATCATTTGGACTGTCCTTTCTGAACCTGCTGACTGACATCAACAGCAGCCTTACTAAGGCAAAGTAAATGTCATGAAATGTTTTGTTCTACCGCAGACACTGGGAAATAATTGGCATCTGTTTTCTGTTGTCTAGCTGCCATTCTGTTTTCTGAAACAGAAACTTCCATTTCTCATCTAATTCCTTCATGAATTCTGTCTCTTATGGGATTGAAAAAATTGCAAGAAAAAAAAAGTAAAACATTCTGTTAAAAAAAAACCAAATAGTTTCATAGTGATTTCCATGTAATTAAGTATCCAGACTGTTGGAATCTCTTAAAATAAACTAAATAAAAACTCAAGAATGTTTATATTGACAACTGGAAAATTCTTCAGCTGAATAATATAATTGCTTCAGTGTTTGTCTGGATATTCTTGATAGATTCTATTGGAATTCAGTAACTTTTGTCATCAGCTTTACTGTTTTACCAAAATACAGCATAATTTCTGTGTATACAGTAGAAGATTTTTCAATTGTATCCAACTATTGGCTAAAAGGATATAAAATACTTAGCAAAATACATATTCAACTCCTTATTAGTAAAGCTATAAAGCAGATAAAATAGCACTCTGACTTCAGGAATTATTTTGGCTAAGCATATGACACTAATACTCATTAATAAGCTTTCAAATATATTGCCAGAGTGGTAATAAAATCAACACCTTCTAATTTTTATATTGAAAGTAAGCCAAAGTGCATTTGGTCTTGTGACTACTTAGCAGTGTGCATGATGCTTAAAATATCAACATAAATGTTGAATAAAAATATAATCTCTTTATTAAGTGAAGACATTGCATCTTATATTGTTAACTGATATTCAACTACATAAGAAAAATGCATGCTAAGGGACTAACAGTCAGGCAGCAGGATAAGAGAGATCAGCTGTTGTTTTTACACTTAAGTTTTACTATAGTTTATCATAAGATACCAAATAACACACAGAATGTTAATTCCAGTTTTTATACTTACTGTTTGTCACTTAGAAAAAGTCTCATTAGTCATCAAATTTTATGGGCGGTATTTGCCTAGAGGAACAGAAAAATCAGATAAATTTTCTGCATTATTTCAGAGCAGACCAGCATACTTACATTAACAATGGAATCTCCTCACAGTACACTTTTCGTCAGCAAAATTCAAATTCTACAATCTTTCTAAATAAGTTGCAAATTTCATCAATGCTCTGAAATCAAGAAGATACAATTTTGGATATGAATCTGTGATTATTTATAATCAGTAAAAATTAAATATATTAATATTTTGAAGAAAAAAATATGTATATGTACACAGATATTTGCTTCCAGAGACCTGAATCTTCAAGATTATTTATATGGGATAAGCTAAAATTTGTTGTGGAATCACTGTGTTTTCATGTATAGCACATGCCAGACATTTCTGTCTCAATCCTTCCCCATGGCCTGTGTGAATTACTGGGGTTTTTTACTGTCTAGTGCCTAGCAGATTTAGAACCCAAATCACTGCAGATCTTTATCAGATACTTTATCACACTATTGTGGTCTAGGGCAATGACATGTAGGAAAAAAGCACAGTTATTCTGTCAGTCAGAGAGCTATGATGCTAGCAGGAAAATGTGGAGAAATTTTGGGGTTTAGAACCTTTATTAACAGCACCATTTATGAGACAAAATGGCAGTAATTTCATTTACAGTATTGTGAATCTGTATCACTGAAATAATGAAGACTTGCTGAATTAATTCTGTCTCTCTCAAACCTCACTATTATAATTTTTGTCAAGAATAACTGTCTGAGGCTTCAGTTCAACTTTACAGTTGAAAGAATTCTCAGATTTGACCTTCTCCATCAGCCTCAGTTACTGTACCTAGTTTTGCTGTATGCTTACTTCTCTCACCCTATTTTACTTCCTTCTTTGTTAAAAAATCCATTAGAAAATTATTATGCTCTGTGCCAAATAAATTCTTGGTGAAATACTCTCCATTATACTTTCAACTCTTCTAATATCAGAACATGGACTGCAGTGTTTCAAACTGATTTGATATTTTAAGAAACTTTCACATCTTTTGCTTTTCTGGTTGAACATAAGAAGTATAGAGAAAGGAACTAAAACAACTTTGTTCTGAAGGAAGAAAAAGTGCTTCTTCTGTTTTTTATAGAAATTTTTGTATATATTATGCCTCGCTGCTTCTGTATGACACCTGAAAAAGAGTTGGTCTGTGTGTTTTTTTCAACCATACAAACTGATGTACTTAAAAAACCCTTTTATGACCTTTTAACGTTCATGGCTGCAGTACCACTTCCACTGTGACAGTTATATCCTACAGTGACTTACAGCAGTTTTTGAACTCTTATTAAAGCATAAACATATTGCTACCATTCTCTCTATCATGAAAACAGGTACAACCAAACGTGTTCAAGCGTGGGGCCGTCACATAAGAAGGGTGTGGATCTGTTGAAGTGAGTTCAGAGGAGGGCCACAAAGATGGTGAGAGGAGTGAAGCACCTCTCCTATGAGGACAGGCTGAGAAATTTGGAGCTGTTCAACCAGGAGAAGAGAAGGGTCTGGGGAGACCTTTTAGCACATTCCATGCCTAAAGTGGGCCTACAAGAAAGTTGTAGAAGTACTTCTTACAAGGTCATGTATGACAAGGGGTAATGGCTTTAAACTGAAGGAGGGCAAGTTTAGATGAGATATTAAGATGAAATTCTTCACTATGAGGATGGTGAGGCACTGGAACAGGTTGCCTAGAGAAGTTGTGGATGCCCCATCCCTGGAAGTGTTCAAGGCCAGGCTGGATGGGGCTGTGAACAACCTCGTCTAGTGGAAGGAGTGTCCATGGCAAGGAGTTGGAATTAATGATCTATAAGGTCCATTCCAACTTGAACCTTTCTATGATTCTGTGACCATTGAAAGGTTTAGCCTGTAGTAGAATCTTATTCGTGTGAACGCTCTGGCCAATTGAAGCTTGCACATTCACATTTTTCTCTGAAGTGCAAATCATGGTAGCAAACTGTTTATACTGTGACACAATAACTATTAAGCTGCAGTATACACTTAGACAGTGTATACTGACATACAGTATGTGGCATAGCATAAATCAGTGAAAAGGCAGAAAGTTTTCATATTTCTTTAGTTTAATGTAGTAAAAATTGGTTCTATTTAATTTTGGTGTGTTGTCATTTAAATTTTTCTTTGCGAACAATTTTAGGAAAGTTATTTTCATAATACAGAACCTAAAATTTCTTGAACTTATTATGTTGCAATGTTATTCAGATGTATACTGCAGCTCTTCTAGCAATTTTTTTCCCACTGAAAATATTGAGGTCCTACATTATCTAAGACATTAATTATATTAACATCCTCAAAATTCCTTTTTTGAATGAACTCAAAGGAACTGTTATATAGCATGGTCTTGGAAGGTGCTGTTTATTCATCTACTTTTCCTCCTTTGAGGATGGAGACATCTAAATCTCTGTTAAGGCTTATGGCCATATTTCTTCCTGAGCAGAAGGTTTATCTGTGCTTCATATGAAATAGTAAGTTCATCAGGATCAAGAACTACAATTTCTATTAGAAGTGTGCAATTATGAGGAAATATACCTTTAACATTGAAACAATTCAAGCCAAACCATTCTTGGTGATTTTGAGAAATCTGGAGACAAAAAAAATTCTGCTATTTCAGTCCCCAAAATTGATGTGAACTGTTTTATTTTTGAAGTTTCTTTGCTTTATCTTACTTATTTTGACTTATTATTATTTTATTATTTGACATGATATTATTTCCTTCTAGCACATGAAATGACTGATTTCTGCCCCCAGGTAAATTGCTTCCTTTTCTGATGTCTTTTTTTTGTAGATCAGAGTTCCAATGTGGCCATGCTCTCGAAAGGGAAGCACCTAATACACAGCTCATTTGTCAAGGCAAAAGTGTTTAACTATGACCTTAAGCACATGCTGCTGCTTGTTAGTTTAACTGAAGCTACACAAACATGATAAAAGGTAACTGACCTTTATTCTGTGCTCTAGGTATCTGTTTGATGATGGTCTCACTTTGTCCAGAGGTTTAACAAGTGTTTACTTTTTAACTAACTCTCTGATTACATGATCCTCTTTTCCCCGACTCTCTTCCTTCATCATATGATACAGCTTTTTCTTAAGTCTCTGACATTTCAAGTGAGGGTCACTGTATTTATGCAGTGCCAAGAACTAGGAACAGTCTTATGTGCTGAGTGTGCTCTTCCCCATTGTTCTGCAAATTAGTCAACATGAAGCCAAATAGTGATAATGTGTTGTTATGATTAAGGTTAATAAGCTACTGATTATCTCCATAGACTACAGTCCCAGACACATTATTTAAATTGAATGCTTTTTGAACTAGTTGATAAAAGATCCAAATTTGCCCCTGTTGTGATGAAAGATGTTCTAAGCCTTTAAAAAGATAGGATAACATTACACAACACAGGAACTGTTTACTCTGTCCAATATATCACAAATTTTTCTTAGGGTGACAATAGAACACTGTAGCTCCAGGAAGCATTGTCTGGTAACAAAAAGATGCTCTTCTATGTCTCTGAGACTAAGCCTCTTGAAAAAAACACTTGTGTTAAGAAACCTATTGTTACCTTTTGGGTGCATGCAACGGATTTAACAAATTGTGTTCAGTTAACCTTGTTTTCTAAGGTTGCTCAACATGCAAAGCCACTAGTTTTATGTAATCTGGCCTTTACTAGCATGAATTCAGTAGCTGAAGTCAACAATCTTTCAATAAAACCACTGAAGATGGGGTTTTTTTAACTGAAAGACTGTTAAAAAATTTGGAATAAAATTAAATCCCCAAACCCAATCAGGAAACCGAACCATAATTTTAGCTGAGTCCTTGGCAAAACTGCCAGCCTGAAAAATAAACTTTCTATCCTTCCAAATTAAAAAAAGTTTTCAAAAGAACAAACTTAAAAACCCAGCAACCTCTATATGTGTTAATAGGATACATAAGTCTCAGATCACACATGGCTTTTTCTTTTGAAATGATTTTTTTTTTGGCTCAGTAGTACCTTTACAACTCATTTGAGATCATTTGCAGTTTTGAAAACACTGACCAGAAAATCTTTTTCTTCTCTAGTTCTCGAAGAGGATACTTTGAAATTCTCAGTCAAATCTAGATTTCTCTTAATTATAATGTTTTCTGCTCCATTTTTCCATAGTCCCAATAGGGTAAAAAAAAACCAGCACAAGAACGTGAAAAGCTTTCTCTGACTTTTTAGCCAAGTGTTCTGATGTCTACCAACTGGGTCATTACTGACAAGCTTGTATTTTTACGCTTTATCACGCCAGTTGACACTCACATAGCCCAAAGAAGAGTAGCTGAACATTGAGCTAAGAAAGGGCACTTGTTGTACCAAAAAAAGCAAGGTGCATGGTGCAAAAGTGCTTTGACAATCAATTATTAAGAATCCAGAGATGACAACTCATATACATGTATGTAAGTCAATAACCTTTGAGCATTTAATCCCCAGGGATCACAGCAGAGAGTGGCAGAAAGGATCAAGGTCAGTGGTAATGAAGTCAAAGTGATAGTGAAAACCAAATACAATCTGATCTGTCCCTAAGAAAGGAAAGCTTGCAGTGACTTCATTAAACTCTGTAGTGACATACATGAAAAAAGGTAAGGTAAATTTCCATGTTCATTTCTTGCCTTAGTTTAGAGAAATTCATCCTGCTTCAGTTCATGATTTTGTTACAAAGCAGGCATGTGAATTACAAAGATCTCAAATTCCAACCAGTTATTTTTCAAATATCTGTTGCTTAGCTTCTTTATCCATAAACAACACCTCAAGATATACATATGAAATCATTCAATAAAGCAGGAAAATATGGAAGTCTGATATTTGACTGACAAACTCTGTTTTTTAAGCATACAGGAAAATCCAGGTTCCATACCTGTATCACAGGGTGTTTGTGTGAGAGAGGATTAGTAATATAATTAGTTATCCTCTGCATTTTTAAAGATGGGCTGAACACTTCCTTTACCTGCAGTGATATCGGAAATAAAATGTTTTACTGTTAGTAGCTGAATGCAAAGTTAAATTCAAGAGATGGGGCTACAAATATTCAATTGTGCCTGTGTAAGATAGGCACTTCAATAAATAATATCACATAATATGTGTCTCAGCATGTCTCTCCTACTTAGGCAATTTATTAAACCTATATATACCTGCCTATAGAATAATTAGTCCAACCACCCACTATGATCACTGAAATGATCACTATTTCAGTTAAGATCAAGAAATATCCTTTCTAAAACATCAGTCCAAAATTCATAGGAGAAAATTAGGGCTGCCAATAGAAAATTCGTATGCTGACAAGAATTCTGGAAATTATGACCCAGGTGTACACAAGCTACATATTTATTCACACTAATTTTAAAAAATGTAGCCCATTAGAATGTCACAATCTAGATTAGGTGTAAAATCAGGTCTTAAAATATATCAGACACATACAAGTGAACAATCTATTTTTTTCATTAAGATAATTCTCTTTTTCATTTCCTCTGAGGAAAAAAAAATTCATAGATTAAATCTGAACACTTGTATAAAACCTCAAATGTACATGGTTTTTTTGTCATTTAGGAAATACAAAGAAAACTGTGTTGTTTAAAAAGAGCTGAGAAGTGTGATATCACTTCAAGAAGATTATAGAAGACACTCGGTGTTTTGTGACCTATCCAGTTGCAGTGTTGAAGTGTTCTACCATGTTAGTCAAGTCATGCATGTTCTGTGCATATGTAATACATCATGAGACATCAGATATAAGGGTGTGAATTCTGAATCAAAATGTAATAAACTGCTATGAGCTGGGAGAATAATTTGGAGAAGTTTTTATGTTATTATGTTATTATGTGTTTACACTTTTTCTAACAGGCAGCCACTATTAGTCACTGACAAAGTCGGGAGATTGGACTACATGGCTCTATTTGGGTTCCTGATTAACTACAGCCTTTTAGGACTTCTCTTGTCACAGGCCTTAGACACCACAAATGGGATTTGGAGACACTGAAGAACCACTTTTGTTTGCATTGGCAGATTTTGAGTGTAGTTGTGGTGGGAATAGAAGGGCCTCCTCCCTTGACAGCCCTCTTTCTGCAAGGAGTTGAGAGACAACAGTAAAAACAAGCCTACTGCTTGGGCACACTGGGGATATAAACTTCTCCTGAAGTATTTCAGAGTTGCTCCCTGGAACAAAAGGGGAGCAGGGAAAGGATGTCTCTCGGGAGTCATAATTCATGTTCCAGTCTGCTTATTGAATGGGGCAGCTCCTTGAAAGATTCATAGATTTTAAGGTCATTTATGATTGTCTTGCCTGGCTTGTGTGACACAAACCATAGAATTTCATCCCTTCAGTGTTGCTTTCCAACCCATTATGATTATATATTACTCCAAGTATATATATACTTAATGATTCTCCAGTAATAAAAGAAATAAAAATTTAATGGCCATAAACACATCAACATTTCTAGGGCTACTAAAGGCCAGATAATGTAGTATCAAGTTTTAAGTCATTTGAGAGGAAAAATATATGCCTAAAAATACTTTGAATGCTCCTGGTAGGCTTTCTTTGTGGAAATTGAAGTCAGTGAAGGGAAACAAAGCAGCCTGTCCTATTATGTCTCTATTTGGGGGAAGAGTATCTATTTCCCCATCTGTTCTGGCAGTGCCCTTTGCTGAGTTACTGCCACAGATGTAAGCAAAGGGGCACAGAGAAGGAGTAGAAGTGGCAGTATTATCCTTGTAGAAGATGAATGTAGTGGCACTTCTAATTTATTTAGTATTCAGGATTTCGAATTTAATTAGGATTCTTTTGTCACATCATTCATCAAATGCACTTGAAAGAGATGGAAATTAACACCAAAGTTTCTGTTGCCTCAGGCATGCTTTTAGTACTTCTACTCATTTTGGTTTATTGTTGTTCAGTTCAGTGAAATAGTTTAGTTGTGATAGTTCACTTAGCTGTAACTGAGTTTCAAAAGGGATAGAATGAACACACGCTCTTTAAAAGTGCTGGTTTGCGAAGACCCTGTAGCTCCTAACACCTCTTTCATGAAACAAAAAATTGGGTTTATCTCTCTTACCAGAGTTGTATAATGTAACATTGTATACCAGTTTTCACCTAAGAAGTCATAATTGACACATTTGTTACTGCTAGAATGCTAGTAAGTCACAGACTATTACTAATAAATTGCACACGTGTTTAGATGAAAGGATATTGACTTGCTGAAGTAATTTCGTTTAGGGTAAAGTTCAACATAGATACAAAAATGCTGTTTGCAGGGGGAAACGTTCATATTAATTATTAGTCCAGGTCCAGGCCCATCATTGTAAAATTTACACTGTTCTGGCAAAACAGCAGCTGCACTGATATATGGTGCTCCTTGTATCCAGAGCTTCCAGCTCATACAGCAGGGGTCCAATCAGACATTTCAATGAAAAGAATGTGAACCTGTATTAAAGTCTGAGACTGTGCAACATATCAGCAAGGTTACTGATGTCAGCACAAAAAGCATTGGCCTATGCCCAAAAATCACCCTTAGGAAGAAATCAAAAGGTTTGTTGAGCAAGTATTTCCAGGAGCTCTGTGATTAATTAAGCATGGTTTATGCTGCTTGTGGAGATGAACTGCATAGTCTAAGCAAGTGCAAATTCTGACTGTAGGTTTTCCTGCAGTTTTGGATTCTGAAAATTTCCTTCTGGATCACGGATGTCCAGTGAGATGTGAAATTTTATGCAGCTTTTCCATAAGTAGCATCTCTCTCTCTCTCCTTCTCTCCTGGTTGCTGAAGTTAAAAAAAAAATCAATGGCAAAGTTCAAAGAACTTTGCCCTTTTTGTGCCATCTCCTCAATACGTACCTGAAAGTTAAATGGACAAAGAAGTAGAAACTTATACACAAATCCATTACTACATAATATTTCATAGGAAATGTTGCTAATACACAAGTGGTAATATTTTGAGAGCATTTAAAACTGGCATTCTTATTAACAAACCTTTTAAATAGATCTGAAATATCTTTCCAGCTTTCCATCTGCATTACAGGAACTAGAAATTACATTTCAAAAAGGCAGATATTCTATTAGAAAACATTTGATGTTGCATGTTGGATGTGTACCGAAAAGTTATAAGAATTACAAGCCTAAAACAGAGTCAGTGTTTTGAAATTAGAGATAGGTTTCTACTCTAAAAAATGTTTAGTAAAGTTTTTAAAGGAGCCATAAAGTGAAAAATAAGAAACATTTGGGAAAACTAGAATTACCTACAAGCTCATCTATCTCCTGACTGAATCAACTAAACATTTCAACTAACATAAGTGGGAACAAGATGGAACTTCTTACAGGATTTTGAACACTACCAAAGAAACCACACACTTTGTACACCATCACTCAAATACGAGAAAATAATGAATTTCAGTACCTTTTCTTTGCCCTGTCTGACTTCTGCAATATATAAACCCTGAAGTACAATACAGTATTCTGAGAACTTAAAATATACTTTTCAATAATAATGCAGCCAAAAATAATAGTCTATATGTTTAAGCAAATTCAGCTAGTTACAGATTGTTTTAAATAACTGTACACTGAAACACAAGTATTTTTGTAAAATAATGATGGAGATCAGTTTAGTCTTAAGGAAAAACCTTGGCAAAAGAAACTGCAGTGGTGGCTAAAAGATCCCTCTTATAATAGGGCATCACAAATGCAGATTTTGTGGGTGCCTAAAGCCAGTTCTGAGTATAAATAAACTGTAGCTCTGAGAATATTATCTATGCCTTGTACTTCAGAGCTGTCAGTCAGTATTTTTGATCATTAGCCATCTGTGATTATCTTAATTTTTGCCAGCAGGAGAAGGAACTCTTTTCCACCAGGGAGCTCTGTTATTACAATATAATTTATATGTAAAGAGCTCATTTCATTAGAGGGAAAAAAAAACCCCAACAACTTTTTACATAGGTTTGGTGGGGATTTTTTTAATGTAAAAGAAACTTTTAGCTTTGATTATTTTGTTTTTTTTTTTAAAAAAAGTATTATATCCTTGGTATGGTCCATGTAAAAGCAATTGACACCATATTGGTGGATTAACAATAATTCTGTCTTTATTTTAGTTTTTATTTAGCAACCATTATTGAATACTTAAAAACAGAGCCAATCACAGACCTGAAGTATTTAACTAGAGAAATTACTATTTTTCAGTTTCACTCAAAATTATTGCATTTTAGAACCTAACTATGTCTTTACCACATACCAGTTAAAATCCTTAGAGTTATTTTAGATTTGCCTCCCATCAGTCTGTTGAAAGAATGATTTTATAGTGACCTTGTTTTTAGGATGACTTGCTGAAATGAAAATGCCCCACCTCCCTGATTTACTAAAATGAAACTCTGCCCATCATTGTAGTATAAATCTATATTTTTATCGGTATTTTAAATGATGACATTATAAACTGAGTAAATTGGTTCATAAGAAGAGTAACCTAAAATAAATTACTTTATAAACTTTACTTGGCTAATTCTGACTTTTTTCACAAACTCTCCCAGTTTGTCAACGGTGCTAAGTACCCGTTGCCACCATTTTTGGCCTCAGGTCTTGAGATCTTAAAATTGGGAAACATTCAGGTGAAATTTAAGATAAAATCTGAACCAGTATGACTGTCTACACATAATGCCTCTGTTTAATATCCTCAGAAGGCAATGGAGCTCTGTGTATACCAAAAGTTCCTATCTTTTCATATGTGTACACACAGGTCTTCTGCTCGATGTACCATAATTGTGATACAGATAATGTCTGTAGTTTTAGTTTTTCTTTCACAGATCTGCAAGGAGGCAATTCTAATAGCAATGAAAATTGTCTGCTACATTTGAATTGCCTTTTTTGGGTATAACTAAGCCTTGAGGCTGTAACTATGTTATGTTCTTGAACTTACATTATGTATTTGACTTATGAATTTGAATCAATTTCATAATCTGAGATATAAGGTCAGATGAATAGTCACTGTCAATTATACACATACTTCAGCATTTATGGAGCAATTCTGGTTTACCCTATCTGATCATACAGATTTATGACATACAGATATATTACAGATAACAGCTCTTCCAAAACCTGTAATCAGTAGGATGAGGTTCATTTTAGTAAGCAGTGTGAGAATTATTTATAAAACTTCTCTAATTCAAAGAAAAATACATTGTGAGGACATGCAAATTTTCTCTATGGTTACATTGAGGCAAAAAACAAAATGGAAAAATATATTTAAATAGATAGAAAATTTTGATGAAATATTTAGTTGCTGGTATTGAAAATTACAATTGGACTCAATGTTCAAATCTTGCATTCCCAGCTACCTTGGGTTTGCAAACACATCATCTTACAATTGCACCAACTGATTCTTCTCAAGCAGATCTCTAAGCCATAATAGATATGGAAAAGATTTCTTTTCCCCTCTCACTCTCTTTTTTGATGTGCAGCAAGGGATTTGGTTTTTAGCATTTTTAGTGCTGTGTAATACAAGATTCTCTCTTCATTTCACAAGCATGTAGCAACCTACTATTAGCGAAACTCAGCAAGACTAAATATATGAGGCAAATGACATGTCTTGAGTACCTGATAAGCACACTACAAAAAATGGAGTGGGATGTATGGAGATTGGCTATCTCAGGCTAGCTCTTGTCCAGTCCCTTGATGTGCCATCTCTCCTGGACCTTCATCTTTGAGTCAGTTTTGTTCAGAAGAAGCCAAATCAGTTATGCAACTCATAGCGATGTAGAGGAACAGCTGGGACATTCACTCCAGAAGTGCAGGGAAGTCCTAACATAAAACACCAATGTAGGCACACACCTTCACTGAAATTGGCCAGTGAGTACAGACCATATATATCAAGGTGGTATAGTTAAATTACATACATTTATGTCACAAGTATGTAATAGCACAAAAAGTGTCAGTTGAAAGTTTTAATGAAAATAGCATTCTGCAAGCACCTCTGAACATGTGTTAAGTTTTGGATAAAATAACTTTTGAAAATTGTGACAGCTAGTGACTTATATAGCTAACAAAGTAAGAGAAGAATTGAACAGCACAAGGTTTTCTACATTTTTTAACAAAACTGCCTTCATAAACTATTCTGGTTCTGTTAAACAACTTGGGACAAGCTGAAAGTAATTCACTTCTTACATCTTTATTGCCAAACTTGATTTGATTTGATTGAATCTATATTTATCCTCATGTGGCTCCTGGAGCACTCGTGAACTTTCATAATTCCAGTCTATCAGGACAAATCTGCAAGTAAAAAAACTCACTTTTATCAGCAGGTATTCAATGAATGGCAGGTGGCAAATAAAGCACTTAGTGAATTGTTTTAATTGCATTTCTCTCCCATCTCCTAGAACTTGAGAAAGTTTTAGAAAGCTGGAGAGGAGCAGGATGCGTTTATTTGCTGCTTTCATTTTGTTCCAACATTGCTTGCTTTCAGAAAAGACTTACTGATAGAATTCCACTGCCTTTCACATATGGATGATATCCAAACTAGTACAACGATGGGTATATTGTAGTGCAGCAGAGATGTACATCACAACAAGTATGAAAGTAAAGATCCAAATTTGCTGCACCAACTCAAGAAAGAAGCTTTTAACCCGAGACAGTTCACAAGGAGTGAGAATAAAATTCTTTTCTCCTGGGAATTAAATAGAAATTAAATTTAAGAGGTTTAGCTGCAGCTATGTTTTCTGCCATTTGTTCATTTAATGGAATTATATTAATACAGTGCTACAAGAAAATAATAAACTGGAAAATTAAGTGTTCAGCTCAAAATCATTTTACTTTACACTGTTTTCTTATATGTTCCTTGTTTTTGGTGACGAAGAGAACACAGAAGAGAACACATACAAGAGAACACATTTTAATAAGTATTTTAGATTGGACTGGAGACTGTAGATCAGAGCGAACATTCTGCAGTGAATGAAGCTGCTGAAGTTTCCTAACATAATCTGTCTGTGGCTGCAGCAATTTCAAAAACTCCTTTAATTTCAAAACAATGATGTTTAATTTCTTTATTTTCAAGAGCTCTAAATTTGGCAAATTTTGACTGAGATCTCTAAATATGGCAAATTTAGCCTGTGAAATATCAACTGGTTTTATGGGAACATGTGTCAGAATGTTTTGGTGCATGTTTATAGCAAGAAACTTTGTTTTGTAATAATCTCATGCTGCAGAAGTATCTCCATAGAGCCAAAAAGAGATAGTGTAGTCTGGAGATACGAGCAGACTGAAGATCGAGGCAGAGTGGTTGTGAACCATCCTTGTCTGAGCTTCTTTGCAAAGTGGGGTGAGTGATACCTGCTTGTTCCTAAGAAAACCATGCCAAGTCTTAGGTGGTATGATTATTTGTGATACAGAAAAATTAAAGGAAAATATATGGATAAATGGATCAAATAAAAATTAGTGAAACTAGAACTTGAGTTCTCTCAGTTTTTCAGAATTTACATGGGAACAGTGAGACTGAGGCCTATTTCATTTTTTGAGTGTTAATTGCCCAGTACTGCACATCACGAATTTCTGCAACATGCATTTGGTGTTAGAGGGCATTTGAGAGAGTTTCAAAGAGTAATCAAGTACACTCTACAAGATGTGCCATCCAATACCAAACAAAACAGAAGAGTTGATCTGAGAATAATCTTTTTCTAAAATCAGAAGTGAACCAGCATTTCAGGCCAACACTTCAGGGCAGCTTGGAGATTTTTCATGAAGAAAAGACAGATGTTGACTCTACTCTTCTATACTCTTTTCCTTTCCTTCTTCCCACGCCCTAGCTCAACAGCTCTTCTCCACATCTCTTACTCTATTGAACTTGTAGCCATACTGTGGTTCCTGTTGGGAGAAGTAGTCCATCTCACTTTTTATGAAGTAATGTTAGTATTTTATGAATTTGTTTAACATCTAACCCTTACATTTCCTAGATTTTAGACTTTAAAATTAAATCAAAATCCTTAGAAAAACATTTTTGCTGCATGTTAGCTTGTCCATCCAATCCTCATCTCCTTCATACGTGTCTGTTAACTGTTAGGTACCTGGGAAAGACGTGGGATTCCATATCCCATGAAAGAGTCACAAGAGAGAATGTCCTTGAGAGAGCTTGACAGTGTCCTCTTGCTCAGGTTTTGAGAGATGGATGGTATGTGAAGACATGAGGGTTAATATGTTTTCTTTTCCATTTTTAGTTACAGGGATAATCCCATGAAGGTGGAGGCAGGCTTCTCCTGTGGTCAAAATGCTGAGATAGGACTCAGAAGAGAAGAGTTCCATGTCCTGCTGTGCTACAGACTTCCAAAACAAGCAATATGATATTTCATTTTGCCATCTCAGACAAAGGCACCTGTATTCTAGGGATTTTATTCAGGTAAAGGGACACAAATATTAATGTCTTTATGAGGATTATATTTATGCTATACATATTTAAGACTTTATCAAGATTCTTCTAGGTTTTATCATTTTAGCTAAAGACTGTAGCCTTTATTGTGTTTACTATATTAGGAATTTTGCTTGACTATGTATGAAAAAAAAGTTATTATTCTGGAACTTTACAAGATACATTTATTTCTATGTTATGGTAAAGGAGGAAGTTTAATTCCAAGGCCAGTAGCAAGCAAATATATTATTTAAAAAGGAAAGAAAGCACAGCCTGCTGGGCATTCATTTGCTTAGAAGAGTTCTTTGTATTTACAGTTCTAGAAAAAATATTATCTTGTAAAACATTCAGTAAATACTTTAAAGCATACAATATTCCTGCTTACTGAAGGGAGGCAACAGAGATTACTCAAAGGAGAACTGAAACAAGAAATAATAAGATATAATAGGGAAAATTCATGCCATAGTAATTCAAGAGAAAGTAGTCACCTTCAAAATATAATTGAGAACTTTGGGGGACTGACATCACCTTCAAGGTACACTCTGGGACATTTTCTTTCTGAATTTGTGTATCTCAATTTGGTATATAAAGTTAGGTCATTATGATTTTGCCTACTGCCCTCCCACCTCTCTTTTTTCCTACCGTTGCTTGAAAAAGTTATCCAGTGTTATATAACTCCACGAGCTGTGACTCTTTTATGTCCAAAACCCTCATGCTCTCTCCTTCCAAATTTGTTGCTAACAGTTCCACTAATGACTCACTGTGAAATCATTTCACAGACTTACTCTGAAATGCTCAGAGTACTTAAGAGCAGGAGAATGCATTTTATGGCACTGTAGGAAGTTTTTAAAGGATTGAAAGTATTTCTTATTTCTGTCTTTTTATTACCCTAACAAGAAAAACAAAGAAAAAACCACACAAAACTACCACACTCTTTCTTACATTCTCTCTTTCAATGTCTCCTCAGCAAGACTACAATTCTTCAGGGTTGATTTTCCTAATAGAGTCCTCTCTGACTATGTTGGACAAATGTCATGTCCCCTGGCTCTCTCCATCTTGTAATGAAAATAAACTTATTGCCAGCTACACCTTGCTGATTGCTTCCTACCTGCTGCTAAGGATAATTTGTGCAGTGTAAATGAAGACTTCAGTAGTTGCTGTAGGAAAAAAAAGCTACAAAAAGGGACTGCTATTCAGCACTCACATAAAACAGCCAGTAAAGAAACAGTTCTGATTAGCTGAAAATGTGTAAAATGTCTAAAGTGTATAAAAGATCTTTAAGTTTTCACAATCTTAATTATACCAGACGTCATACACAAGTGTTTCGCTCTGAAAAATGAATCACTTATGCTTGCATCTTTTCATTTGCCTCATCCCATATTAAGAATTTGAGTGTATTCATTTTCTTTGTTATTCTGTCAAATATTTACTACTGGATTGCTTCCTATTGTTTGAAAATAAGCAATTACAGGAATTTGCCAATGTTACTCTGCAGAATTTTGTGGCTATTCAGAATGCTGATGTTCATATTTGCTATTTTCCCCCAACTATATTTTCAGATAACCTCTTACCTCTGAAAGAATGAAAGAGACAGAAACATTACATGTCAGTTACAGACAATGGTGAGTTGGAGTAGGAGACTGAAATAGAGGCAGTTCTAGACTGCTGCGTACAACCTCAGGTCCACCAGGTTTGTCCCATCTCTGCTACGCAACAGGTCGTGCTGCCTTCTGTTTAATCCATGCTGTGAGAACAATATGATGCCTATGTGGATTCAAGAGTATTTATCATGTATTTTAACCCATTCAGTGTGTGTAGACAAAAGCAAGCATATTATTTCTGGCTACTGAATGACTGCTTTTTCATTTTACCTCCATTTTCTTGACACAGCCTGGGATTTAACTGAAAGGTACAGGGAGAAAGAGGGGGAAACAGTCACTAAGAAACTAACAACCAGTAAGGAAATATTTCGTCCTCCTACGGAAAACCAGCTGACAAATCCTAGATTAGATATTCAGTGAATTTTCTAGACTAGAAATTCAGGTGTGTTTGGATAATTACATAACTTTTACTTGCAAAGACACATACAGCTTTCATTTCTGTCTTCTGCAAGGAGAGAAGCAAGAAAACAGCATAAATAATCAGTATATTTTATATTCCCTATCACTCTTATTCCCTTTCTTATTCTCATGTGGGGTTCTCTCCACATATATTTTCGTTTTGTATACTCAGAGTAATATTTGAGGCATCTGTTAACACTATTTTAAAATACTTTCTGCTTCCTGACAGCTAGTATTTAATCTTTATCCTCTCTAATTATCTTTCCAAATTTGTCTATGTTCACACTTCTTACCAGCCTCCTCAACAAATTGTTTAGACATTGTAAGATGTTGGTCCTGCTTCCAAGCAACACAGCTCTTTAACATGCCTAGACTCCCTCTCCTTCAGTTGCTTTAGCTCTTTTCACCAATAAAGATCTAATAATCTAATTCATAATGTTTTTTCTGAGCTTTCAAATAAGACCCCTTTACATATACCACTGTTGAAACTCAGGCTTTTGCTCACAGCAGCGACTCACCAAAATGAAAACAAATCTACAAGGCGGTCTGAAGCCCAAACCTTCAGACCCACAACTGTAATCTGCAGGGAGAGAAATGAAGCAAATACTCCAGGTTTTAGTGAGCTCCTAGAGGACCTGAAAGGTCCTGAAAGATCTGAAAGGTCCTTGTTTCCTGTGGGAACTGATCAACTTCCTCGCTTTTCAGGCTTCAGCCCACTCATCCAGCAATGCTGACAGACCTGTGAGACAGTATGGCTCTCAGCTCCATCCCTCATTCATACTGTAGCAGGCCAAGCAGTGTTTGTGGGTTTTTCCTGTTAACTCTTGACTTTTCAACACGTCAGAATTCATCAAAAGTTACTGAACTATTTTGTTTTTTCAAAATAAGGAAACTTTTTGCATCTGTTGTTCAGTGTTTGCTGAACTCTGGAAAGGGAACAAAGAACAGTTTAATTTGTTTCATGTCTGTTCCAATGAGCAGTGCCCAGGAAGAATACCACTTCTGAAGTTGAGCTGTCAGCAGCATCACTCCTGCCTTGAATAGTGGAGTGGTTTACCATTGTTTTTGAGGTTCTTCTGAAGTTTCCATAGTCTAGAAGGCTTGCAGTGTCATTTCTGTGCACTGGATGTCATTTCTGTGCAGCTGTAATCACAGTTCTGGGAAACTCTGGAACCCAGCAGAGCAAGATTTTACTTTTATTCCCAGCCATCTTTGCTAATGACAAGATTTTTGTTTACCTGCTGGAATGAAACCAGCCCTAAAGATTTGAAAGAGTAGTTGTTTTTCTTTTGGATTTACAGCACTTTTATCCATCTCATGCAGATTAAGGAGACAGGGAGACATTTTTTTTAGTAGTAATAATAACGATAATAATAGCAACAACAACAACTAATAACGAAACTGCACCAGTGAGTTTTGCGTGCATTGAGAGAAAAAGGACAGCACCTGTCACTGCTGTTAAGAATAATTTATATATTGTCTGATTTATCCTTCTGGGGTTATAAGTGTTGACAAGTTAACATCAGGGCAAAGGTACATTGGGCTGTCAGGTTTCTATTTTCTGCTCCTTGCTCTTCCACAAAGTGCTACAGAGATTGATTGATTTGATTTTAAAGAGTTCAGTTACATCACAGTGACACAGTCTTCAATATGAATTAAAAGAATAAAATTGTTTGTTTAACTTGTTTTCGTGTTGACAGGATCTTTGCACTCCAAGCAATCACTTTGTTTTCCTTGCAGCTTTGTTCTTTAGCCACCCAAATGTGGAATGTCACTCAACCTTGTCATATGTTTTTCTTGATGTTCCTTATTAGTCCCTACCACTCTTTTCAGGAATCTAACAAATGTGGATACTGTTTGTCAGTGAGTTGCTCTGTGTTTTTGCTGTTTTAAGCTTTCTTTCCCAATACTATGTTAAAGGAGTTTCTTAGTGGACATCAACTTAGTAAGATACCAGTTAAGCATTTGAGTGATCACTAGTGTGATCACTTAATTAAATTACTGTGGATATCCCAAATGAAAGTTACACATTTGAGTTGTCACCCACAATTTAATTTTAACTCAGCTCTAAATTTTTTGAGGGAATTAGGAAGTGATAATCCCATTAGGGGTCTTGCTGAGCTTGAGCTCTTTCTGAAAATGAGATCTAAATATTTTCAGAATAAAATTTAAGTATTCATCCAAAATTCTGAGCATCTTTTACATACTGAACTGTCCCAGTGAACCTTTCCAATCTCATATCTTGCACATGCATTTTTAATCTCTTAGTCCATCTTCTATATTCATATTGGCATTCAAATTCACATGTGCTTCAGTTGTTATTTTAATATATACAGAAAGCTGAGATGAAATGATCAAAAGGAATGCACAAATAAAAGGATAGAATCTAGAATTTAAGACGTCATAAACTAAAGGTTTTCAGGCAAATTGTGTATGATACAGAAAGGCTCAGACATGATGTGATGACCTAGATTATATTTCTATATAAGGTTCTGATAAAGTTGCGTGGAAGCAAAAATTACAGAATTACTTAGAAACAGAAATTTCAAGGAAGTAACACTGTTTTGGTTTGGTTTATTTTTTTTTTCTCTTGAACTTAATGGCTGCTCATTTGTAAAAGTTGGAGAATGTATTGTGAATTCATCACAACTAAAACAGCATAAAAATCTATTGTATGCATATATAGGTTCTTGTTCATGTAGTTATTTAACTGTGTTTAACTCTCATTGATGCGAGTTAGTTTTAGCAAGTACCTAAGTATTAAAATAGTGTAGACTGGTTAGTAGCAGAAAAACATAATTAATCGTTGTATTTTCTCAAAAATAGGACCTTGAAAAGCTAGGCTTTTTCAACACTACATAGCTGGAAAGACATTTTCATCCTAGCAAAGTTCTACTGTTTGCAGCTGCATTTTTGCTGATTCTCTGAAGTCAGAGTTAATTGATAGACAATTTGGCCTGTAGACTTTAAATAACGTATTGAAAATCTCTGTTTTGGGGAGAGGCGGGTTTAAAGTTAATTATTCCCCAAAATGACTTTTTCCTACTGAGTACTAGAGCTGGCAAAAATATTGCCATTGAATAATGTTTTATTTCTGTGGATTTTTTTTTTTCTAGTGTCTAAGACACTGAAAGTTAAAGTCCTTTTCCTGCGATGGGATACAGTCCTTGGCCATAAGGAAATACATTCCACTGATTAGCTCATCCTTTTTATTTTGACTACCTGAGCTTCTCCAGTTCATTTTTCAAAGAAAGATTAGAAATCTGGGTTAAGTAGGCACAATTCTTATATAGCTAATTTTGTGATTCTGGTTTTGGTCCCTGACTTTTTAGGCTCTTCAGCATTTCTGAATTGTAGTTTTATGTTTGAGTGTAAACAGATATTTCATTCTTATGTCTGTGACTCTTTTTTTCTCTCCTTTAAACCAGACTCCCTCTGAGCTGGACGGAAGGTTTCATTGAACACCTGAGACTCTGCACTCTGGCCTTCTAGTTAACTAAGTGATCTTCTAATGTTTTTTCCCCACAGTGTCCACATTTATCTCTGACAGCTTGCAATTTTGATCATGTCTTTTGTTCTTCTGACTTTTAAAACAACAACTCAATTGTATTATGAACCAGATTAGAATCTATTTTCTTCACACCTTTGCCCCTTATGGTAAATTATGTCCTTATTTCTCAGTAATTGCTGCTTCTTGCTTCAAGGCAAGATCCGATTTCTATGGCAAATACCACAGCTTCCTGGGAAGTTTTTGCCTTTTTTTTCTTTCTTTCCACTAAGCTTAAACTGGAAATCCACATCATTTTTTATATATGCCTCGAAAATATAACTCTATTCTTCTAGTTCATCTGAGGCTCCCTCTTTTCCCCCTCAACTCTCTGATCAAGGTAAAAATTCTGCAACACACTTTCTCTGTGTTGGTAAAACCCTAGATTCTTCTGATTTTAGTCATTTATTTACCCTCTGAAGTTGTATTGATGTTTCATTTGCTTTAAAATTAAGTGGAAATTTACAAACAGGTTTTCATGTGGCTGTCTTAAATGAAGAGTGGTGGTTAAGACTATACATCTTAAGATGCTTTAATAGAAGTTAAATATTAATTACCTAGTCTCTAACTTAGTCTGGTGATGACATAGTCCTAAATTTAAGACATGCACCTACTGAAATATGTATGTACCTACCTCAATATGCTTAGTGTTGTAGCATAAAATGGGAACAATTAATTAAATAATTCACATCAGAGGTTTAGAGATAACAGTTATCTATCATTCTTCTCTATTGTAATTTTGTTCAAATTATGAATGATGAGGTGTAAATGTTAACTCTTGTAGGGAAGGTATACTATTATTTTCTTATTATTTTTGTTGTCTTTATATATATATATATAAAATAGATACACATGTATATATACTTACTTTAGACAAATTTATATATCTCTATAACATATATATTCATGTTTGCTATTGGTTGCATTAAATGATACAACTATTCAAAGTGAGGTTTTGTCATAAAGTAACTAGCTGATTGCATTTATAGCTATTCACAGGGGGAAAACCCCACTAAGATTATTGTTGGTAGTTTCCAAATAAGTCAACACTATTGTTTTCAGATTGAATAAGCTCTATTTCCTTTGTGCATCCATTTCTGAAAATAAGCAGAAAGTCTGATACTTGTCTGCAGCAGTTTTGATTTTAGTACATATTGAAAAGTAGAAATTCTAAATAGAGAATATGTTCTGGATTCTGTGTTTCATATTCAAACATCCTCAAATTTGCATAACTTTGAGCCAATATAGATAATGTAAGGCCTGACCAGTAACTTTTAATTTATCAGTGAGCCTGGGTTTTCTAAACTGTGTCAGTGTTTGGTAGAAAAAAACCATTTTTCTTTACTTGTTTGCATTCATTTGCATTGCACTGTATTTGCAATTTGTAATTAATTTTGTAGCCTATTTTTTTCCTGAAGTACTTCTTAGTTTATTATTATTATTATTATTTAATATAGCCTGTGGAACACTGAACACTGATTAAGTGTTGTATGCTTTCTGTTATCTCTGAAGCATAACCGATGAAGTATTGTGAATTTGGCACTGTGTAATGTAGCATTTTGCTTGCTGTGCAGCACTAACAAACAACACATCAGTAGTCATGCCTGTCTCTCATTTAAATGCAACCTCAGAGTCACACTGCATGTTACAAATATCTGGGAGCTGTGTGATTAGTTAACATCTTTTGCATAACCTTAAAATTATAGCAAGTTCTCAGGAGATAATTAGCTTTCTGGATACCTCTAGTGAAATGAACTATGCCTTAGCAATGGTGGGTACTGTGTGTTTTGCAACTCCAAGGAATAGTGCCATGAAAATGCCTTTAAAACAGCTTAAATGTCTTCTACATTAAAAAATAAAATAAAATAAAAGAAAGAGATAAAGAAGTCCTCATTTATGCATTTCTTGCTATCAGGATTATCTTTGCTCTCTATGGTTTATGTTCTTTCCTCTTTTGGCAGCTCTTCTGGTGTAAATAAAGGGTGTTCAGCAGTCACCAGCCTCCCTCACTGAAATCTGCTCACCTCTGTCCCAGAGTTCATGTCTCATATGCTAGGTGTGAGTAAACAGACAAAATACATCACAACTGAATAACCAGGAGGATGTGATATGATATTTTTCCTTAGCAAATGCTTGACACTTCAGTTCTTTGTATAGATTTATGGAAAGCAATGTTTTCCAAACATTTTCCAAATGTTTTTTGTCTCTTGAAATAATTCCCCAGCCATACCATATGCAGCATTTTAAAGCTTTTGATCCTGCTTTGAAAAGGCTATTCTAAGCCTTCAGTGTTTACAATATTCTCTTTTAGCACTGGAAGTATCTGTATAATAACCTCAAAATTAAAATGTTTTGGAAGCTGCTAAATATAAGTTATAACTGCAGCTGTCAGGAAACAGCATTTTGACAGAATTGAACTTTTTAAAGGAAAGTATCAATTTTGATTAAATTTGCTTGAAAGGTGTTTTTTAATTTGAAACAAAACATTTCAATGGGCTCACAGCTTTCTCTACATTTATTGGAGTATTACATTGCTGCTTGTTTCAAAATTATTTTTCATTTTGAGTTTCATTGGTAACTATGATATAATTTATACTCAAGAACAGAAGGGGTTTGGAATATTTGACCTTATTTCTAAGGAATTTTGAATGCATTTCCCTTCCCCTCCCCTCCATCCCCCCTGCAAAAAAAAAAAAAAAAAGAGTTTTGAAAGAAACTTCAAATTTTGTTTTGGTTCTCTGTGGTCAAATATTTTTCCAAAAGCCCAAATTTTCTATGAAATTCTATATTTAATAAATTCTCTTAATCCATTTTCTGAAGCATAAACAGTTGGTCTAGATACACTGATTGTTCAAAGATGTAAGCCTGCACACATCTTTAACTGTATTGATAAAATTGAAAAGCTCCAACCGGTTTGGTGGATTTTTATTCAGTTATTTTTGCCAGTGGTTGCATTGCCCATCTAATTTGAAATTCAAGCTTTAGCTTTATTAGCCACCATCTCTCAAAATGAAGAAGGCTGGTTAGGTTTCTGAAGGTCTAGTGATGAAGAAAATGAAGCCATATAGACATAAAGAATTGAAAACTCAAGATATACCATCAGACAGGCCTGAAGACATGGCCTGTAAGTGATGAAAGGAAGGCAGAAATGACACATAATCAATTTCCTACCTAGAGAGACAAAGTAATAAAAAATACTCCATTGAGTAGCCTACTTTTCCAAAAGAAGTAAACAGAAATTGTTTATTAATATCCAGATGTTTGACTGAGGATCCTACAGGCATTCCAAGGATCACTCTGTTGTAGCAGTTGTTTTTCCCAAGGAATAAATCTTTTCAAAATCTCCCTCTCTCTATAAATAACTATAAAGCAGGTGTGAAGCCAAATTTGCCTCCCAATGAGAGAATCCTTGGTTAGGCAGCCAGGTTCCTTCCACAGGGTACAGGGGAAGTCAAACACCTCAGAAATTGAAATAAAGGGTAAGATGGGTGAGGCTGCCTGCAGCTGCAGAATTAATGAACCGACGGGAAAAGTCACCAAAGTTTACAGAGCTTCATGCCAGCACATGCTGTCATCTCCTAAGGCTCAAAATTCCCTCATATATAAAGGAAGGCCTATTTTGACATATTTGATATGTGCTCACTTATGCCTGTTAAAATTCAGCAAGAGAGTGAAGAGCAGCATTGCCTTGTGTGCATGTACTTCTCAAGTGAATAGTTAATCAAATTGTGAACAGAGCACCTGCCTGAGGACTTCCAAGTTCACCTTACCCAGATCCTAGATTGGTGCTCTTAACAACTGTCTTCTTCGAGAACTCCAAGTACTACTCATAAAACTCAAATGCACTGCAGAAGACAATTGAAGATTTGCTGAGCAAGAAAGAAAGGGAAGAAGATGTGTTTTAACTCTGTAGCTGAGCACCAGCTTGTACAGTGGAAGATCTGGTGTCTTTTCCCCCAAAACTGTTTCTGTGATTTGTAGAAGTGAGATAATACCATTAATGAGAACTGCAATCCAGAAGTCTTTCCCTGTCACTGCCATTCCCTTTCCGCATTTCTGTAGCCTACATAAATTATATATTTATTTGGTTGCTAAGAAAATCCCCAAACAACCCTACATAAATCCCTTTTTTAATGTTTAATATTTACTGGGCCTGAACCTGATGGTATCAGCTATGTGAAGTTTCCTGATTCTTATCAAAATGACTGGGCTGATCACCTCTAATTTTCAGAATGCAAATCTTTACTTTTTCTGCCTTATGTCCTCAAGTGTAAAATAGAAATAAAAGAATACTTTTTTCCTTTTTTGAGAGCTGGAGTTTGTTAACTGTGGTAATTGGAGGTAGTTAAAATCATTTTACACATATTCCTCATAGAGGTCAGCAAGCAAGTGCTAAGTGTAAAAATAATTCTCTACTCTCCAAGCTGGAGCTGACTCGCTAAGCTGAAGGACACACACTCTAGTCCATTACCCTGTCCTCCATAGTCCTCCATATTTTACATTTTTGTCAATAGAAAATAATGTACAGTCAGAGTGTGAAATTTTCTTCTGTATGAAGGGCCAACAAAAGGCCCATGCCTCACCAGCCTTCCAGAAGAGAGTGACACCTCAACAGACCAGTCAGTGTTAATGGTTAAAAAACGAGACATTCAGAGCCTACGTGTCAAATACATAGGGCCAAATTCTTGACCCTGACTGTCAGTCTTGCCTGGCTGAAGAGGGCAGACAGGGCAGAAAGTTGCCTTTGGCTGAGGCAGACGAAGATAAATTCACCTTGAAGAGATGGCAGAGTTGATAAAGAGGTTATTTACCCAGCCTGAAGGACCTTCCACTAAGATATTAAGAAACTGTGGGTTTTTTTCTTTTTTGACCCGTATCCTCCTCTATGCAGCATATTTTCACATTCCCTCTAATAGTATTTAAAGCGTTTATTGCCTTAACTCTAAAATATATTGCAATGTCTCATCATCATGTAAACTACACATACATAAGCCTGGTTTGGGTTCCCATGGAGTACTCCACAGTATATGGTTAGTTCGAAATTACTTTCCTCAAATAATTGCCTAATTTGTAAGTAAAACAACCACAAAATAGTATGGTTTTTCAGTTCTCCTCTTCAATACTTAAGGTCAAATTTGTGACCCTTTTCAGTGAGAGGGAAGTAGAAAAAGTCTTCCACTGAAAGTATAACACTTATATAGGGCATTTCTGTCTGAACCTGGACAAGTAAAGCTTATTCATATAATTCCTTTTGTCCTAATTCTTAAGGTGCAAGTGAAAGAAAGGAAACAGTAAAAGTAGCTTGATACAGGTGTTTTACCTTGATATTCAGAGTGTCCCAAAGAACACTTAGGCAGCTGTCACATTTTATAGTTTAGTTTCCTTCTTTCTTACACTGGATTTTTGAATGAAAATGAAGTTAACTTGTGGTTAAGTTACATGGCTTTGCATGTGTGAGATGCAATGTAAGTAGGCTTTCTCTGAGATTTTAAAATAGTTGGCCCTTCTTCATCTTAAGTTTAAATTCTGTAGTAGGTATTAGGCAAAATATGTATGAGTGACTCAGTTACGTTAAGAGGAAAAAACCAAGAGAGTAGATTCCCAGATTAGCAATACCACCATGCTTTAACCTGGATCTTGAGGGAGTTTCTTTGGAACAGTTATGACTGCAGCAGGGCGTCCTGTCTTGCAGCAAAAATAGTAGTGTCCCATGTAGGCTACCCTGGTCACCAACTGCTCTTCCTGAATGCCACTTCTGCTGTTGCAATGGAGATGTTGTTTCGGCCACTTGTGGAGAAGATGATTCACTGCAAAATGCCATTTGTGGCTAATGATCACCTGCAGTGTTACAGGGTTTTCACAAAGGTAAAACAAAGAATAAAGAACCATGGCCCAATTAAGATCCCCCCAGTTTTTGATCTTAAATCAGTAGTTCTATTTATTGAGTTTTGTTAAATGGTCTGACAGCTCAAAAAAGTCACAATTAGTTCAACTTGCTGATGGAGTATTTTAATAGACTGTCATGAGTTTTTTAACTAATCCCTCCCTTGCAAATTTCAGCTGTTTGAGAACTGGGCCCTAAGTTGTCTTTTCACAATGATCTTGTTTTTGCAAAATAATGATCTAAATGATTTATTATTCAGTTCTTCCACTGCTGCTTTATTTCTGTTGATCTTTGTTTTTCTGCTTAATTTCTATAAATTACTGTACAGTTTCCCATAAGGTATAATTAAACAGAATTGCTAAAGTTTTAATTATTGTGTATTATAGATGTTGAAAGCAACATTAGCACTTAGCTTTTAAAAATGTGATGGTATATTTATAAGAGAGCATTTATAAACACATTTACATATAGTTAAGATGAAAAAGGTATTTGAATTGTAGTCATTAGCATTTCTTCAAACATATGGCATACCAGCAGAAGCCATGGGCCATGCCTTCATTAACTGAACACTGTTTCATCAGTATCTCAGCTTCCTGCTGTGCCACCCTGTAGCGTACCCTTCTGTCCCTGAGGTTTCAGTGACAAGGGACAATATGTCCCCAAGGTGAAAATCTGGGAAATAACGCAGATTAGCCCTTAGAGGCGTTCTTATGATTATTTAATCATACTTAGGAAAGAAGTACACTGTACTACAAAAGAAAAACATAAAAAATCCTACCAGTCTACTATTTTCTATGTTGCAGTGTACGATGGTCTCTTCAATGCACCATCAGCATAACTGCAGTGGAATATGACAGCTTTATTCTGCCTATTTTAAGGCTAGGCTTTTCTAAATTTGTTAATATAATGAGTAAAGCCTACATTGGTTCTAATAGGTACCATGGGTCAGTTATCAGTCATTGTCCATAATGTTCAGGTGATGGATCAAGATTTAACTTCTCTTAACCATGGTACATATAGTCATTTAATTTTACTTCCCAATAAAAAATGGAAAAGGAATAAAATTACTCATACACACGTTATGGTCATATTTTATTTGTGCAATTCTTAGGTATATAAAGATAGGTTAATATGACAAGCAAAGATATTTGTCTTAAGTCATTAAGTTTTCTCATATTCTACCTCTTACATGATATCCTTTGCTAAAAATATATATACTTTGGAAAGTTCTTAGCAGAAATTTTAAAAGAACGTACAAGATTTTTTTTGATAAATTGACATTTTAAGGTTAATTTGTGGAATTGGGAGTGGGATGGTCTTTCTGTTTTTTAAGATGCATCTTGTTATTACTTTGCAGTCTCTCTTTTCTTTCTCATTGTGACATATAGTAGGAAAAAGCATTGAAGTGGGACAGAATTGTCAAAAATATTTGCTCATATTCTTATGGACATTGGTCTGCTTTCTTGCATTTGTATCTATGTCCTTCAAGAAGAGCTGGAGCTTTATGGACGTCAGCCCTCTGTCTCTGCAATCCAGTCCATAAAGCTTATTCTTGAATTAAGAGGGATAACTGGAGTCATCATATTTAAACTCTAATTATTAAATCGGTTATTGCAATAATCCTTTGTCTAATATTAAAACATATGCTACAAACTGTCCTATTATTCTACCTTTAGAAAGTGTACTCTTCAACATGCATTTAGGGAGAGGAATATAAAATCTGTTACCTAGTTTAACCTAGTTTAACTTAGCGCAGATAAAGAAAGCATGGTTTTAAAAAGCAAGTTTTGATTTGTATCATTTACAAGCATCTGATACAATTTTTATATTTTTATATAATTTCTCACAGTTTTTGTCAGGCCTAGATGTATTTATGACAGATTTAGAAACATTTTATTACGCAGTCAAAGTGTTTAAATTGGCATCAGTTCATTTTTACCTTTATTGTTTTTGCATGGCAGGAATCTGAAAATCTCTCTACGGTATCCACCATTAATCAATGGCACAATGGAAAGCTCTCATTAACTTTAACCCTCCGACCCTGACATTATTCTACTCATCACAGCAATCATTAGCAAAATGAAAAACAATCAACCAGCGTATCTACATTCTACTGATATTAATGCTTTCACTCTATTACACATGAATGTCAAATGTGACAAAAATCACTGAACTTCAAATATATACATAACAGATTCTGATATATATAAAGCACCAGTTTTTGTTATTCTCACTCAACAGCAAAATTAAAGTTACAGTGCCAAGGGGGCCCATACCATTTGCAATCTGTAGCATTTCCAATGTATTTTCAACAATATTGTAAATATTTATGGAATTTTATAAAGACTCTATGCTTCCTTCTGTTTGTGATGCATCAACAAGGCACAGTAGGATATCATAGGCAGATATTTACTTCTGGGAATTCCCTTTTGGACTCTTTTTGGTTGAAAACGACTTCATGACATACAGTACCGCAAATCCCCAGAAATGTACCATACTATTATTGCCAGCTGAGTTCTTCCAAGTAAAGATGACATCAGCCATCTGTCATGCTATACTAATCCTAGGAAAGAAAGCCAACTAAAGAGAAAATAAATACCTTTCATATCTATTAGCCAAATATTCATATTAAAAAATGAAATTCTTAAAATCTTACTAGCAAAGCTAATTATTGTAAGTGAATGATCTTTTCTGAGTAAAATACATGCCTAAGATAGCTTTGTCTTTTTACCTACCAAAAGTAAATTATGTCATGAGCATATGTTTGAAATGCTGGTCTTTTGCTCCATATTGGTAGATTTGAAAATATGATTCCAAGTAGTGATTTTCCTCCAGACCTGCTAGATAAACTCTGCCAGGTACCACATAGCTGCATCAATGTTCTGTACTGCTCTGCTGAGGTAAATGGAAGTTTCCCAGAATCTAACAGTGCAGGAATTGTACTCTCCATCACAAGCAATGCCGTCAATCAATAAGGAGAGTGTATAAATTAACAGTAACTTCATAATAAAATGTTTAAAAAGCCTAAGCTGTGTCAGGTATCTGCTTTCCCACAGCTCAGGGGATGTGTCAGTGAGGAAGCCTTTTGGATTAGCTGAAAGACTATTTTACATTGAGACTAATCCTGTGCATTTATGTCTTATTTCTTTGTTGAGGGTAGTGACTAAATAGCATATTCTTGAATTTTAAACTAAGGTGGTGCTCAAAAGCTCATATCAGAAAATAATTAAGGCTAGAAAAATAAATCTTAAGACATTTTTTAAAAATAGCCACCTAGGCCATTCTCTGAAAAGAGTGTAATATAGTGCTGTCATAAAAAGTATCTTAAAGTAGATGTATGATTAGTGTAGTAATATGGTCATTAACGCTTTTCACACTGTCAATGTTCTTTTTGCTCTTTTAAACTTGTAGAAGAAGCAACACAGAAATGAGCATTCACACATAGCTCTACAAACACAAGTAAATATCTCCCACCTCTCCACATTCTCACATTTGTTTTTTTCTTATTCTGCCATCTAACATTGTGAGACTTTCCTTTTAAGCCAATAATGCATTTTAGGATGTGAATTCATACAAAATGGAAAACAAAAACAATAGAAGTTTCAGAATTAAAGGCTTATTTCTTGGGCTATAAACTGTTTGACTTCTTTATAATTTAGAATAATACAATATATGGAATGAAATTTTACTTAGATAATATATAATACAAAACAAAGAATTACTAAGAAAATATTTTCTTACAAGTACTGCTTCCTGAACTACTCAAATGTTTGGGTCTTCTAATGGTTCCAGTTGGTTTCTAATGGCATATGAAGAGGCTCTGACTATTTTAAGCCAGTGAATGTCTTGTCACTTTGAGGCTATGAAATTACTTAATAAACAGTAACGACATGACTGTATTTTGATTCTTTTTCTAAAATATTGAAATGGAAAAAGAAGAGAAAGAAGGAAATTACTTTCTTATGATTATATCCTCCAGATCTTGGGAAGCAAGAGGTGATTAGGAAAAATGGTCAGAAATCAAATACACAGGTTACATGTATCCCTTGACACTCAAAAAGGCAGAACAGTCTTTCATGTCCTGTGCAGAAAACAAGGGCAAGTTACAATTTTGCATGACAATTACAGCAAAAGAAATTACATTTTTGGACTGATGACTTCAACTAACAAATTATTTGGAGGATGAACATCAACCTGGATTACCATCATTCTATCTCCAATGACAATTCCATTAAAAAACAAGATTTAATTGTTAAAATAACATTTTTGTGGCATCAGCTCATTTACAGAGTCAAGAAATCTAAAAGTTTTTAGTTATCACCTCTCTCAGTAAGAGCTGAAATAAAGAAAAAAGTCTTGCACTATAAAACTTTATTAACAATAAGCCATTTCTGAACCCAGAAGACATTTAAGACTCCTTCCTGCAATATATTGTTTCTTTATTGAATGAAGGAACTGGGGGAAAAAAATTGAACTTTTATTAAAACTAAATCACAGGAAGTAAGATTAGTGATTCTTTGATTTCCAAATAAAATTTATGCCATATTTTAAGTAAAAGGTTTCAAAATAAAGGAAATTTTGTTTCCTTTATTATTTTAAGTATCTCCATTTACTAATGAGAAAAAGGTAAAAAAAAAGAGACTTCATCACTTCCTTTCTTCTGGGAGGTTAAGTAAAAAACAAGGATCATCAGCTTGGAATTTATGCAGGGGTAGAAGAATTTTTTTTTTCTGAAGTAAAAGAATAACAAAATAAAGAAAAATCTTGATTGTTATTTTTCTCAATTAAATTTACAGATCTTTGCATTGTTTTAAATCTTGACAAAAAAGAGACAAGTCACTGGTTTTAGACTGGTTCTCCATTTTTTGTGCACTGTGATCTTTGGATTCTGGTTTCCATTTGAACTGTTCAATTTTCATCTATTTCAGTAAAATGCAGAAGTCTAATTTGTGCAGAGAGCAATAGCTAGTCTAAGAAGCCTACTGCTATAAGAAATTTAAACCATCATAAATATGACTGTTTTTGAAATGAAAGAGAAATACTATTTCCAGTTTATTTTTTATAATTCCCTGGAAAGTAATTAAAATTAAGAATAAAGATGTAAGAAGAACGTACAAGTGAATTTATTTAGAAAGAGAGTGGAGAAAAAGTATTGTTGGGTAGATGCAGAAAGAAGGAAAAGAAGAGAAGGTTAAATCAACTGTTAAGTAGAAGGAAAGAGATACCATCACCCTAGTGTGATTTTGGTTATTTACTCGTTAGGAGGCACTCATATACTAAAAAGACTCACTAGACAGATAAATAGCAATGTGAAAATATATGCTGCTGCATAAATTTAAAAGGAAAAAAGACTTTACTGAAACCTGAATTTCTTTATTGAATAATTTACTTTGTCATCATAAATGTAATGCTATATTGCCTTGCAGTGTAACTGCTGGAGAGATGTGTTGGTAAAGCCAAGCCTCAAGAGGGATGGCTGAAGAATGATCAAAAGCTTGGATTAATTTTTTTTTCCTTGCTTAGGTTGTTTTTATCATTTTGTTTGGTTCCAGGAATTTCTTATTAATTTTACAAATACTGTTATAGTGTGTTTTTATGGACTTCCTTCCTGCTCATTTAGTTTAATGGATGAATAAAACTTTTCCCACAGAAGTTACAATAGTAAGAAAAGTTTGTAAGACCATATGCAGCAGACTTTGAAAACACACATTCCAGTAATGGGTCTTTGATATATTCTGACAGTTGTGGATCTTCTAATGTAGAATTCATTTGACGCTCTTATGCTGTATTGAGATTATTACATATCAGTAGTTCTTGACTGCTGAGGCTCTCTTTGATGGTGTCAAACTCCTGTGCACTTATGAACTGAAGCACAGAAAACTCGCTGGAGAAAAGGCATCTGGGGGGAAAATGAGACTTTGAGTTTGGGGAACTTCTAGAACTCGGTGTTGCACATGGCCAGCTCTTCCTGCTTGCTGTTTTGTTAATCAATTCATAAAAGAAGTGGACATTTTGTTTACTAATTTTCCTAAGTCATAAGACTGTAGTCTACTTGGGCCACTTAAAGGAAAATTATTAACACTACTCTAGGTCCTTACACTCCAGAGAAAAAGTCCAAGAATGCAAGACTGTCCTTATAACTAATCTGACTCCAGCAAAATGGGATGACCTCTGGTAATACAGTGGTGACTTATACATTGTGATGCAAAGATTTGGTCTCAAAGGACAAAGTTAAAAAATTGTAGTGCACATTTTTCCGAAAATTACACTGGTATAAATTGGTCATAATTGAGGTTAGACTAAAGCACATATTATGAATCATTTTTTAAATATTTTTTCTCAGATTGGCAGAAATTAAGATGTCTGGCTCACAGAAGAAATGGGATTTAATCCTAAAAGTATTTCCTCAGCAGAATCTGCATGCCAGTCCCTCGGCTATCAGGGATAATTGACTAACTCCACATAATCTCTTGTATGCCAATGTGAATACATTATTTTATAGTCAAATACTGGTGTATGCATAGAAAACAACAAAAACCCTATTAGCTCTGAGTTTCAGAAAAGACAACAATTTTTACTTCAGATAGAAATGACAGTCCACTGCCACTCACCACCATCCAAGTGCAAAGCATCCCACAGGAGATTGACTGTACAGATTATCTCTGAGAAACTGTGAAAGATGTTGACATTTTTTGTGTGAGTGAATTACTTTTTCCATGATGGCAGTTAGTGGGGTTTTTTGTGTGTTGTACTGATTTCCAGACATAATGTTTCATCATGTATGAAACTGACCCAATATCTCAAATTCATTGGCTGTTTAGATAAAAACTGTGATTGGGGTTATCATAATTAAAGGGACAGAGGAGATTTGATTTCATTCTTGGTTAAACAGAGTACTTTCTTTGATTGTTAAACTAAGTTATGTACTAAGTATGAGAAGAGCCATTTTTCAAAATCTTTCACCTAAACTTGTGTTCTTTGATTTCACTCAGCTAAAATCATATTAGATGCAATAATATTGCACAGTTAGCCGCAAAATATATGTTTTAATTTTCCCAAAAGAAAGAAAACTTGATGAGGATTGCTTTTGATAAATGCAACATATTTGCATATTGTAAAATAAAATATGCTTCTTTGTATGGAATCATATAACAGCATATATTAAAAATTGTATTTCATGGGAACAGAGAAAAAGCCCTGAAATTATCTGCAGATATTAATAAATAGATAGAGGTGTTCCTATTTTTTTTCTGCATCTGAGGGAGCTGTGTACATGGAGGTCATACTCCTGTAAGGATTTAAGAAAAAAAAAATTTATCTCTTGCATAAATGCACAAAAGTACTTAAATATATATAAGGCAGATTTCAAATAGGGAATCTTATAAGTAGTGGGGTTGCAATTGAGAGCTGTAGGACAGTGAAATAGCCATTACAGATAACACTTCAAAAGTATTTTCATTCTAACCTTCAGTTTTCACTCTTAACATTGTGAAGTCTTTAACTTTGAGAGGATAATTTAGATGCAATCTCCCTACAGCCTTGCTGTTTACTTTGTTTACCTCTTTGTTTTAATTTTGCTATTATATATATTTAATTTTGTTAGATTATATTTGGGACAGTTCAAAGGAAAAATCACCATCTTTAGAGATATAAAGTAATCATGTAGCACTGTTTTTCTAAGCATGCAAAACTGATACTGACAGAAATTGAAATGCATTATGTTATTGCAAAGAGAAGTACCTTGGAGTGGTCTGATGAGCACTGATGTTGATTTGGCAGAGTTCTCAGCTATTCAAAGCTACTTTCCCCATCTGAACGGTGTGGTTTTTACAAGAGTGTTCAGCTCTGTTCATATTTTCTTTGCAATGGAAATTTAATTGCTCCTATTTCAGTTGGGATAACACTGGGTTAGCAGCGAGCATTTTGGAAAGAACTTCACTGTGAGAGTAGGTTAAAGAGATGCATGATACAGGTGTGTGGAGTTATCAGCAGGCAATGCCTTTTGCAGTCAATGATGTGCCTTTCCTGTGTGTCAGTGCCAGGATTTGGTGATTCAGTGGAACATATATTTGGAGAAGTGGATTTCTGCTACAAGAACCAGGTGAACCCTTTCAGGCCTGACTTCTCAAAGGCAAGATTGCCTGAGAGAGAGCAGTGTGTTTATATTTGATATCTATTTGAAAGAGTTCTA
This sequence comes from Atrichornis clamosus, assembly GCA_013400975.1. Taxonomy (NCBI): domain Eukaryota; kingdom Metazoa; phylum Chordata; class Aves; order Passeriformes; family Menuridae; genus Atrichornis; species Atrichornis clamosus. The sequence goes on from WBMZ01008430.1 coordinate 198,745, forward strand.
TAGAGTAAAAATAAGGAGGCCAGGGACGTTGTTATAGAGGTCGTAATTAAGACCAAACCTCCTGTATGAGGGCAGAACTCCGTGGGAATATCTACCACAGAGAGAAGGTAGAACTTAACTATAGGAATGAAAACAAGCATTTTAGGAAAAGGATGAGCCTGGTGCTGTTTTATATTGCTCTGGCTTGATAGCAACATACACAAACCAACTAGCTGCTGAGCCTCCTAACACCTCTCCCTTTCAAACCCTGCTAACAATCAGTGCATTATCAGTTAAACCTTATGAAAATAGTAAGCACATATTCAGGATTTATTGTATACTCTGAGCTAGTTTGATCTCTAGAGAGTGAAAGAAATAGCAATTGAAAACCATATTTCTTTAATTTACTTATGTACAAGAAATTTTAAATAAAAGCTGCCAGAACTGAGAACTGCTTTATGAAAATTTGGCAGACATTTTCCTTGGAACATTTACTATATCCTGTTTCTGAAGAAAATCAGGTCTTTTTACATATCTGTTGTGAACATTAACAGATTAGTAACAGAAGAATATCAGTTCAAAAAAACAAATGACATCAATGATTTAAAAAAAAAAGGGGGTTACTCTATATACCTTTATTTGTAAAGTAGTGTCCATGCATCATTTGAAATTTTGTTGCAGCTTTAAGTACAAACTACAATGATATATCAAATATGTTCTTTGTTTCTCTGTTCCATTTTGACTATATCTGACCAGATGCTTCAAGTAATTATATGTCTGACACAGACAAGTAATAGTGATAAATGTGTGACCCTCTCTTTGACTCTAAAGGCTTGTCAAGACGTTAGTTGATAGATCGAAGCTGGATTTAAAGCAAAAAAATTAAATATCCAGTCCTGTGTAATTTATAAATCAGGACATTTGGTATTAATCTGCCTTCTGCAAAATTAACCAATACCAATTTAGGGGAAGATGTCCACATTAAACGCAGAGCTACTCTATGGAAGACGCAATACACAGTTACAGCTTGGGTTCAAGTCCAAATGTTAAAATGTTCTTTATCCAACTAAAAAGGGGGCTTTTTAATAAATTCTGGAACATTTTCCTGCAATAATTTTCACATGTACTTTTTATAAATGTAAACACTAGCTGTTGCTATGCCCTGATTTTACTTTAACCTGAACTGTATTTACTATACCTAAGGATAATTCACATGTAGCAAAGAGCCCTAATATTTGTATTTTAGAATAAATATTATGAAAATCTCTCTCAGGGGAAGAAAATGTTTAGATAACCTGCCTTTCACACAGAAAAGCTGACTGCTGAACCTTCAAGCCAGCAGTTCTTCCCTGTCTTTCTAACTGAGAGACAGTACTACATATGAAAATTCAGTGCCTCCTGGCCATACTTAAGAAACCCTATTTCTTTGTGAAAGGGGGAGAACGTATGGAAGCTGTAAATAAATAATGATTGCCAAAGATCAGAGAAATTTTTACACAAGACCAAAGAAATTTAAGCTCATTCTTTGATACAAACCATTAATAATTCAACACAGTGGTAATTTTGGTATTGCTAAAATTCCTAACAATTGAACTGATCTCCAGGTTGTTAGCAGATCAGTAAGAATTATGTTATTAGTAGCTGACTTCTGACAAATCCATATGATTCAATGTTTAATTTAAGCATTAGGTATGACTTTCCAAGATGCCCTAGAAATCACCATGAAAATAGCACAATACTCATTTGATGACAACACAGAGTTCTTTAAGAATTATTTCATCCCACTTGCCAAAAACAATCACTGAACTACTCTTCTTCAAGTAAGTCAGAAGTTTGATGTAAAAGATTATACCTTAATGAAATAGCATGCTGGACATCAGAGAGAAAAATCAGCAAATCTTCTGCCTCCTATCTTTTCCAACAGGAATATCTAGAATAATTATATGTTCACTGAGGAAGCCTTAACCCTATTATAAGCAGATGAAATTCAGTTCTATGTTAGCGGGGACTCACACTTAGAATCCTACTCCAAACAAATAAAGGTTATGAAAAATGGACGCTGTTTTCATCTTTGCGGGAAGATTACTTTACTCTTACACTGTCCTGCCAAGTCTCAGGCATTATGAGCCGGACCTCTAAGGAAGGATCCTTCTGCTGCTGTTGCACCTACACCTCACATGTTTACAGGGCAGTATCGCAGGCCCCAGTCCCTAGTCGTGCCCACACCGCCACAGAGACCAGAGCTGACTCCTTGCCCATCAAGTAGAAGGGAGCATGTGGAATTTCACAAAACCAGGAGAGTTGTGCTTTCTAATGGAGTGCAGAGACCAGGCAACATCCTTCATCTTACCCTCTCCCTCTTATAGTGCTTTAAATCCCTTCCTCTGTGATGGGGCTTGTCTTACCCTTCAGATAAGGTAAATCTCAACACCCCTCTTAGGCAGTCACCTGGCCACAGGCGTGACCTTGTCTTCAGACCAGAGAAGGAGTGCCTCGCAATTTGGAAGCCAGGAACAGGACCAGGTGTATGAGATGGGCAAAAAATTTGAAATGACCAAACTTTCACATAGGAATCTAGCAGCAATACTCAGTTCAGGATGCTATTAGGTAAAACAGTGATCCAGAAAACTCTTCCAATCTATAATAAATTCTTGGTAGCAATCCAGTCTTGTGTATTGTAAATAATGTTGTTTTATGTAAACATAAAGCCAGTGGAGTACTAGATTTCTATCAGCTGAATATCTGTCCCCACAGAAGACAGGACTTCCCTTCCAAAATACTTTCTTTTTTTTTTTTTCTTTTATTCACTTACTGCTAATAACAATCTGAAACTTTTAAATAAATAGTGTGAAGGAAAATGCATTTTTAAAAACAAGTAAGAGATTTCAGCTGGAAAGTAAAGGAAAGAGAAAAGAAAAGAAAAAAGAAAAGAAAAGAAAAGAGAAAAGAAAAAAAAAAAAAAGAAAAGAAAAGAAAAGAGAAAAGAAAAAAAAAAAAAAGAAAAGAAAAGAAAAGAGAAAAGAAAAAAAAAAGAAAGAAAGCAAGCCAGCATAAGCAGTAGTGAGCTGGCAAAACAGTGCATTCCAGATGTGCGTTAGTTTATCTTCAGGCAGGGTCAGTTAGCATATTTCTATTCTGGCATGTGCATTCATCTTCTGAACAGGGTGGAAATTCAGCATAATGAGCACCTGATCATTCATTACTAATAAGCCAGACATGCCCTGTTATTTAATTTGCTCTTTCATAATTTCATAGAGTATATATTGCCTAACACTATACCATTCAGGGTAATGGAGAAAGCTTGTCTTTATCCTTTTCACTTTCCCTACTAGTAAATGGATTTAGAAAAAGGAATGTAGTCTATTATTCAGAGATGGTTTTTAAGATGGTTCACAACAGGTTAATGAATTATGTCTAATACTCATATTAGACCAATCATATTAATAACAGAGAAGAGCTCATGAGGGTCATAGTGCTAATTGCATAGGAGGTCCAGCCAGAAGGCATCTTTATCTTAGAATTCAAGATGCACCAAGTTTGACTAATCACCCATAGTGTGTTTGCAATTAAAATAACACTGTATTAACCCTGCCAATGTGAGGTATCAATATTTTATGTATGGCTTGACAGTTCTAAGCTGAACATTTGTAGTGCTTGATACTCTGTTCTCATAGAAAGCACACAGCTCTTGCTCTGCTTTAGACTGCAGCCAAGGACTCTACACAGGGGAAAATTCAGAGGTATTTTTTTCCAGAAATTTCATTTTATTCTATTATTTTTAAGAATGGTGCTAGTATCACCAAAAAGGGATATTTTGTACCTTAAGTTGTTTTATACACAACAATACGAAATCTGAGGTGTTTTAGAAAATGTTGAACACAATCCTATCAATGAAGAGATTTCTCTGAATCCTTTAGCTCCATCCTGAATTGAAGGAAATTAAGAAGAATGTTTCATTTTAGTGTGACCCTGGCTGAATGTTGCACAAATGTCAAAGTGGATACAAGGCATGTAGCACTAACAATAGCTCCATGTATTAGGCAGATCACCTGCTTTATTTTGGCACGGGGGTCAGAGCATGTGGATTGCCTTAATGATGTGATCTGGTTTACACATGTAAAACCTATGAATCAACTTAACCTGCAGGCTGCACTCCATTTTCCAAATCTGATTGTCAAAGAAGAAAACATTGGTTCTTACTCCATATCCCACATCTCCAAATTCTCCCCCAAGTTCTCTGCCCATTTGTCCTGTATATCTGGTTTTCACCAGCCACCATTGTCTGAAAGCCGCTTAACCTGAATCACTTACAGCTTTAAAAGAATAAGGAAATCCTGTTCCTCTCCCCTAAACTCTCATGAGTGCTATTGGCACTCCAAATTCCCAGATCACATTCCCAGAATCATCGTGTAACTTTTTAGATTTTCTTTAAAAGAAGCAGTTTTCTGAGAGCCAGGTGTTTTGGGTTTGGGTTTTTTTAATTCCACTAAACATGTTACAAAACAAAGCAAAACCTGTAAAACACTTGAAAATATCTGTTCACAATGAACAAGCACTGGCTTCTTTGTTGTATCTCAGGTGTTTTATGACATGTTTTTGTGCCAATGGATTTTTTTTTTATATTATTCGTGTTGGTAGTCTGAACACCTTCAAATGTTTGTCAATTGATGGTCTCTACATAATAGGCACAATCCATAACTGGGTCAGACCTTCCAGTTCAGGTACAATAGCTTAGTTCCCTGGAGCCGAGATCTTTTTCGTGTAATAGATTTGTAAAGAACTGAAATGTTGCCAAGTAGACTTAAATGCTTTTCTTCAACTTTTGCAAACTGTTGTTCTTCTGCTTGGATCTTCTGCAGACAAATATATATGAAGTTATTTTAGGTTTTATAGAGCATATTGAGAGAGGTCTATGAGGCATAAAACTAGTAATAGATTTTCTTTTTAGGCTCTTATATTCTTGTATTTATCTTCTTCAAAAATACCTTCCTGAAGATTCCTGTATTTATAATTATGATCAAGGTTTTTAAACTACAGATAACACAGCATAATGTAAACTTTGCAGTGAAATAAACTAAAAGTCTACAAAAAAATTCATATAGATCAGTAGTTACTAGGTTGTGCTGAACAATAAAGAAAGGTTCCAAATAAAATCTGTTAGAAACTAGTTATTTCATTTTGCACAGAGAGTTTGAAAACCACTTGAGTTTTTAGTGTTCCAAATCCAAACCCTTTCAAAATGAAAGCTGGACTATGAATCTTCAGTTTTAAAAAGATTATTAATATAATTTTTTGGGTTTTATTTCAGACATCTAGAGCTAACCAGAGGGTCTCACCCCTTTGACTTTGGGGAAACTTTCTGCAAAACTGTCAATTAAATCTTCATGCCTCCCCAATAGATTTCAGACACAGTGGAGAGTCAGGCACTGCTCAATAAGAGGAAAGAATAAGCTGATCATGTTGGACACGCAGACCCCAAATTAGCCTGGTGAAGTTCTGTAAGGGCAGTTAACATCTCTGATCATGTCATCCATCTTCAGAAATCCAAGTCAGATCATGAGCTCATCAGTGGGATCCCATTCTCTGTCACGTTGGTCTTTGGGTTCTTTAGCAAACTAAAAACTTGAAATTATTACACTGTCGGATGGGTGTTAAGATATTTTCACATAAGAAGTCATAAATCACACATACATGTACATGGTTATATGTAATTACCTTACGTATCCAAACAGGCCTGTCAGGTTCAAAACCTGTCCGAGGATAAGCACTTCACAAATACCCTTCCCTTGAGAAGAGGAGGGACAGAAAGCTGGGAGTGCTTTTGACCTTGAACTTTCCCTGGCCCAGCAGTGCTAAACAGCTAAAATATGAACATCAGAGTTTGCTCTGCACCCTGAGGGAAGCATGCATCCTAAAGTTTCTCCCCAGAAAAGCTGTGGCCATATTGTGCTAGAAAGCCACAATGGTAACAAAGGATATATTAAGCTACTAAAAAATATGAGCATCCTGAGAAAAAATTAGGAGCCAAAACCAATGCAATTCATACAGGTAAAGTTGATGTTGCATTTTGAGGGCTGGGGGAGATTGTTTCTTTTTTGCAGGACAGAGATATTGGACACTCAGGGATGTTTGCAGGACACACTCACTGGAGAGTCTACAGGCCATACAGCTGATAAAATTTCCATTTCTGTTTCTAGGCAGAGATTGCTTTCAGTCCCAGTCAGATTAGTTTCCTAATGTAGATTGACAATATAGATTGTCCATTTGTGCTTTAATGTCTTTTTTTTTCTAATAGACAGTTACTAAAATTTGCTATTCCTGACAGGAAAGAGGCTGAATCATCAAATGAAGTGTTTAGACATCCAAAATTCAATGTGAAGATACACGGACTACTATGCTATAGTGATATGTTAGATCTAAAGCCAGTAATTAAGGAGAACGGATGGAAAATGAGTTCTCTTTCTGCATTTATGTGCACATGTGTATCTGTACATTCGGCTGCACCCTCAGCCTGTTGCTGATGGTGAGAGCTTCTTTACAAAGAAACTCAGAGTCAGAGCATAGCAGACAGCAAACTGGCAGGTGCTGGGCAGAAAGAATAGTATAGACAGAAGGCATTGGATATATGTATAAAAAATCACAATGGCAGTGTACTCAAAACTTTCTAGAAAATTAAGAAAGTGTTCAGGTTATCTCTTATTGTCATAAATACTTTGAAAAATATATATCAAAAGATAATATTTTTTTCTAAAAAATGTTTGTCAGAAAATGGAATTATTTTAAATTTCCTCTTTTTCCCTTTAATTTGGTTTTTCTGCTTTCACTTTTTTTGCTTTCAATTTTGTTAATATCGGAAAAAGAGTCCAGTAGACAGTGAGTCAGTAAGCAGAGGTGTTGATAACATTTCCTCTATCATCATATACTTATCTACTTAGTCTCTTTAACCACAGTGGTGCACCTAAAAGAGAGCATACACCAGTCTTGAGTTAAAAAATTCACTGTGTGACTGTTGATGAGTTGATCGCTCTCCAAAGTGCCTGATGAATTAGGCATAAGAGCCACATGATAAGGAGAGTTCATTAGCATGAACTCACTCTCTCACCATCCAGATCATGCGTCCCCAGACTGCAGGATGACTAAGGGCAGAGGGAGGGAGGCCAGCCAAGACCTTTCCAAGTGGTTGGTGGAGGCACAGGGCAGAGCTGGGCTCCCACTGCGACCTTTGCAGGGTGGTAGACCGTGGAATGCTGCAGACTGTTCAAGCCCTTTGTTGTTAACTCTGCATGGAACTGAGTAGTACAAATACAGAGAGTCTCACAGAAGTTGTTTTTCATTAAAAGTTCACTTGTTTTCCTTCAAAGTATTTTTTAAATGCGATTTAAACTTCTGTGGTCTGGAAAAAAATCAATATGTGAGTGTGAGTATTTTCTGGTTTTTTCTGGCCAAGAAATACCACAGTCCAAGAGCAGGCTCTGGGCTTGATTTCCCCCTGCAAATATTAGTGTATGTACAGTGGATGCTGCTGAACCTCACCTTGTGTAATCTCCAACAGTGGTCCCTTTTGGAAGTGAATAATGAAAACTGCATTCCCAGAGATGCTGATTATACTCCTTTTTCAGGGAGTACCAGACCGAGTTGATACTGCTTTCTGTTGCTATAATCCAATGTCCACCCTCCTGGAAAGAGAGTGAATATCACTGGGGATCTTGTACACTTTCTTTCCACTTCTGTCTGAAAATATGTTTCCTATAGAAGCTACTTGGTGATCTTAACAGTGTGTACTGTCTATTTATACACTGTAATGGTTTTTACATTAAAATTTAATTCCTAGTCATTATTAATAAAAATTTACCAGGCTCTCTGGTAAGTTATAAGAAAGTAACCTGTATCCAAGCTTTATTTAAGGTATAAGCAATGGAGTTTTAGATTTAAAACTAGGCAGAACAGAAGTGTTTGAAACAGCAGTCACTTCAAATATACACACTTCAGGGAAGGAAGACTTGTGGCCATTTTTTTAATTAAGAAAACTTCATAAAATTTAGTTGCCTTTTTAGAATTATAGAATTATAGATCCATAGAATGTTAAGGGTTGGAAAACACCTTAAAGATCTTCTAGTCCCAATGCCCCCCACGATGGGCAGTGATACCTCTCACTACAGAAGGCTGCTCAAGGCCTTATCCAACCTGGCTTTGAACATCACCAGGGTTGGAGCATCCACAACCTCTCTGGGCAACCTGTTCCTGTACCTCACCACCCTCACAGAAAAGAATTTCTTCCTAACATATAAATTATTCCTATGAAATACTCCTAAATACGCAAATTTTCCCTCTCTCAGTTTATACCCATTACTCCTTGTCCTATCACTACAGTTCCTGATGAAGAGACCTTTTCTGGCTTCCCTGTAGGGCCTCTTCAGATATTGGGAGGTTGCTCTGAGGTCTGCACGCAACCTTCTCTTCTCCCGGCTGAACAGGCCCAATTTTCTCAGTCTCTCACTGAGCTGCCTGTACTGTGGTTCACTGTAAACCATTTGAAATATTGTATTCTACGCAAACGACTTTAGACTGAAGTTTTGTGGGAAAACAGGTTGTTCTTTTGTCCTGGTGAGTTTGCAGTTCTGAATGAGAAGTGCAGGGGAGCAAAAATGTTCTTTGAAATCAAATAAAACATTGATTTTTTTATATTTATTTTTTTCCCTTTAAAATATGCCTTTAAAATTATTATGGAAAGAAACTAAAATTTAGGTCAGCTTGAATTGGAAATTAATGTGCTTGAATTGAAAATAATGAGAAACTTTTCAACTTCATTTGCATTATTAGAAGAGAGATGTCTTGTAAGGTAATAATCTGAGTATTGTAATGCCTTGCAGAATAGGGTAAAAATCAAAAGGAGAATTTTTAACAATTGTGTGATGGATACTTTTTGTTTTTCTTTGCTTGTTTTGGTTTTTTTCCCAAAAATTATAAAGGTCAGTTTTAAGAGGTATGACACACAGAAAGGTAAATAGGCACTTTGGGGATAATTATCAGTGTACCTGGAATTGAAGACAGACATAGAAGCAGCATGGAATTTCTCAGTAGGTATTGATGAGTAATTTAGATCATTCTATCTGCTCTCTCCTTTTTCTAAGTGATTCAGAAAACACATTTTCTTTGAATTTCAGCAAATGCCATATGTCTGTGTTGAGACCCTCTACTTCTAAAGATTAAATTCAAAGTATTTACATAGCTACGTCTTCAATGTCTTAAAATAATTTGAAAGCTTCGTATATATCTAATAGATACTGTATAAGCTTAGTACCTAATTAGTATATCTAACAAAATAAATAGCCCCTCTAAAGAACTAAATAGGGTGAAGAGGCATAGGAATTTTGATCTCTAAATATAAGCTCTCACTACAATTTGCCCCTTCTGCTTTGCTCTCTTCAACTTTATAAGTAATTTGTCACAGCACTCCTGCCTTCCTCCACATGCTCCTTCCTTTCTGTACCTCAGAAAAACTGAAAAATAACTCCACAAGAAAAGAAAAAAGCTTTATGCTTTTCCTCATTCCAGCTCAAGAAAGATACAATAAAATATATAGCAATCAGGTAGTGGAAAGTCAGGAATAGCCTTTCCGGCAGAAGAACAATCTTGAATTGTCTTACATAGGTTACAAAACCGCACTTAGCTATCAGTGGTTGAATTCTGCCTATCTCTTTTTAGAGGCTTTGGAAATCTTCCCGAGATTTTAGTATAATATACTGCCTCAGGTGTTGACTTTGCCTGAAGTTAGACGTCTAACTACCTGTTGTAACCTTGAAAATAGTTCCTTTTTATTTTAGCATAAACTTAAGACAAACTCAGTAGAAAACTCTGGGATCCAGGGATGCTTTTTGTCATGATGACACAGTTTATATGTATGTTATGAGACTCATGTTTCCATGAGCAATTAGGATGTTCTGAGTTATATCAACCTGTGTTTACATTTGGATATTTTCACTCACAGATTTATTTTAGAATTGTACACTGCATTGCAAAACACAATTGTCCTTTCTCCACCTAATTAAAATTAATTTGATGAATGTATTAACTTAGCAACCAAGGTTTTTTAAAGTTGCCTTTTGGATTTTGACCCCATGGGGTATATTCATGTAATCTAAGGTAGTTGTTCTGACTAGTATCCTTGTTAGAAACCAAAGGAAGGCTAAAGTTAGGTATCTACACTAAACAGAGGGACATAGGCATTTCCAGAATAATATTCAAACACGTTAAATTCCTGAAAAGTGATTAGATAAATATTTTCTCGACATTTAACATTACTATTCACTTTGAATGCTCACTTTTCTAGATAAATTTTGAAGAAAATATGACAAAAATCTTGTCTTCTTTATTATGTTCAGAAGGGTAGCAGTGTAAGTCTAATGTTTCCCTGCCTGTGCTTTTATCTAGGGAAGATACTGTATTTAGCAGGTTTTCACACATATATTGCTGTGCTTCTGGAATTCAGTCCCTTGGGTAAAATTACTATGGAGTTGAAATGTCTTGCTTATATAATGCTCTGGCACTGCCTATAGCCTAATGGAGGAGTAGCTTTAGGATCAGAATACTGGCTGAACCACTACTCAGGAAGATTACGTGACTGTTGCTAAAACTGGAACTGAAAGAAGAAGGGTCCTTCTCAGAGGATTGCTTTTTCTCCTCTCCTTGGGCCCCAACAGTGGATTTGATATCATTATATCCTGCTCTCTCCCCCAGCCATATGCAAAATTTGGGAGTTCTGTGGAAGGAGCAGAAAGGACTCTCTACTGAATTTTGAACTGAAGGCAAAGTTAGCATTACTTTTCAGATCCATTTTACTTCAAAGCGTGCATAAGTCATTGTGTCAAGCTGTGATTTTTATAAAAGTTTAAGGCACTTCCCTTTCAAGAAACAACATTAGGAGCTACTTGATGGTTATTGCTATTTCAATGAAATGCTAAAATCCTGTTAAATCTGTATTTATATTTTTACTGATAAAATGCATAGTCATTTAATTGCCCCGATGATATTTTTGCACTCCTCTTCAACAAACATACTTGTAGCATCATAAAAGTGAGTCTATATGGCATAAAACCTTAAAATCACTTTTAAGACAGCAGTCATATTATTCCTAGTAATAGGAAGTAGATAATTTTTTTTAATGTTAAAAGGTTTTAGTCCAATAGTACAAATATTTGTCATACAACTGAGACGAAGGAAGGAGGATTTCTTCCTTCTTTTTATTTACACAAACACAAGACTGTGAACCAAATTTTTGGGAGAGAATATTTTAAGATAGTTCTCTCTTAATCTCTATTTTTTAAATAGTTTTATCAAGTATTCAAATATACCTGGATCCAGGGCTTGTGATCCAGGTTTATGCTTCCAGAGGACTGCTCAGAGTGACAACATAAAGGTACTCTAGGTTTTCTTTTTTTTTTAAGCCGAAACAAATTATCTAGGTCACTAAAAATTATATTGGTTTTTGCTCCAGTCATCAAAATGGAAGTTCAGTTATTCATGCAGTCTCAGCCATCTTGGAAAAAGTTCTGTCACTTCATAATGGTATTAAAACAATAGAATTAATATGTTGTCTCATTATATGTATATAAAATCTAGGATTCCTCAGATCTTCCAGAAATAAGTAGAAGCGTCACCACAAATTCTTTTTTATGTGTGAAGATTTTACATTGTTCTGTAGTTGAAAAATCAGAAAGACAATAGGTAACTATGATCACAGAAGACAGCTCAAATAGAGTATTAAATCTTGGAAAGAATGTTTCTTTTTTATTGTGTCTAATACTAGTCGGAGAGAAAATGTCAGATACCTTTATTAAACTAAAATAAAGCAGTGTTCATCCATAATTCAGAGCTTAATGCCATGATTTCAAAGTGCCACAAAGACTATCTTGAGTATTATTTTAAGGTATCTTCTAAAGCACGGTGTTAGTGGTAAGGTTTCTGTCTAACTCCAGAGTCTTAACAGGAGCTGCTGCTTGCAACAATATCTGATAACTACCTGTACTGTCAAAACACCCTCAGCAGGCACTTCTTACCAACACAACTCACATCACATTATTATCACAGCATTTTTTCCTAGTATTTTGTTTTTCTGCCCTTATTAGAAAATAAAGTAGGGCAATATTTACTTCAATTTTTCAGTACAAAAACCCTTTTGTATGTCTTACTACTATGGTGATACAGTAATCTTGTGAACACCTGTCGTTGAAAAGACACAGTTGGAAATTTTCTGAAGAATGTTTTTCTCAGAATACACTTGTTTGTTGAAACTGAAACAGATTTTTCCAACATGGTTTGTACCGGTTTCAATAAGACAAGGATTTCTGATCAGTGAGAAACAGACAGATGCACTGACTCACTATTCACCTGGGTCATTTAGGGTATTTAAATCCGTGAGCTGAGCCTGGGGACAGATCAACATTTGATGTGCCTTTATTTCAGGAAGTAATGTAGAACCAATTCAACTTTTATTTATAATTCAGAATTTAATGGATGACACAGGGAAGTCCTCTGCATATCTGCATGTAGAATAGAGTATAACACTGCCAGCCTACAAAGTAGATCAAAATCTCAAAGCATTATGGTTGTGTCAGCCTACAACTGATGGACCAACAAGGTTTACTTGTGCTGAGAACTGCACTATGATACAAGCAGTGCTGCTCTCTTTCATGCCTACAATACATTGGGGTAGTGTCACTGTACCATGCACCACATCAGTCAGGTCAGCTATAGCTGAGGATCTCTCAGCTTCTTCAGACAAAATTCTGCTGTGGATTATGCCTTCCTGCTGATTTTCTTTTCCTATTCCTCATTCTTTTCTTTTATTTTCTATTTTCTTTTTTATTTTTTTCTTTCTTTCTTTTTTATTTGAATTACTGTTGTTTTGGTTGGTTTGTGTTTGTAGTTGTTCTCCTGGTTTAGAGCAAGAAAACTTAAAGAATCTTGTAAAATTTTCCTTGGATGAGAAAACAGTGTCCCAGGAACTTCAGAACATTGTAGTATCTGAAGGAGTAGGGAGAAGGTAGGAAATTGCTAAGGAGTCTGCAGTGTATATTTATAAAGCAGGTCTGTTAACCATAGCTAGAAGTTTGACTCAAAGAATGGTTTTAAGCATGAGAACTGAGTGAAATCCTTAAAGCAGCATATCCTTATTTTCTCTAGGTTGCAAACATATGGTCTCTGTAAACATTACTGATATTACATCTTCAGTACACAGTGATGACAGTAACAAGGGGTGTATTCATCTGAAGTCCACAGAACTGAAAACCTAACATAGAGTCTTAAGACCTGAGCTTGAGGCTGATGCTGAGATGTCCTTTGCTTTTGAGGCCATTCCTCCTTTTACTAGAGTACTGTCCAGCAACATCTTCCTTTGAAGATATATGTGGTGTTTAAACCCAGACCCAAGGTAAAAATATGTAAAACAAAATGAAAGGACTGATACATAAAATGTGCTTCCAGCACCCCAAGAATTAAAGAAACTTTACAGAATCCAGTTGTCTCCAACTTTTCTGGCAGAGGGACAGTCTCTGTTTCTAGCCTTTTAAGTTTTAAAGAGGAATGAAAACAGGTATTTGCTAATTTTGATCAACTTTGACTTGACTGCTGGTTTTAAAGAGTTATTGGTTTAGATTCTCTGTTAGACAAAGCACTTACAAGTTAAATGACTCCTTAAGGACATGTAATATATTTGTGACACAGCCAGGAATTGGAATGACCTGATTTTCAGAACTAATCTGTAAGCAATAAATAAGCTCTTAATATCTAAGTTTTAAGCCAAGGCTTCATCTTCTTGTCAGAAGTGACACCAAATATTGTTAAATTTTCCCTAACTTGACTGCTGGTTCTCCTCTTTAAGGAGGCCCCCAGCAGCATTATTTCCAGCTTGTGACTGGTTTAAAACCTAAAGAAGAATTGGTAAGATTAATTTTTTTTCCACTTGTCATGTCCTTCTACCTAGTAGCAGAATAGTATTCTATTTACAGGGATGTTATCTTTTAGCTCAGTGTTATGCTACCATCAGTATTTGTCTACTTCTTCTTACCTCGCTAGAAATTCAAGACCCAAGAACACCCCTGACTTACAGGTTAAATGTTTTTCTCTTTTGTAAAATCAAGCATTTTTAGTCTGAGTGAAACCTCTCCACATAGACATTCACCACCTTCAATTTCCCCCCTCCTTCTCAAAAGCATGTTCTTTTCTGAGCCTTTCAGTATGTCTTTCAGAGATTCAAGCTCTTTAAAATGAGACAGGGTTGGGGAAGGGGGTGGGGGGTTGGGTACCCTCCACTACCAAAACAATGAACTTGTTTTCTCTGGCTTTTAGCTACAAGTTGAGACCTTAGTTTTGTTTTTCTCTCTTTGGATGCTTTGGCATGAAGCATCCAAAACCTAGATTGCTGGACTTATTCATGGCATTTCAAAGAGAGCATCATTTGGGCCATACATTAACAAGCAGGCAAATAATTAATAATAACACACGTGGAAGCAAATGAATGTTTTGCTTGTTGAAAGAGAATGAGAAAGTCAGACAAAGGCCTGGGCTTTATGTCCTTGCCCTCCACAGCAGCAGAAGAAATAATGTTATGAATAGCATTTAACTTGAATTTGTAGCAAACTGCTGCTTTTATCATAAACAATTGCCAGATGGTATACATTATCTTCCTTTTTTCTCCTTTCACAAAAGCAGCATTAATTGCAGAGCAGCCCAGGGCTCCACTCAGCTCATCAGTGTGATAACACTTCATGACCCTGATTAGCCGTCAGTCTACTCAATTAAAAAGATCATTTAGACATTCACCCAATCATTTGCCTATCGAGCCACCTGGGCCTCAACCAGGGGCTCCATTTTTAACATTCTCCTGCCCTCTCTCATCTCGCCTAGCTTTTTTACATATCTCCAAAAGACGTAATTGAATTAAATAAAGCGTCTCAGGGGCAGCTGCAACATCTGCTGTTTGTGGTATGTCAAGCCTTCAGCATTAAAAACAGTTACATATGCTCCAAATTAGCAGGTCGCAGAGATGAAACAGTCGATGATAGTGTTTTTGTGCCAGCGTGAGAAGCAGCTCACAGCTGTGTGCAATTTACAATTAAAGGCTTTATCAGAGCTCAATTGTACTAGTGAATCAAGTGGTGAGAGGTCAGTTAGTGAATTAGACCAATTAGAGCTTGTACAGTTAAATTATCTGTCTTATTACCTACTGATAAACAGCCTTGTCATATCTTTACTCAGATGATGAGGCTTGGAAGTGTTTTATGAGGTGATACTGTACTTTCGTGTGTGTAATGGAACTCAGTAGCTCAGCAAAGTTAGTCTGATGCAACAAGCACGAAGCAGACATCTTCCTGAACTGGAGAGGGAAAAAAACCCCAAACACCTGCAGATAGAACCTTAAAGCAAAATAAAGTTAGAACAAGAGTTAAGATCACAAATGTTGGCTGTGTTTCAATATGTATTTTTCTGCTTGGCAAAGTCTAAATTAATAAAATTAACAGTGGGAAATGTTATGCTTTTGATTTCTAGGTTGGTTTTTTTTTAATTACTGTCTTGCTCTCTGTCACTCTGAAGGAGGGATGGGAAGCAAACGAGAGAATCTATTAAAGTCAGGCTCTGATTTTTATACTGTAAAATAATGCAGTAATAATGGACAAAGACAGAAACTGCTGCTTCTTAATCTCAGGGTTTACATGGTTCTGGAAAGTATCACTTGTAAGCCTGGACATAGCTGCCTGAAGATGGGTGAGCTGAACAGAGGTGAGCCACTGAAACCTTTTCAGAAGTGTTATGCATACAAGTGTGTCAGTTTACAACTGGGTAGCATTAAGCATCTGTTATTGCCATGTCACCCTGCTGTGTGAACGAGACACGAGCCGCACCAGCTACGGCAATGCCAAGTTTATAGACACCCGGCCCTAAGAACAAGGAATATGTTTTGTGGCAGAGGGAGGAGGAAGGGTATAGTGGGGGGATAGGGAGTGGTGGGGATTAAGATTAAAATTGTATGGCAGTTTGACAGTGCTGCATGTCAAGTTCTGCCTTTCTAAGGCAGGGGTAACTAAGGACCAGGAGTCTCAGAAACCTTCCCTTGAAAGGGACTATCTGTGCTTTGCTCTTGAATATGAAGAAAAGCTCATACCTTTATTTTAATCAAGCACTAGTAACATGTTGATGCCAGTCTCTTTTAGAGAAAATCCTATAGATGATGCTCAATTCGCTTCTCTGCAGGAGGTTCTATAACATAGTAGTCAGGAAATTTGGCTTTAAAAAGTGTTGAGTCCATTCCCAACGTTGTATTTCAGTCTTTGACATCATCTTGTCATTGGATGAAAGGCTCAAAGGTTATCCCCTGTGAATCAGTGTCCTGTACCACTGTTCTTTTCATTCTTCACAGTAGCACAGCTTTGGATGCGCGGTGAACAAATTGGCTCATAGGCCCTCAGAGAGTGGAATATCTGTCACACTCAGGGTTAAATCTCTGTGAGCAAAGGAGGATGTTTACTTCAAGGTCTGTAACCAGAGACTGTTCTAAGTACCTCTCCTATGTTGTGTGAAGCTGCACTCTTCAAGTATCCAAGTGTAAATCGAGATTAAGTGCTCGCCCCTCATTCAAGGGAGATTTGGTGGGGGTAGGGGATGTAGTTTTACTTCACTCTGATATTTTTTTGGTGAAAGCATACACTTTTGGAATGGCCCTTTGATCATATTTAATGCATGGCTTCTATGTATTCAGGCATACATATTTTGCAAAATGGGGAGGGTAAGTTTCAAACAGATGTCTTCAGATGTCTTATTAAAGATTGTGATTGAACTAAATTAAGAAGGTTGTGATGCTGGCAATGAGGGGTCTCCAACTGCTTTCTGGCAATGAATAAGGTTGACTCATTTTCTGCAAGTTTTGGACTTGCATTTAAAGAAATTCTAATCAGCATCAAAATCACCCTCTCCGAAAGGGCAGACTTAAAATTTCAGTGTTTTTCTTAAGTGCATTGACCTCATTGCCAAGCTTCAAAGGTTTAAAAAAGCAGTTGAAAGAAAGAGAAGTTTTTGAACTTGTGGATGAAAAAAAGAAATAAAAGGTATATATTTTGAGTGTAAACGTATACATTTTTCAACACTCACTCTTCTAGGGAGTAGAGGGTATTTAGTTCATTCCTCAAGTGGAGGAGAGAAACATGGTCAAAGCATTCTCAAAACTGCCGAGAATTGAATGTACAGTGTACACTCAGTCAGGACCCTGATCTCTCCTATAGTGCACATGCTGCTGGCAGTTATTGAAAATCTTCATCCTTTCCTCGTCTTTCAGTCTTCCAACTTCTGAATGACATTTGCCCTTGATAAGGCCAAAGTGAAATTCAACCCCCAGATATCATTATTTTCTATTTTTAAATGCTAAATTGTACCTGTTTGGTAGACACTAAAATAATGAATTAGAGATGATTTTATTTTGTTTTTATTCTTGTCTTCATTGTATTACAGCTGACAAATTACTTCAGTCCCATTTTTAAAAGATATAGGATTTTCTGTAGCTTTCAAAAAATTGACTTTGAATTTTAAATGTCTTTTGCTTTCCAACAAAGGTTAAGTCCGTGTGTAAACAGCTCACTGTTAAGCATAAATGTGATATTACTTATATAATTCAGTCAATCTAAAATAGGGAAAAAGTAGGAAAGTTGTTTACAAGGTAGAATATTGCAATAACAAGGCTATAATATATTGACAGACTGATTTATTGAAAATTCTATTCTAAGTGAAAAATCAGTTTACGGAGAATACAAGATCTAAAAAGAGAGACATTCAGAGTTATCAGTGAATGATAATTACTCTTTATCATCTATTTGCTGAGAAAACAGGAGCAGTAAGGGCATTGCATCACTTATTGCACTTATTAACCTCAACTTGGCAAGCCAAGCACTTCACAGCACAAGATAGTGAAGCTAATTGTGGGCTTGAAAACACTACTAGATGGGGCACTGTCAGGATAATAATCTTTTGACATTTATTTTTTCTCTTTATTACTAGTTTCAGCTCAAATATTTAAAAACAAAATAGTTTTGCCCACTGTTATTTTTTCCCTCAATTTAATTCTTCGCTTTCTACTTTTCTTACTTACATAATAGATTAACACGGCTCAGTTAAGCAAATCTTTTTTCAAATTTAAAAGATCATATGAAACTGTAGCTTCCTCCAGACATCCACAAATAATGTTCTGTAATATACAATCACACCTCAGCATTATGGTTTACATCTGTCAGCTGAAGCTTGTGCATCTTCCCTCTGTAACAGGTCACTCTTAAATTATCCCAATGCTCCCTTATCTATTCTTGCAGTACAAATGACTGTTTCTCATACCATTACAAATAAATATCCCACCCTGTTAATGGCAGGTACTGACTGTCTTCCTTATTCTATAAAGCTCTTTTTCCTTGGCCTGTGAGCCAAAGTTGTTGTGAACGTGAAAGAACCAGTGGCAGTGCCCTTTTCTTCCTGGCTGATTGATTTAGCCAGCATCTGCTATTGCAGCATGACCTCCTTGCCTATCTTGCAACACAGCCACTGGACTTAAATTAGTTATAAGGCAAGAATTTTTTTACGAGTGTGGCAAAATAACGGAACAGGTTTCCCAGGAGGTAGATGCCCCATCCCTGGAAACATCCAAGGTCAAGTTGGACAGGACTCTGAGCAACTTGATGTAGCTTAAAATGAGCAGTGTGTTGTAGCTTGTTCCAAACTATTCAATGATTAAAACTGATCTGAGTTGCTCATAAGTTGCAGGTGACTTGTCCTACTGGCTGGGCACCTCCCACCTGTGCAACTCAGCCACGGCCCTTCTGAAGAGTGCACTAAAGAATCTTGAGTGGAACAACTGAACTTTTAAGACCTAGTACACAGTGATGAATATAAATGTTTAAACCATGAATATAAATTTTTGAAGAAAAGGAACACATATGGCCTAGTGGCATTTGTCTCATGAGAACAAATCACTCATCCAAGGAGTGGTGCTTAGATGCTTGCAGGAGCCATCTTAGTTTTTACAAATACCGTGAGTTTCTTTTTAAAATCTCTGCTCACCCTTTTCCCAAACATCACTACCTCAGAGATCATTTTAATATTATGTAATAAAGTTTTCAATAAAATACAATAAGACATTGAAGCAATATGGTTCTGATGCAAGTATTTCTCTGAAATGGTAACCTGTGACTCTCAACAATTTGGGTTTCAAGTCCACTTTTAGCCATCACACATTGTTAAAAGTATATCTTCAGTAAACCTCCTCAATAATACTTTTTTTCTTTTCTCCACATATTCCAATCAATCTTACTTTTCTCTGGCATAAAACTCTTTCAGTTTGTACTGTAAATCTGAGTTTCCTGAGGTGTTGTGAGGGCAAAGTCTTTGTCTCCATTAGCTACAAACCCTGATTCACGACAATGAACAGCTTTCTTTTTCAGATAGCAGTTCCTTTCAGTGGTTCCTTTTCAGTGGTTCCTTTCTTTGATTGTCTACACTATTTTCAGTTTCCTGCCTTGTCTTAGATGTTAATATAAAGGCAGGTAAATCACCACAATTTACAATTCAGTTCAATTAATATTTTCGTTATTTGATTTAAGACACAGCCTGTTTTGCTGTCGGTTAAAAGCCCACTTTACCTGTCCTTGCACAAGAGACAGGCTGATCAGACAGGGGCGAGAACCACAGTTGTCCCAAACTAATTATTCCTAGCGATGGGTCAGAGACTTTCATTTCAGTCTCCACGACTGCTTCCTGATTTTTTTCTTCAACATCTGAAGGCATGGGCAAATCTCTTCTGTTGTTTCCCTGGCTTTGTACTACTCCCTACACATGTGTTGTTGCATATTTTTACTAGTATTCAGTCCTTGTCAAGGGTAAGTAAATACAATAATTAACCAGCAATGAAACTGTATAGAAATCCAGAGCAGAATTTCATGGTAAGCATTTGGAAATAGTTTGCTGGTGTTCCGTGCCAGACCATTTTTAATTAAATGTACCCAAAGCAGTATTTCTAAACTGCACCATTGGTATGACAAACCATGTAGATACCAAGTGCTTCCTCATGAATTAGGAGAAGCTTTACTTCTTAGTTATCTCTGTTTTTGTTCTTATTCCTTTATAAATTACAGAGCAAATCAGCTGCCTACACTAAATTAGTCCCACCCAAGCAATCTGCATTAGTTGAAACAGTTTTGCAAAGATGTGAAAGTAGGGGAGTTGTTTAAAAATCTCACAGCTTTATTGTCTTTCTGATTTGCAAACCTCTAACTTTAAACTTTTACACTTTTCTCTTTTTCCTTGGTCATTGCATAATATAAGAGATGCATCAGAAGGTTTATTAGAGTTTATTAGATTTTATTAGAGTAAGTTGGAGACCCTGGAGTAAGTAAATCGATGGGTTAAATCTTCTGACTACTGGATAGATAACTCAGGGAATAGCTTACCTATACATTTGTAAAGTTCATCTGAATAAGCTAAATACAGTGTGTTTTTCCTGCCAGTCTTTTACTCCAAATTAAAACCCTGCTCAGCCATTAAAAATAAAAGAAAATACAAAAGGCAGAATACAAAAGAGATCTTTGAACTTACATTATACTTTTTAAATCTAATACCTCTCTTAGAATTCTTCAATTAATTTAATCCTATAAAAATAAATTTTTGCTATTCAGTACTATTTACTGCATTTACTCTCACAGTGTAAAGCTTCAAATTGTATCATGATTTTTTTCCCCTAGTTATTTGCTTGAGAAGGAAGTCTCTAACTCTCTTTGTTAATTTAGATAAATATGGGGTTTGGGGTTTTTTTTTTTTCTTTTATAGGCACAACACCAGACCTTCATATTGCTCATGAAAGTTTAATTCTTGATCCATTATTATTTTTACTTTGTGTTAATAATGTATTAGATGTGTTTATTGCATATCTGTGGATGTATAGATGGGTACAGTTTGGTTAGACCAGTCAGAAGTGTTGCTGAGATCACCCTCACTCCAAACGGATTCTAATGCTTATTGGTTTCATGTTTTAAGAAAAATGAGTCAGTGCATGAAGGAATTTTATTCAAGATGTACTTATTAGATGTGTTGCTTCAGTGAAGGTTATAGTTTCAGTATTGATCAAACCACTCTCCCCTGGTGTACAGATGATTAATTCCCTATTAACTCCTAAGAGAAAACTAACCCAAAGTGTACATTTTAGCAAGTGGTACTGCTTCCTCCATAGTGCACACAAACCTCCTATATTAAAAGTAACTCCACTAATGCCTTTTGTCTGCATGTTACCTGCTTACCTTGATGTACTATTTCTACTGACACTACACTTTTTCCTGATTTTGCCAAATAACTCTGCTTTATTCTTGCTGTGATATCAGATATGTGTTTTTTGCAATTTTTTTATTCCTACTTATAGTAGTGTGTTTAGAGCTGCTTTTAAAAGCTAGATGAAGTTCTTAAAAATTGTGATTCTGCAGTATTTTGCTGATGTTGGAAGTTTCTGCCATTCTGACAGCTATTAATTAGTAGCCAATGGAAACAACATGTATGTAAATGTCACCAGTTCTTCCACTGACCAAGTCTAACTTGTGAACCTGTGTTTGTGGATACTTAAAGCAAAGCATCTTGACTGATGGCTATTCTGAGACTCTCTCAGTTGCATCTATTGGAGAGTTCTATTATGTATATGAGGCCTAGAGGAAAACCTGTTCTCTAGCCAAGTGATTTAATGTTTCATGCAACCTTTGAAAGACCAATAGTGGCCAGAGTACTACCACCAGAAAACTTGTCATGCAAATCTCTATCAGCAGACTGACAGGGTCTTAATTCTAAGTGGTCTCAGTGATTTTGTTTTGGTGAGGGAGTGACAGAGTGGTAAATTGGGATTGGAGGTTTTTTGCGTGTTGTTTACATATGTATGGGAAAGTTCAGTATAGTTGTGACTTCATCCTTCTGCAGCTTAGAAAAATAAACCACAAAGTACCATCAACCATGAAGACTAATACTTTGAGCTGCAGACACATTTCCCAATTGCTCATCAGTTTGTCACACATCAGCTGCTGCTGGTAAAGCCATTTCTGCAAGATTTGTGTTTAGAAGAAAACTTGATCACATGAGTAAAGCTCTAACAGAATCTACAACTTGATTAGTGCTATGGTTAAAATACTTTGTGTGCCAGTCTCCAAACGATTTAGTTTTTAATTATTTCTCTAAAGGATATCTAAACTTGATATCTTTTCTCTGTGATTGGGCATGATCCAGTCTTCACAAATTATTGTTATCTGTGAACCTAAAAAGCACGCAGTTTTGTCTTTTGTTGCAGAACATGAATGAATCTGTGAGTTAGTGTGAACCTATTACTCATCACTGTGACAACTCATGAGATGCCAACACACCAAACATCAGGCTGATTACTAAGTCAAGGCTCTTTCTGTGGGCATTTCTGTGTGAGGCTTCTAGTTAGGCTCATGAACTAGGATTATTTGAGGCCATTAAAGGATTGGTGCATCCTGCAGCAAGAATTAAATAAGCAGAAATCAAGACAGATTTACAATGATATTACAGAGAAGAAGGGGAGTGCCTTTTTCTTTACATCTTTTGTTTTAAATTTTTCAGTATCCGCCTTTTTCTGACAAGCTGCTTACCATATGTTATTTTTTTTAAATATTGGGGCTGAATAGTATGGGAAGTTTTAGGTAAAATACTTCCTGAGTTAGTAAAGACCCTATCTTGAATATGGAATAATTTTATTTGTGAAGTAAAATTAAGTAGGTCTCACCTCTAATGAAAAATATTTTGGACAGTGTCAGTTTCCTTTATTTAGAACTCTTTTATCACAAGAAATTTAGAACTAGTTTCATAATCCATGGCAAATGAATTGGAGGATACAATGATAATGTTTACTGGTTTTGAACAGATCTGTCTCCTGAATATTGTTTTAGCCAGATATTTCCTATAAATAAAAAGAATTTGGATTGTTTAAAAACATGTCAACTTAAAACATTCAGATTATCTTCATTTGACAACCCTATTGTGTTTTTTGGTGCTCTGAACATAATCTTTAAAAGCAGGCTTCTAGAGCAAAAATTTGAAATTGTGAATTTCAGATAAACTTCCTAAATATTCCAAAATGCTTGTTTAAAATGTTTTAGATTGATGATCATATTCCTAAATATTCCAAAATGCTTGTTTAAAATGTTTTAGATTGATGATCATATTTAACATATTGTGAACATAAAAGATGGAAAATTAATGTTAAAAGATGAAATAAGGTGAAAAAAAGGATGCATTAAATAGTTTGCAATATATTTTTATATATATTTCACTATTCATTAATTTCTCATTTTAATGGAATTTAAAAAGCCAAAAACATTTTTGAAGACTGCTTATGCATGGCTTCAACTCATCTTTGCTCCTGAAGTGTATATAGGATTTTTTGAAGAGAAAAATATACATATATTTTTATGTATATTTTGTGTGTGTATATATATATATATGTATAACATTTTCCAGAATTAGAAAGGCTATTAATGGCACTAACACCTTCTCTGCCTTATCTGTGAAATAGCTAAAAGAATCATTTCATTTGAACAGAATTCATCTGTAAGTCCATCTTGCCCACTGTTAAGAACTGGCAATAGAAGCAGACATCAAGCCTGGTCACTAATTGCGGTGTGCTGCCCTAACAGGCACAATTAATGGAACACTAGAAGGTGCATCCCTACCTATCTCCTTTAGTATCTGCTTTTGAATACGGTTGTCCATTGTTTTGTTTAATTGCTTCTTGAACATGCTATTTCCTCCAACTCTGTCTTTGGCAAGAAGTTATACAATACAGAAGCCTTTACATAAAGAAGAACTTTTTCTTGTTTTAATTCAAATTCATATGAGCTTCAGCAGGTAACCCTTGTTCTATGCAGTTAGGCTGGCTCTCTGTCAGGACAGCTGCACCATATCCTTAGTAATTTTATTGGTTCTTCTCTTACTTTTTCTGACTCTACTATATCCTGCAGATATGGAGAGTACTGCATGCAGTTATATAGTGACAGTATTACATTTTATGTTCTTCCTCAGTTCTATTCTTGGTGATACCCAGCATCTCATTGTTGGTTTTGTTTTTTGGCACCTGCTGGATGTTGAGCCAATGCTTTTAGAAAACTGTCCATGATGGTTCTGGCATCTCTCTCTTCTGAGTGGTATGCCTCTAATATGAGGTTTTCATGTATCTGATACAGAGCAGAGGGCTTAAAAAGGTCAAAATATTGAGCTCTTTCAGAAGGAAAGTCTACTGACTGCAGGGCAGATTTCAACAGGTTATTTGGAAGGGTGTTTATAAAGAAAGTAAAGTTGCAGCCTCTGTAAGTAACACTTCCTTCTATGAAAGGTACTATTTAGATAGCAAATGTATCAGAACATCTATACGGATAAGGCTTTACCCTGAGGAACCTTCAAAAAAATATTTAACAATTTATCCTATCAAATTTTCAAGATACTAATACAGAAGCCTTCTATTTGCCTTTTGTGCAAGATGAATGGTGCTTGCTGTAGCCACATTACATCATAATACTGCATTTGGTCAGTGATCTGTGTTTTGAAACTGCAGGATCAGTTCAGTGCAAATATCACAGAATAATTGCTTAACCTATCTTCCTCTTGTTCAGAGCACTTCAGTGTTAAGTATAAGATGAGCCAGGGTTATGATTTCTGCCAAATCAATAAAACCAAAGGATTTGTGTCCAAAGCCTTAATTGTCTTAACAAGAACATGTATGCCCTTCAAACTAATGAATCATCAAGTATTATTGGCTTCTTTCCCTTAAATCTTTTGAATAATGCAGATTTTTAAATAGAAGAGTAAATGTTATGTGTGTTAACAGTTTTACAAATTAGCTGTGATTTTGGACTATGACACTCGTTACTGGACTTGTGTCCTGCCATTTCCATTCATCTGTGATAAATGTGTCAAGATCAACTAATTCTGCCTTTTTGTTGGGTTGTTGTTTGGAGGTTTTTTTATATCTTCAGTGTGAACAATCCAAGAGATTAAGTCAGAATTACTAATCATGTCCACTATATAGATAAAGAGGTTTTTCTTAATACTGAATTCAGACCCTCAACCTGTGATTAGTTTATTCAGAGGAAGTGTAAAACCTTTGAGCTGAGGTAAACATTTCTGTGCCTGGGACTCCTGTAAGAGCAGCTGTGTTGTAAGGAAGATTCTCAAAAAAAAGTCATGGCCTTCATTCTCAGAAAAGTGTATTCACACATGCAAAATTCATGTAACAGGATTGGCAGTGATCCTTCTGCTCACTGGTGCACTGTCAAAGAGGACGAAGGAGGAAAAGGAGGTGAAGATAATTTACAACAAGCAAAAAGTGCAAATATTCTTTCTGAAATTGACAGTGGAGGTGATGGCATGTTTCTTCTACATGGCGTTTTCATTTACAGCTTTCATTTTCCTGGCTCAATTAAAAAATGTGGCTATGGGTTGTTTTTTATTTTAAACAAGTGCTTAGGACTTTCTGTATCAAAGTACAATCATGAGCTTAAATGCTTTGATAAACTAACTGCCTGACAAGGACCTCAATATGTACTCTTGCCTTAAAGAAGTCTTCTCTTTTGAAACTTATTTAAAAATGGTGTTCTAAACTATTTTCCAATTATGCTGGTTCTCGCATAATGTCAAAATATGTGCTAAAATCTTCAACAAAGTATTTATATGTGTGAGCAGCACCTCTAGAGGACATAATCAGTACTGGTTAGGCCACACCTTGAGCACTGTGTCCAGTTCTGGGCCCCTCAATTTAAGAAGGATGTTGAGATGCAGGAGCATGTCCAGAGAAGGGCAACAAGGCTGGTGAAGGGTTTAGAACACAAGCCCTATGAGGAGAGGCTGAGGGAGCTGGGGCTGCTCAGCCTGGAGAAGAGGAGGCTCAAAGGAGACCTTATCACTCTCTACAATTACCTAAAAGGAGGTTGTAGCCAGGTGGGAGTCAGCCTCTTCTCCCAGGAAGCTGGCGACAG
Source organism: Atrichornis clamosus (assembly GCA_013400975.1). Taxonomy (NCBI): domain Eukaryota; kingdom Metazoa; phylum Chordata; class Aves; order Passeriformes; family Menuridae; genus Atrichornis; species Atrichornis clamosus. Next base: position 224,769 of record WBMZ01008430.1, read on the forward strand.
GACAAGAGGACACAGTCTTAAACTGCACCAGGGGAGGTTTAGGCTAGACATTAGGAAGAAAGTCTTCACAGAAGGAGTGATGGGGCACTGGAATGGGCTGCCCAAGGAGGTGGTGAAGTCACTGTCCCTAGAGGTGTTTAAGGAAAAAAAAGGATGTGGCATTCAGTGCCACGGTCTAGTTGACAAGGTGGTGTTAGGTCATAGGTTGGACTCGATGATCTTAAAGGTCTTCTCCAACCTAGTTCATTCTGTGAAAGCCTTTGTACATAGAGGTGCAAGATTTAGATGTCATTGTGCAGATGAACTTGGAAGCAGTGGACAGAATAAAACATAGCAATTATATGATCAGCTCATTTCATTTACCTAGAAGAACAGTTTGCTTTCAGAATCTCTGAATGAAACCCAGAGCATTTACAAGAAGCATGATGTAAAGGATATTGGGACTACAAATCCCACATGTGGCAAAAGCCTAGGTGAAGATCTTACCTGCCTAAGGGCAGTGAACTTTAAGAAAGTTTAAGGGATTTTAAGATATGATCTACAAGATTTATAAACATTATAAGGGAGGAAATCCATGTTTATAGAATTTTTTAATAGATTTTCTTTCTAATCCACATCTCTGTGAAAATGCAAATGTGAGAAGGTACTCATTTATTTGTGCAAACAAGTGTTTTTCAGCTAGGTGGTATCTTTAGTAGATCTGCGCAAGTTTTATTGATGCAAGATTTACATCCTTTTTCTCTGATGTTGGTGGAACAACTGTTCTGACTAATAAGCTAGAAAGTAAGCTCATCTTATTATGTTTACTGACATGCATCGTGCCGTTAATTTCACTGAGGGGTTTTGCACAAGGAAGTATAATTCCTCAATTTATAGTGTAAGTTTAAACAGTAGCAGAAATCCCATCTGAAATTCCAAATGCAATTAACATTATACATAGACTGAAACACTGATGATGTTTAGTTCATATTTTATCAACTGTTGAGATTCAAAGCTCATAAATGTCTCATCCTGCCATAAACTGTTCATGCTTAATTCTTTTCAGTGTCTACCACAGACACATTCACTCCCAGGCAGATGATACCTAATAGAGCAGATTCCTTACCAGATTATTAAAGACCTCACAGTAAGATGTCATCTAAGAACTCATAATACAGTGGTATGATCCAGAGATGGCAAAGATCATTCATTATTCTTCTGGCTCTGCAGGACAGCAGACAATATGAGTGACAATCTAAGCTGGCACTGGAAACATATATAGAAAACTTTCTCTAAAAGTGCAGGCCAGCTTCCTATTTTTTATTGAAGAGTATTGCAGAGAGTGAGCCTACAAAATTGTAAGGTATTTGCAGAACTAAGAAATTTATAAAGAACTTTGCTAAAATACCATTGCTAGAGTAAGGAAAGACATAACCTCCTAATCATAAATAAACCATGAAGGTCATGGTCAACACACAGATGACAGAATGCAACTGAAGGACCACTTCATTCAACTCAGCCTCAGGCACTGGAGAAAAATTGTACTTAAGTGTACTGATATGTCAGAAGGCAATAAAGAACCAGAAATACCATCAACTTCAGGATGACATTCGCAGAAACCTGAACTCTAAGAGCATTGATCTTATGCGTAAAGGCAGGCAGAAAATGATTGCTGTTGACAGAAACTGTGGATTTGAAAGACAAATCTTAATCCTAAATCAGAAATAATGAAGCTAATAGTGTTTGTGAGCAATGTACTGTACATACATATAGCATCATTGAATACATAACACCAGTATGAGAGTTCAAAAATAAACTGAAAATAATCTGACAACTGAGCTTAATAATAGATTTGAGATGAATTATATGCTTTCAAAGAGAAAAATAAAATATTTTAAAGAGAATAGCTTGAACTGTTGAATGGCATCACGATTGTTGTACATGTGAAAGTGTTATTGTTAGCCCCACTAAAACAAAGGGGGTTAAAAGGCATATTTTTTTCAGAAAGATTGTATTACATGCTTGTGTATTAATCCCAGAACAACCACCGAAGGAGGAAAAAAAAGCTATCACCTACAGGGGCAGTGAGCCTAAATTTTCACTCCCTGATAACCATTATATTTACAGCAGGACAGTATGTCCTAATATCTCTAAAGCAAAAGCCTTTGCAATTTCTGCATGCAAAAACCAGAGTATGTATCTTCCAGTCAATTTTTCTTATATTTCCTGCAGTGAGACTTATGCAATCTTTGATTTGACAACACAAATAAAATGAGCATTTAGGAAAATTTAGAAGCCAGTAAACAGTTCAGATTATTTTATCAAATAAACTATAACATCATACTTTTCAGAGACTGATGATTAATTGGACTTTAGGGTCTATCTCTTTTCCTCTCTCCATTTTAAAGAATCTAGATAGATTAAAATATTGTTTCAATTCTATGCAGTTCATGCAATCACAATTTCACCATCAGAATTGTATGCCTCAAAAAAGGTAGTGATTCTGTACCTGTGGAGAAAAGTGAAAAGTATGAGCTTTAACTGCTGCATGTTTTCTCTCGGTTCTATATGCAAAAATATGATTTTTGGTGGGTTTTGTGTGTGTGGTCTCTGCAGTATTTTAAAACTGCTTTGGTAGCTGAACTCTACTTTCTTATCTATCGATGTTTTAAGTACATATAGTAGCAAAAATATGTAAACTGAGCTGGTAAAGAGCTGGATTTACTACTAGAGATTTGATAAAATTGCTAAATGTACTGTTTCAATACTACTTCAACTAAACAGGGGTAATTGGGTGGGGGTCATTTATTTTATTGTTGTAAATAATTGAGTTAAAGGGAATACTCCCTAAATATCGAATGAAAAGTGATAGCAGAAGGAAATGCAAAGGAGCTGTGGAAAATTTGTATTTGGCATCAAAAGTGGTGTCTTCTACAAGACCAGCAGTAAAAAAGCTGTGACTCCAACAATGCCCTTTATCAGGTATTTCTCGTAAAAAATTAAAATACTGCTTGGTATGAGCTGTGCAGAATAATTGCAGAGCCGTTGTCAAGCCTTGTACTGAAAGCTAGCCAACACAGTTCTGTCGACAATCACCGGATAGAAGAAAAGCTGAAAGTCCTGCAATTACACAGTTGTCTTATATACTGAAAGAACTATCGCCCTGCACAGAAACTGAAAATTGATAGTGCATTTGCAGTGGACAAAGACAGTTGGTTCCTCATTTTACAAATGCAGTGCCTTTTCACATTTCCTTCTTCCCTGGTGCAGATGTTTTATTACAGTCACAGCGCCTTGGCGTGCAAGTATAATTTCATGGGAAAAAATTCTTGGAAATATTAATGGATTGTTGCTGAAAAGAGAGGGAAAAAACAATATAAAAAAATTTGGAGTCAAGTTGGTGATGCTAAGCAAGAAGTCACTGACTGATGAAGCTTCATGCAAGTTGCCTTAGCTATCAATACGTAAAAAATGTGAACATTAGAAAATTTATTCCTGTCCTTGTGTTAGCCTTAACAAAATCTGGTCCTTGTTTGGAATTAAAGGAAACATTCAAATTCTGAGCTTTCAAAAATTCTTCAGGCTGAGATAGACATCATAGATTCTATGACAGCTAGAAATACAACTGAAAATAAAACACATGTTCATTTCCCACAGTTATTTTTTTCCAGAATAGACTCTCTATTCTGGAGTTTTGTTTAATTTTATTGTTTAAACATTGTCTGTTTGCTGAAAGTCACTAGAGGACTAATAAATGCCTTGAATGCTTTAGTTGACCAGTTGATTACAAAACCAGAATACTCCTTATTGCACATACCGAAGTAAAGGTTTTGAAACTGTATCAGGATCCAGCAAAGACCCAGGAGAAATCCTTGTACTTATAGGTCTTCCTGACTTGCAAATCACATTAAACTTGGCAGGATCTTAATGAAATTCATTCATTTTCAGAAGTTCTGCCCTATCCGCAATTCTTTTGCAACTCAAGACTTCAGTGGCTGCTCTGACAGGAGTGCACAAGAGTCCATTAAAAACCAGTACCAGCAGCCCCACTGATTCTCTACCTTAGTTTAAGCTCATCATGAAGGATCTTTAGAAGTCAGCATGACAAACCCTAACCAGAAGATGAACCAACAAAACTAAATAGCTCACCTGATTCAATATTTAATGAAAAAAGAACCAAGTAACCCCTCCCTGCCAACACACCTCCCCCAGATCTCACCATACAAATCTCACCATCCCAATCCTAATTACTCTCTTTTTTCATCTTAAATATTTGAGAACTCATTCTGGAATGAAATTATCTTTGGTCTGTTGATTCAGAAGGAATTGGTTTTGGTCTGTTTTGATTTGAGTAAAGATAAAATCAGAGAGCTTTTATCCAAAACCATATGAGAATATTTTGACTTCTTTCAACATATTCATGTCAGAATATCTGAACAAATAAAACTGAATAGAGTTTGTTCATATATTTCAAAACAAGAAATTATTTTAAAGATTTTGCAGGGAAATTACATGAATGTGAGATTGAACTGCAAAGAGAATATTTGCTGAAGTAATTTGACTATGTGAGAAAAGAAACAATTTATCAGAAAGTAAAATGCAAAATGTATATAATGTTGATTTATTGCAAACATTAGCTAAATCACTCCAAGTGTTCTCCATAAAATGCACCTAGAAAATACTTCCCACCTTCACCATTATGTCACAGTTCCCATTATCAAAACTGAAATTGATCGCCTTCAAAGGTTTTGTTATTCCTTCCTAAGTTCTTTCTCAATAGGACAGCACTTGAGTCTGCCAACAGAGGGCAATAGTCAAACTAGGAAAGACTTCATCCATCATTTTTGCAACTTCTAATGAGTCAGAAGGACACATAGAATCCTCATCTGCTTTTATGGATATTGCTGTGTAATTGCAGTGTAATTATGGCACACAACAGCTTCAGAAAATTATCTTTGAAGAAAACAGCTGGTTCTCTTTAACAAACAGAGATGAAATCCTGTCAATTTAAAAAAAATCCAAAGGAAAAATACTAAAAATATATGCCAATAATAAACAGGCAACAACAGAAAAAAGAAGTAACATAAAAAATTGAAATGGATAAATCAGAGAAACTGCTATGAAAAATATGACTAAGGTATAAAACATTAGAAAATTACAATGATGTGAATGTTCTTTCATTATATGGTTTTACATTACAAAGCAAACAGGCTCATTGAAAAGATTTCCATTTTCCTTCTTCCACTCATGAGTAGTACGTAAGACCCCAGAACTGACAGCCCTTCTGCATGTTTTCCTCTGGGCAGACGAAATCCCCGTGGTTTCAGTGGAATTTCACAGCCTGATAAGGCCAGCCCCAGCCCCGTGCTGCAGCTCCAGAGCACAGAGCTCACCAAGCCTTGCTCTGCCAAAGGAATACCGACGGCTTCTGCTGGGCAGGCGAGCGCAGAGGGGCCAGGGCGCTGGCACGGGGGCCAGGCTTGCGTGGGCGGCTGAGAAGCTGAGCCCAGAGCTGGGAATTGCCACTGCAGCTCTCGGGAAGGACACAGCAGCCAGGCCAAGGAGTGCGTTGTGGAGAGAGGAGTTGCAAGGAGCGGGTTTTAGCAGCCAGCTGGGGAAGGAGACCAAACCGCCTCCACCACAGGCCTGGACGTACACCAGCTCACATTAGCCAAGGAAAGTGGAGATGGATTTGGTGCACTTCTGTAATGTGGAAACAATAAGACAGAGAAAGGGAATGTTGCAGAACCCTTTTTAGTAATTACAGCAAGTTTTTCCAAGACTTCTGAAGTCTATTTCAATATGTAAATACAATTATTATTATGTAATTAAATTTAACTAAAAAGTAGTCCAAAATAACAGCAAACAATACATGCAGAAACATATGTCATATGGCAATGCTCTGTAAGACCTAGAGCTACAGAGCTTTCAGTACTGAAGCGCTTTATTTTCTTAATGTGGGTGAACCAAGGGAATGGGTTTGTCTTCCATAGATTAATTTACATGTGTGGTGAATGATTCTTCTGTAGGTAGAAGGTAGACAGAGAAGAGGAAAAAATGTACATCAATACTAGTATTTGTGTGCCATGGTTACATGACGAATTTAACCATTAGTAAAGTACGTTGGACTACCAGACTCAAAATAGTTATTGAGTGGGAAAAATTATTTAACTTGAAAGCAGGTGGCCAAGGTTATATAGAAGAACTTTATTTGACATATAATATAGTCTGTAAAACTTTGAAAATAATTAAATTTTGTTGATCAAAATAATATTTTAGCAATTCTTAATTTGCATGTTTAAAAATTTTATGAACACTTGAAATATACATTAAGCCTGTAACCTATGTCAGTATTACATTATGGAAGCATCACTTGTAGGTTCCCAGTTAAGAATGTACTTTGCACTTACAATAGGTTTATTAAGGTATCATTATACATTTCTAGTAAATTTAAAAATATAACTAATAATAAACTTAAACAACATACGTTATATGAAAAAAAAATAGCCATTCAGAAAGAATTATTTAATTTTCTCAATGGTGCATGTCTTTTCAGATTCTTATGTTCCATTTCCTTGTTTGTTTAAATTTGGTAGAAACAGTGATTAGGCTGGAAAAAACCTCCAATCAGAGACAAGAGTTCACTCTTGCATATATGTATTGTTCTCTGTATCTGATGCAGTGAAAGACTTGCCCAAATATTTGTAAAGGCTGGTCTCTAACAGTTGATCCACTTTGTGGGCAGCATTATTGCTCCATGGAATGGAAGTTTTCATTTAGTTCAAGAACTTTGAACAATGGAGTGTTCAAATTGGAATGGAGTGTTGGAAGTATGGACAGTTGGAAATACAGAAGCAGTGCACTGTGCAGAGGCTTATGTGTTGGTAGCAGGAGGCCTAAATTCTCTTGCTATTTTGTTATGTGAATTCTGCAATGTCAAAGTGGCCACAGCCTTAAAGAAAATACATGCAGGCAACAGATGTATGAAAATGCAGGAAATTTCAGAAAAATGCAAGCTTTTCAGTAGACTAATCAGTAAACTGCAAAGTACTTTCTGCATTTTATCTGTGACACAGGCTGGGGAACAAATAACTTTAAGTCATACCTCAAAGAAGCATGTGGTTGATGCTGTTTTTTATCCTGCCTGATAATGACAAGTTAGGGAAACAGTCATAATTATGGATATTTCTTGCCAAGTGAACAAAAAAGATAAATGAGAAAGATGGCTTCATGAAAAGGCAGTTGGAATGTGTTATTGTAATTGGAGGAAATATTGGCAAATATTTGTAACCGAACAGAATATAGAACATGCATGAACCTGTGTTTTAAAATGTTCAAACCACAGTTCTATTTAATGGAACTGAATAAACTACAAGCAATACCAGTGATAAATCATGTGTATGCAATAAAAAAAAGTTTTTTCCATGAATTCTGCTGATTACTGAGAGGAATTTTTAAATATTAAAATTAAATATGAATATTCATTTCTAGAGAAGACAGCCCGGGTTTTTTTTCCAAAGTGTTTAATTGATAGCAGAGTTTTACAATGCAGATATTAGCATTTTTTATGTGATTATGAAAAATTAATTTTTTACATGGTAACAACAATTGGCAGATTATTTTAGTATTTTCAAAGAAGAAGACATTGATGTGGGAGTTAATAATTTAAGGATGGACATGAAGTCAGATGCTAGGAGGAAGAACAAGGAATTTGTGGGTACACCAAGGACAAAGAATTTGTTTATCCACAGGGATTACATAGACTGTGGTTATTATACCACCATAATATTTTATTTCTGACTTAGAGATGAATTGGTTCACATAAACTTCAGTGCTGTTTGTTCCTTGGTTGGCTTTCTAGAAAAAGCTCAAAACTGGAAATATTGAGAGTGAAAGCAGCTATGCAAGCCAGATTTTATTCCATAGGCAGCATCTCTAAGTGCAAAGGGACTTTAAAGAAAGGAGAAAAGATTTTTCAGATGACAACATTTTGCTTTGAAGATTTGGCTGTTATACTTCTTTTCAGATGAAGAGGTCTAGAAAAGTGTACCTGCCTGGGTAATAATGATTAGTCATATTGGTGACATAGCAGTATCTATATTCACAGTGATAGGAAATTTCTTTAGGAAACACCTTTAAAAGTGATATGTAAATTGGTAAATGCTTAAACCTTCTGAATAGAACTTTAGTAAAAATAAAGTTTAGGTAAGCCCTGTAAATCCCAAATTTATTAATGATTCCAGGGTAGGAACCTCTATATTTTAGGTGTTTTGGTGCAGATTCCCATGTTACTGCATGTGTTAAAAACTAAGTTCTGTGCTTTTGGTGCATATTTTCTGTCTCTTGGGTAAGTAAGTAGGAAAAGCACCATGTGTTTGTTGGTTGTGAGAGCTCTCACAAAGGCCAATGTGTTTTACTTTCTACTTTTTATCCTCTTGTGTTGCTACAAACAAGTTGTGACTTAGTTGTTTTTTGTATGGGAACATAAGATTTTATGGCCATTTTTGTGAAATGTTTTTCATCTCTGTGTTTCCAATAATGACACTGAGAAGTGTCATAAAACCATACCTGTTGGAATAACATAACTTGCATGGGCAGATTTTTGGAGGGCTTGATATTTCAAGACTGTGTCCTAGATTTATGTTTCATCGTGTAGAAAGGTGGACTTGAGTAGATAAAACAGTCTCTCAAGTGATGGTGGCAATGTCAAGACTTTCAGTCTTCTAGTTGGTAGCTTATTGGTTTTTGAAAGCTTCCTGTTTTATTTCTGCTTAGTTGTAGTGAGCGGTCAGTTTTCAGAAATGTTTTCTTCATTCTCATTTATTTTGAGGTCAGATAGAAGAAGGACTGTGTGCACAGCAATTGAGAAAATGAAGCAAAAAGTGTACTTTTCTGAAGTTCAGACATATATGAATAGTTTACATGAATTTTATAAAGGTTTGACTATTGAGAATTTCACAATCACATAAGTACCTTAATCTATAGCTTCAAAACATAATACATGTATTTAAAACAAAAGATATATTTAAGGTAAGACATATCTGTAATCATAGAAGATTTGTATTTCAATAGTTTTGTTTACTATTTTATCTTCTGAAAAGGTTTATGGAGTTTAATTCCCTGCTTGCTAATCAAGTTTTTAAGTCACCCTAAGTCTTATTGCAAATTTATATTATATTATAGCTAGCAGAAGAAGATAGCTGTCCCATATTCCTTCCATTTACTTGTTCTGTTAAGAGTTGTTCACTATGAGATATCTTCCAATAATGTTTTACTCAGCCCTTCTGAGTCTGGGTATCCTAATAACAGAATCTTTCAGCTTAAAAAAAAACAAAGAGTAGAATATGTCTCTCTCTTTGTACTAGTTCTGCTCCTGGAGATTACTTCTTAGCTGCTGTGGGGGACAGAGTTGTTTTAATGTTCTCCTAAATCCCTCATCAAGATCTACCTGAATTTCAAATGTAGGTAAAAAGCAGTTCCACAAGTATAGCTTAGCTTCTCATGGAAGGTGACAGACTCAACCAATAATTTATTTTGATTGCTCCTGCCAGTTTTTGAAGTCAGTCTAGACTGGCTTGATTGCCCAGTAAATAGTTTTGTGTTCCTAAGGACTTCGAACCAGAGCTATGGTGTGTCCTTCAAAGAAGCCCACAGTCACATGGAAGAATGTTCTGCTGCCACCTAAAAATACCATTGTCCTAACTCAAAAGTTGCAAGCTATTTAAAAATCTACCAGCTAGTGAATCTGCTCTTTAAAAAGATTTGTTTTTAAATAATCCTTTGTTGTGATAGGGAACACACTACATATGCCAATGTTTCCAGTGTATTTCCTGCCACCAAGACCTCCATCTTCCATCTAGTCATTTATAAGGACCCAGAGCTGGCCATGAGCCTCTTTCTGAGAGAGTTCCTTCACCAACCTATGGCTGTGCTCAGAATGATTGGTCTGGCCTTCGGTCTGCTCATTTAAACCTAACGAGGTCCACAGAGGTGACTGTATGACTCACACAATGAAGACATTTTTCCAATTAATTTTCTGATAAATGTCTTATAAGTACAGCTGCTTCAATAGGTTTCCACAGGTGGGGAAGAGATCAGGTATCACAAAATACGCAGTTACTTTCTTCTGATCTGAGAAATTTCATTCACTCTTGAGTATGACTGTTCACACAACAGATGGATATTTCACGTCTGTGGAGTGTGACCCATTCCTAAATCAAACTCTGTATCTGCAAGCCAAAGTGCTCATGCAAGGCACAAAATTAACCTTAGTCTTGAGTAGGTACTCATAATGTTCATACTAAAAAACCTTCCTTTTATTAGGAAGTCTTTTATTCATTATTGTGGGATATAATGTTTGGAAATGTAAGCAGCTGACACCTAATGGAAGACTTTTAAGTAACCAATTGAAAAGCCATTCTTCCTGTCTGCCTATGCCCTTTCATTTTAGTATTTGTGAGTGTTTATTCAGACAGTTTTTGTTGCATGAATGTGAGGGGGAAAGGGAATCGGAAATCACCTAAAGAGGATTTTTTTTAATTTTTACTGGCTAAGCATTATTTGTTATTCTCACATTAAAAAAAATATGACTCTGTTTAGAAAGCAGAAGCAAACCCACACGATTTAGCTAGCAGTTATGTTCTACAAACTGTGAATTGTCAAACTAAATTGTCAGTAAATTACTCTGTGTACTGAAATTCAGTACATGTACTGTTTGTATATTCAATGAAAACAAAGAATAAATTCATAGGGACTCAAATTCTTTACCAGATAAACTGGAACAAATAAAGTAATATAGTGTTTCAGATACTGTATACATCAGCTTTCACTAATTGGAACTTTTATATTTAAAAGAATAATATTTTGTCCTTCTTTGATAAAAGGTTGAAATTATAAATATTTTATTTTTCCAAATTCAACTCTGTTGAGATGCACAATCAGCACTACTACCAAGGAAAACTGCAATAGATTGTACAGAAGCTATTTGAGAAGGAAAAATAAAATACTGAAAATTATTCCAAGAAACAAGGTTTTAACCTGTGGCTTCCTTCTTTTACAGATTGATTGGTGCAATCTTTCAATGGTGTTATGGTGCATTTTTAAGTGATGGTATTATTATTATTATATCTATTATTATATCCACTAATATATTTATTATCTTTTTATTATCATGTTAATATATTTCACTTTCACTTTAAGGCTTTGTTGCTGTTATCATGGAAGCAGATAGTGAGCCATTTTAACCCTATGAAAAGTGACTTAATCTAACTACAATTCTTCAATGGAAATCCCTTGTATGTGATATGTCTTTCATTTTTCAATGAATAGATCTTCTTAAACTATGTGGGACTATGACTATTAGAAGTAACATGAACTGCAAATTTACTTTTACATTGTCTGTACACCTAAGCAGGAAAACTGTCTCAGTAGGATTATTCCTGCCAAAATGTACTAATTGAGTCAAGATTTGCAAAGTGTGGTAGTTATCTACTCTTGGACCAGCTGCTACAGCTGTGAAAAAAAATGTCAGGCTTTTAAATACACAAGATCTCCAGCAGATTTGGAGTAGGTGAAGGAAACTCCAAAGCTAAAAGCACTTTCTTTATTTGTTGCTTTCAAAATATAAATAGGACAAAATTTGAAGCCCTATAGCAATATTCAGTTCTGAAGTAACCAGAATGAGGCAGTGTTGCCTAGACAGAGAGCTGTACTAAGGGGCTACAGTGACCAAAGAAAGGATTTTTGGATGTCTTTCCCACTTACCAAGTCAATGATAGGTAGCATGGATAAGTGATCCTCAGCAGCAGGAGTCATTCAGATGTTTGTGTTCTACAGATTCTTTTTAAACTACCTTTGGAAACAGAAGCCTTACCCATTGTGAGATCCTTTTCACCTTCCTATGGGTGTTCTGCAGAATAAATATCTACAGCTAGGGCTGTTGTTTCAGATTCCCGTAACAGAAGTGGGATAGGAGGAACATGAACACAGTTCATCTGAACCACCTTTGACAACAAATTACTTTGGTAGCAGATGACTTGCTTATGAAAATGAGAACAAGAGAAGTCCTCTCTGTTTAATACGGTGATCTCTAGATACGTTGATTTACTAAACACTATATAAATTATAAATCACTAATACGGTGATTTATAGATAAATCAATTTATAGGTTCAATCAATATATTTTTCTTGTTTGATTTTGTTTTTGCAGAACAGGAAATGTTTTCCCTTTTATTTATCATTTGCAGTAAAATTATTTCCTATCAGTCTCAGTTAACACAGCCTGTTGTGAGCACTACTCCTTAAGAATATGATACTGTAATCTTCAGAAGTCCATTAGTGAATCCTTCAGAGTGACTTAAAATTAATCTGTTAGCAAAATATCTTGGTATATTTTTCTTCCAGTACAAAACAAAAACAACTTTCCCCTAAAATATCCCATACATTTAACTGGTCAAATAGTCTGACAGAAAAATCAGATTGGAAAGGGTGGGATAGAAGAAAGAGAGCAAGATTGCAGCCTTCTATGATTCCTGAGGAGACAGTATATTTGATGATCTCATCATGAAGGTTACTAAATAAATGAAAGTAAATGGCTGGCTGATTCCCTTTAATTCAACATGTGGTGTAGACACTTCCTTCCTATTCCCTCACTACAGTACATTGGATCACATTAGGCTTGACAATAAGGATTGACTTAGTGGTTTTCAGTTCTGTGTAGTGATTTTGATTCTTTTTCAAAATGATTTACAGATTGCTCTAATGTGCTTTCTAATTTCTCATTTTGTTGAGGGTGCTTTTGTTAACTTTTTTTTTTTTTAATCATTACTAGAGCTTTATTGACATACATTAGATGTTATTTTCCAAATTTACCAATTTGCTATTACTATGTTGGGTTTGTTATCAGATCACTGTCTTTTTAGTTCTTTATTTTCCTTTTCATTTTTTCCCTTTTATTTTGCTATTTCTTTCTCTCTGTTGGGTGAAGGGGGGTATGAGCATAGTTATCAAAGACAATAACTGGCTACCCAAGTAACTATTGCATTAAGACAGGTATGAATTCTAAAGTGTGTTTGACGTGAAACAGGAATGTCGTACAAATGCAAATATTCCCCAGTGTAAAATAAAGTAAATGAAAGGAAATGAACATAAAGTACTGATTCAATGGTTCATGATCAATGCTAGTAAGGATGTTAGAATGGATGGTTTAGTATTTCTGAAAATGGTTGCACAGTATTAATCCACTATCTTGAGTTATTTAATATATCCTTGATAGATGCTAAGGCATTGGTGAGGCTTAGCATACATCCTGGAATTAGTGTCATTTAAAGAATTATCAGTTTTTATTGCCTCTCTTACCAGTCAGTATAAGTTAACTTATTAGACTGTAAGAGACAGAGAATGATGGAGACTGCAAATTCTTTTTTTTTTCAAATTTCTCATAGTCATCCTTTCATGTGACTTTCATCCTTATTGCTTAACAGCTATGATCTTTCTTCAGTTTATTAATGGTAGAACTTTTGCTTTTAAAAATTGGTTGACCCAAGTAAGTCTTAAAAATGTCTTCAAATATTTTCATGTATCCAGTTTAATTAATATGTTACTTACAGACTTTAACAGAAATCATTAGATATGGGCTCTTTCACCATTACATATTTTAATGGCAAAACCAATCAATTTCTGGTTTATATTATTAATATTGATTTACTTTCATTTTCCAAAAATACCCATCTGATAGAATAGTGCAGTGGTGCTGGTACTTCATCAGGTTTAAAGTCATCTTTTCAAAGTGATTTTGATCTTAGTCAGGGCTGTTTCAACCAAAGTGGACTGATAATCAATAGAGAGAGAAAATATTGCTGTGCTTTTGGGACAGAAGAATTGGAATTTCAATCTGTTTTTCAAGTTGTTAAAGGAAGCAACTTCTTCCTAAATTGTTTTTGCATGTTTTGTAAAAATGGAAGGGTAGCCAGACCCCTGAGATTATTTGGTTTAATTTAAGCAGACAGTCTCTTTTATTAATGCATCTTCCCTTCTGAAGGATCCACCTTTTTAAGACACCTCTGCTCTTCCTGCTTTTGTTATCCATTGACATGCTCCTTCTGAAGCTGATGAAACTCTTTGAAGAGAGATGCTACTTGTTTTGGGTAAAAACTCCAGAAAATGAGACTGCAAAATCGTATAGAGAGCCAAACCTGTCCCTGCAACGCTCGGTGATGTGTAACAAGTTCATTCTGTTGACACTGGCAAGTGCTGACTTTAACAACATGGTAGTTAAAGACGTGTGAAATGTTCACAATGAAGCCAAACACCTCTGAAGTTTCATACCTTTAGAAAAGCCCTTCATATCAAAACTGAGGTAAACCTAGTCTTGAATTCAAAAGGATTTTGACACTGAATTAGACTCAGAACTTCATTCTAGTTCAAAACCTATTCAGACCTTTGTTATCCTATTTATAGGTTTTTGTAAAAAAAATGAGTGGAATAAACTGCTTTCCTCAGCGCAAACTAGTATCAATGAAAAGCAGTGTGAATATCAAACAAGTTTTCAATGATGCATCACAAAAGTTTTCATGGATCTCATAATGTAAGATTATCATTTAAATATATTATTTTGTTAAAATAACAAGCATGTTCATTTAGATTCTTCCATTCATTCTAACTTCAAAACATTGTGGTGCAGTCATCCAGTCAATGGCTCACACAACATTTCTGGCCTTGAGGCTGACTCAATCCAGGCAGATTTATCTTTTGAAAAGCTGGTACTGCTATTCCGAGAGAGGAAAAAAAGCTTCTGACTGAAAGTAAGGGTTGCCAGACATGACTCAGTCCCCAAACCCAGAATTCTGTGCTGGGAAATGTTTAAAATGGCATTTCACATTAGTAATTTATTTTTTTAAACAAAGAAAAAAAAAAGAAAAGAAAAAAATAAGAAGGAAAAAAGAGGGAGATAAGGAAACTGGCACCATGCCTACATTCCTCCTGGTCCAATTTTGCTCTTGTCCAATTGTGAGCATAAGTGGAACCTGCATTTGGTTGCATTTTTGTGAATGACTATGTTCCAAAGCCAGTGAAGCTCAAGAAACAATAAAGTGTTGTCTGTTTTACAGTCACATATAGTTATGGTGCATCTGCTGAGGTATGGCCAGTAAACCAAGTGTGATATGGAATGTGTAAATGCGATTTGCTTTGACCTTGGTATGTGGGGGTATCACCAAGCATATATTTTCACTCGGACATGTGACTTACCATTGGACCAGAGCGAACATGCACTAGGACATGTGATTTGTGTGTTTGTAAGAGAGGGAGGGGCCTGTACTACGCATGAGATCTTTGATGTAGTAAATATCCTCAATTATGGAGTCTGGAGGGAAAGGAGAAGGTGAGAAGGTCAGATTGTGACTGTCTAAGGAGGTAAAAGGAACAAAGACTGTTTGTTCCTTTGTACTCACCTAACAGTAACCTGTGAACTGCCATCTTTGCACTATTTTGACCTCTTTAAAGGTCATGCATAAGAAAGCAAAAAGGAGAAAACTTTCTTTGTCAGCTCTTGTAAAGATGCACGAGGGACAGGGACAGTCTGGCCTGATTTAATAAAAATTCTGATTTTCCAAGCATATTTCAGAAGGGTAATTAGAACTGCTAATGCTAAATAAAAGTCTGTGTCCCTTCTATATTTGGCTTACTGAATATTTGAAAAAAATATATTAAACTAGAACTTAACCTTCAAAAACAGAATTAACTTTCATTTTCTCTCCCTTTCATCTATTGGTAGTCATATCTCTAGCAACTAATCAAAAATTTTCAAAATAGGCCTGGTCAAGAAACACTGAATCACTGCGATTTTTACTCCAGCACACCATAAAGGTCTTATCAAAAATTGGTAAAATGTATCACCTACTTGGACATGAAAGTGTGTGATTTCAAGGATGCGAACTGAAAAGCCCAAAGTAGAAAAGACCATGACTCAGCTGTAAGAGATTTCATTGCACGGGAGCCTCCATGTGCCATTTAAAATGAATAAGTGTCATCATAAACCTCCCACTCTCCTAAGAATAGAGCTAACACTGGACCCTGTTATCTCACAACCCCAAGGAACAGTATGATAATGATACTGCTTAACATCAGTGTGCAGAGAGAGAAAATACTGGAGATGCCGCAAGCATCTCAACTATAAAGAAAATCAAATTAAAATATTAATTTACTGATTAATATAACATTAGATGACCCATTTCTCCAGCTTGTTAAACAACAAAGACTTGCAAAACTAAATAAGGGCCTAAGAGATAAGTGTTTTAAGAATTCCCATAGAGATGTTTAGCTCCTTTTTAAACATCATTAAAGATGTACTTTGCATATAACTGGCAGTTTTATTTTTTTCCTGCACTGACAAGTCCTGCTTGTTTTTATTAATATACACCTTCAAGAAAGGTTGCAAAGTGAGGGTTTTGGTCACAGAGTTTGAACAATCAGCTCATATTGTAAAATGAAAGAACATGAGTACAAGGCAGACCTAGGAAGAAAGAGAAAAAAACCATAAGGGTGAATCATGGGGAAGAGGGTTTTAAGTTTGATGTGTAAGTATGCTAAAAAAATGTAACCATTTGTACCCTCCGTACAATGTAAAGGAAAATGTAAAGGAGAAGTTTCTTTACTGATCTTTTCCATATAAAATGTCTGCTGTTTGGGAAAATCAGAAATTGTAATACATTATTTGTATACAGGAAATGGCAACACAATTTAAAGTAACTTACTTTAAAACTAAAAACGTCATGGTGAAATTCTAGATCAAATTTTATCTCTGTTGAAGCATGGTTATATCCCATGACATCAGGATATTACTTGAATTTTTGTGCTATATTTTAATTTAAAAAGTCAGTAGAAATATTTAGTGAGGTTTTCAAAAACTATCTTTCTCTGTAAGTCAAACTCTTACAGTATTAGAATTGTCACTGCACTACTATGAGACAGTATATGACTTGCTAGGTGAAGAAACAGTGAATCTTCTGTTCCCATGGATAAATGCCTCTGTCTTAGGTTAGGGTTAAGGTTAGGGTTAGGGTTAGGGTTGGTTAGGGCAAGATATCAGCCTGTGAGCATGGATATTCACCTGGTATATCACATACCATGTGTATTTTAAAATGAGGGAAGTTCTCTCAAAAGGAAAGAGAGAACTACAAATTCCAGATTTGTCAGAAAAAAAAATCTACTTTGTAACAGGCATTCTTCTTGCAAAATTTTGGCTTTCTGGCCTTAGCCCCATCATACATGTGATTACTTACGTCAGGAATAAGTTCTTTTGGGCTTCCTAAAACACAGGTGTGCATGTGTGTGAGTCTGTTCTCTGTATGTACAGCATTCCCAGTTCTTATTCCTCTCTTTTTTGTTCTTGTTCTTGTTCTTGTTCCCAGTCACTGCCTCCAGGGTACCAGCTTTCCTTATCCCTGCTCCCATGGCAACAAGTCTCTGTTCCAGCAGTTGTGGCTCTGTCTCTTCATCTCTTCCCTCTGCAGCTACGTTCTGCAACATAGCAGTAGCTTGATTTTATCTCACTACTTTCTTTCCTCGATTTATCAGGCCATGTGTGCTTGTTCCAAAACCTCTACTGTAAATATACTGGTTCTGTGTGTGGCACTATGTTAACCAAAGTGAATCCAGGCCTCTTTTCTTTCTTCTCCCAACCTACTCTTATCTATTTCTCTTCTATGCTTGGCTATCTGAAAGAGGAAAGAATTATTATTACTTTAAACATTGTCATCCCACTTTGCCATGACAGAATCAGCCAAATTGAATTGAAATATCAAACATTTTAAAATGCAAATTAAATAAAAAAGGTAGGATTGTATGTGCTTTAAAAACACTCCAACTATCACCACGACTTTTTGTAGGCAGTTTGTGCACAGATAAGATGTGAATTTTTGAAAAAATCTGCTAGCAAATGAGAAAAAGGTTTTAGAATAACCATTCCCTTTCATTTGTGGTTGGCTCCTTAATATGCTAGAAAGAACTTCATAGGACAAAATATTCCTGTTATACCATGATTTAATAGTGCAAACAAGCCAGTAGCAGCTAACAGTTCCAGAAACAGAATGCAACCTTTTGAAATGCTGAAAGTACATGGACCCAAAATAAAAAATAATTTAAAAAAAAGTGTAAGTTTTAAAACAATTTGCTGACTTGTGATTGGAATAAAACAATGTTGCTGCAAAAGAATAGATCAGTATGCATTACAATGACTATTAAGTTCTCCACTTTTCTCTTACAAAGTGATTTTTGTTTGCTATAAATTACTTGCTCTCTTTTTAAGAGCTATTGTGTTTGGGGCATTCATCTTAATGGGAAACACAGGATATTTAGTAATTGTCAGACTGCAGTCCCATGTTGAGATGGTATTGAAGAGCTTCTTTCTCCTAAAATATAACTGACTGTATATTTTTTTAGGGAGAAGTGCTGTTTTTGCATCTATGTGAGTTGGGGTCCAGCTGTCTGGAAAGGAGCTACTCTGCAGAGAAGGACACCAGGATTCTGGTGTACAGCAAGTTGAACACAAGCCAACACTGTGCACAGCTCAAGGTAAACAGAGTCCGTACTGGGCTGCACCAGCAAGAGCATGGCCAGCAGGACACGGGCAGTGTTTATTCCCACTGAGCACTTGCATGTGCACTTACATCTGTAGTGCACGGTCAGTGTTGGGCTCCCCACTGGAAGAGAGGTACTGACAAATTGGAGCAAAGCCAGAGAAGACTACTGGGATAGGCAGGAGCTGGAGCGCACAACATGCTGAAGGAATGTATTTATTCAACCCTTCAAAAAGAAGGCTAAAAGATGATTTACTTTCTGTCTTTAATTAATAATGGGTGGTTATGGAAAAATAGAGGTAGCGTTTCTCAGAGATTCACAATGAAATGACAAAGGACAATGATATATAGTTGAATCATGAGACCTTGCAAGGGGACTTAAGGAAACCATTCTTCACAATAATGGTTAAGTTCTGAACAGGCTGTCTAGAAAAGCTGGGGACTTTCCACACGGCTTTCAAAATGAGACTGGACTGTGCCCTATTTAACCTGATCTAGCTTCTGAGTTAGTCTTGATTTGGACAGATGGTTGGACCAGATAACCTACAGAGTTCTAATCCTACAAAGATTGTCCTGTGATTCATGAGTCTATGAATATCAGTTCCCTAGCAAGATGAATCTGTACTGTACTTTCAAGATTCCCAAAATAGGAAATACTATGAAAAAATAGACCAATGTTTGCACATTAAGACAGACTAGGACACGGAAATGGTTGATTCAAACTCTGAGCAAGTCACTTAAATTATTGTAACCTTGGATAAACAATAGAGCATCTCTGTGCTTCAATTCTCCTCTAGGAAAATAGAATGAATAATATTTCTTCACATTTTCACCCTTATTCTCATACCAAAACTAAAGGGGTTTTAGCAGACTGAGCAAAATCAGCTACTGATCAGAAATGCTATGATATTATAGCTGTTGTGCATCTGGTTGATGTACATATTAATTCACAAACATAATCATCAAATACATGGGGGCAAGAAAAGCGGGGATAAATGATCCCAGAGTCCTTCTTCTTGGATATAGAAACCAGCTTCAGATATGTCTGTGATCCAAATAACTGTTTTAATTTTTTTTTATTAAAACTCTGGTAAGGGATGTAAACATAAGGAAACATCATTTTCTCTCCCAGTTTTCCGAGAATTCCTGCATTGATACCACAACACCTGGTCTACTCTAAAATAAAATGCTGTCTCTAGGACCTTGCTTCCTGGTCCTGCCTGCTCTACTTCTTGGCTGTATATTGAGATACTGTAGGTGGTAGGTCAGTACTGTGTAAATGTTCTGTGGTTAAAACCCAAAGATGTGATTTGTGTTTATAAGCTTTAAATTGCCTTCCTGACAAAATATGCACAAGCTGAAAGCTTCTGCTCATGTAAAATTGTGATGGATAGCTTTTTATTGGAACTTATTATGAATAGTTCTTTGATTTGAAACAATGAACCCTTTAAATGCCTTTAGAAATTATAGTGGGAGAAAGGTATTATTCTCCCTCCACCACCACTATCACAGAGTGACAAAAAAAAGCTTATTTTTCAAAACAGAGACACACACACACACACACACTCACTCCCATGTATCACTCCCGCAGAATCACACATTCAAATTTATAGAAGATGACCAATATAATGTTGAATTTTTAACTTTATATTGGATAGATGCCTGATTTTCAGATATAAACTCTGTTGCCAGCACACAGAATACATGTCTATATAAGAATACAGACTGCTTATTTATATATAGGTACAAAATATAGATATTTAAATTAAAATGCTATCTATTCAAAGGTACAGAACTTTTATGAAAAATATTTAGTGTTTTTTACCTATAGCTGATTTAGTTAATATCGTAGAAGCAAAAAACCCAGAGATTAATATATTTTCTCAGAACTTTGTTGTGTGTGAATATATATGTATATTTATTTATGCCTATATGATTTTAAATTTATCTTTATTTATATCTAAAAAGTGCTATTGTCATACTTTAAATGTTCCTTTTAGGTTGAGGTTACTTACATTAGCACTCCCAACTTAAAGTGAAGAGAAAGTCAAGGGAGTAAATAGTTAAGAGTATGTTACTTCTTTTCATCAGATTCTGTCAAAGTAGAAAGCTTTGTGTTTCATATGTATGTATATTTAACAGGAAAAGAGGGGAAAAGAGTAGAGTTAAAACTGTTTGTGAAAGCTTGGCTTTTCTCTGGCTAAGAAGCTTTTAGTGACAGTAGTTAAATGTTGAATATGATTACACAAAACTCTGCTTAAAACTGAAAATAAAGTCGAGCACACTTGTGAAGACTATTTCAGAAGTTTGAAAAGTATTAGTACATAATTTATCAGTGTTAATAGCCCTAGGTGCATTTCTGAGGTAATTGACCTAAACAGTCAACAATTTATCACATCACAATACATAAAATGTACTTTTAATTAATAAATAGACATTCTATTGCCTTTACAGCTACAACAAATCAATCCTTTTTTACCTTCTGTCTAGAGTTTGGGTTCCTTTAATGGGTTTTAATGGGTTTTATTCTATGCTCCCTTAGCAAAGCTTATTCATTTGCTTCCTGGAAGACTTTCTGTACTTTGTGGCCTAATCTTACAGAGTCTTTAGAGCATCTGCCTGATACCCTAAAGCATCATTCATTACACCTGAGATGATACACTGGGTTCAAGCCTACCTTGGAAGTAATGAAGTTACTGCAATGTATTGTAGTTCTTGTTAATAGACTGTCTGTGGAGTCCTTAAGTTAAAACAGTTTGTTGGGAAAATAAGGTGTTTCCAATTTCTCTGAAAGATTAATGAAGAACTTTGCTTGCATAATCTCAAATCAGTTGTCAAAGCAGACCTTTTCCACTATTTTACACAGAAGAAAATCAGAGACCCATTTCTGTACAGTAAATGGAATAAGAACTGAATTCTGGGATCAAAATGCCAAAGAGACAGAGTCTGCTCTGAATTTCAAACAGAATACGTGAATTTGTTTATTGTCTTACATAGGACAATAATTTATTTTCAGAAAAAGGGAACTAAAAAGCACAAGAAAGACTTCAACAATATCACAACATGGAAAAAAATGATTAATCAGAACCAAAACCAGTAATTAAATGCTTATAAAGCCACTTCAATTTGTGATTTGTCTACCTGTAATGTTTTTTAACATGGCTTTTATGTAAACTGCAAAAGAAAATAATAATCAAATTGTATATGTTCCTCAAAATATTTCCCAAACAACTCTCATGAGCCATGGTATCTGATTTGCTCCTTGGGATAGTTTTTCATAGGCAGCACTGTTTAGAGGAATCTTAAAACAGTCTTACAGTGTTTTCCAGGAAAGGAAAATGACTCTTTTACATCCCTTATACTGCTATAATAATGTTAAGTACATATTAGATGTAGCTGCATATCTGTCATTAAGGTCTTTCCCCTTGTTACAGGACTGAGTTCTGCCTCCACAAGAATGAATTAGAATTCACTTTATCAGAGAATATATGCATACAACCATTTAGACATAGGTGAATCCTGTTTGGAAGAGGATCAAAGATTCAGAAACTAAGGTTAAAAATATATATTATAGATTTTAAAATAAATATAGTTGCTTCAAAAAGTGAGAGTCAACACAAGTCCTCATGAAAACATAAAACACATATATTTTGTTGCAAAAACTAGGATAAGATCAGTAGATAACATATGACAAATTATAGACATGTCTGATACAATACTGCTATTAACAGAAAAGAGTGAATACACAGAAACATGTAGAGACAGCAGTTCATTAAACAAGAAAATGTAACCTGAGATACTAACACACAGTGAAATCCAGCCTCAAAATCCTTTTTTCTTTTCTGCCTCCTTTCTTAATAATTTCCATCCCTAAAAGTACAGATACATATCTCAGGTAATTAGATCGTGGTGCTCTTTCTTCTCATAACTGCCCTTCCACTTTGTATTAAAGCAAAGTGTCTAATGCTCTTTACTATTTATGTACACACAAATCTCAACTTCTTTTGTAGACCTCACCCACAGATCCAAAACCACAAAACAAATTGGCACTGACAACAGCTGTGATCCATATCCAAAAATATTTGTTTCAAGAACCTACAAACATAATTTTAGAATTTAAAACATGCTTCCCAAACCTAAACTGTTGCTATGGCAAGACATACATGTCATCTTACAAAGACAGAATTCCACCTCTGATAAAGAACATAATATGTCACAGGTAGTACATATAAATAGAAGCCTGACTCAGAGAAGGACATCCAGTTTTCACTTTTCTCTGCTTATCAATCATTCTTATATTTTTGAAACAAAATTGTCTAAAGAAAAAGGATTTTTGACAAAGTTATTGCAAAGTAATATCTTATATCCCATGGTTTTATCTCCAAATAACAGTATATCAACAATAAAGAGGATGGAAGTGAGTTTTTTGTTGAATATAATATAAAGAAGTGTTTTGTGGTTGGGCTTTTCTCTTTTGCGTCTTGCAACTTCCAAGTAATAGTGAACAAAGTATGTAAAAGGTTGTGAGTCCAGTAGACTAAAAGAGTTGTCACCACAAGAATATGGTCAAATATAATTCTTGTTGTGATTACAAAAAGGGAGCAGTTCCATTGTCACCTTTGAAAGTTTGTTTGTTTTTAGAGCATGGCAAATTTTGAACCTCCTCAGATAGAATTATCTGTAGCTAAAATTCTGTTTGCAGAGAATGCAGAGTTTAAATTTTTCTCATGTTAAACCCTACATATCTCAGGGAGGACTTCTTGCAATAGTCAAATTATTTCATTACTTTAGAACTATCCATCTGTGTAAATATCTTTCTAAACCTTAAGTATTTGTGATAAAATTAAACATTATTTGGTGATATTTCTTCGCACACTTTTGTCTTTATTTTTGTTATAGACAAAACAAATAGCTGCACAGGTCACTATCTCTATTAACTACAGCTAATATTCTGTATTTTGAAAAATATCTTTTGTGTTCATATCATCACAGTTAGTTCATAGGATTCCTTAAAAGTGTTGATGCAAAGTCTATTGTGTGACTTGTACTTATATGTTTTTCTTAATGACCCATATCCACTTTGAAGACTAAATTAGGTTATCATCAGACTAACATGATCTACAAAACATTGTAAAAATGTTAAACTCTCTTAGATGGGGTTCCTGGATATTTATATGGAATTACAAATGCTCCTGTTAGAAGATTATCCTTGTACCCATAGATTCAGGCCACTGCATGAACACTCTTTTGAAAATCAATATTAATTAAAAATTATTATGATCAGAGAACTAAACAAAGGGCCTATGCTACTAAAGAAAGGGTATGCCCCAGTGACAGATCACTGTTAAAACCTCTCATGCCATTGGGTGATATTTGCCATATGTCCAATGATTGATAGTAAGATTTAATGAGTTCTTACAAGCAATTAAATAATCAAGGGTTCCTGCTGTTACATGGCATAGCTTGATAGAACAGTGACAAATGAGAGAATATCTGCAACCTAATCAAAGGGACATATTTCCTTGGGAACAAAATAATATTATCCACCAGTGCAATCAAAGGACAAAAGAACACAGAGAGGACGCAACAGAATGAGATAAATTTTGTGCTCTTTTCATTATTCTGGCCATACAGTTTCCATTTATTGGATCCTATTAAATCAGAAAGAAAATTAGACTACTTAAATATGTTTCATTTGTCATAAACTGTTAGCTAGTGGGTACATATCCATATCCAGTCACCTTAGGTCTCCTTTCACCATGAAACACAATGCTAAGTTATGTTTTCTGTGTTCTTATTTGGTATTTATTTCTATTGTGATTATTGAAGTCCTGTTTTAATTTGGGCTTTGTTTTCACTTTAACTAAAGGGGGTACAATAAAAGTTCACTCTATATCAAATTTGTCAAAATTTTTGATTAATGATTCATACTAAACCTGTATGTATTTATGTTCTCTTAAAATTGTTTAAAATAATAGTCCATAACAAAAATTAGGAAGTCCACTGAAATAATTTTGGAATTTCTTGGATTCAGATCATTTATACATTTTAATTGGCAAGAGTTAGTACACAGATTTAAAGTCTGTATCTTAATAAATTTACAGGCACCTACACATTGTGCAGTAGAAGAGAAAAGTTTTATCCTGAACTGTAGCCTAGTTTGGCAACGCACTTGATTTGCTTCGTTACTTTTTGCAGCTTAAAAAACATTAGAGTGACCTTTAGAAGACATTTAGAGAATTTAAAATTTCACCAACTATGGACTGAAAGTCACTATTTATTTCCCCATTTTTAAGTTAAAATTGATTGCAAGTAATGGGTATAGATTATACCAGTAACAGAATATAGATCAGCTTATTCTGACTTTTTAAGAAATATTTTACCTTTGTGATTAGAGCAAGAGAGATTAAATGGTCTGCTTGGGTCCTGATTAATCAGTCTTTAAAACCATAAACTTCAAACAGCCAGGCTGCCCCATTCAAATCAAAATGCAAACTTCTGGCTCAAAACATGGCAATAAAATGGCCTTTGACTTTGATGTAATTTTTCCTTTGATTACAAATAAAGCCCATGATTAAGTATTCTCTCAACTTTCAAATAATTTAATGTTAACAGCAGCTCCACTGTTGGTGTGGAATAGCAAAATATTTTAGTAATAATTTCTTTTTGACTAGAAACTCAAAGTTTTCCTTTTATTTCTGTCAAAAATAAATAAAAATATTCCAAAACTAGACACTGCTTTATAGCTAAATTTTTCATCAGAAAATTTAAACCTCAGAGTGTAGTTATTCTGTACTATATTTCAGTTAGCTAGCTGGTGTGTAGGGTAAAAGTTACAAAAATGCACCAGACAACCAACAGAACAAAGTGCCCCTACTAATCAGTACATTCTAGTATTTAACACGTGATCCATCTTTAGACTGTATAACACATGACCTTTTTCCTGTGTTGCTGACATTTTGGAAGGCAGGTGAACTCCTCCGGAGCAGACCAACCCTATGACAGGCTGTTCCAATTCCATCACGCTTTTCTAGAACCCATTTCTCAGTCTAGAATGTAAGAAGCAGCAAACTGGGGACTCTGGGGATGATGCACGTACACTCCATAGCAAAAACTCTAGTGACTTTGGTAGTTATTATACAGATTATCCATAGAATTGCAGTCATGGAATGATTCACAATCAAAGAAGGGTTTGAGTTGGAAGGGATCTTTAAAGGTCATCTAGTCCAATCCCCCTGCCGCCACTCAATGATCAGGGACATAATTTCGTTCATGTCTCCCACTTCCAAGAGAATGTGTAAAACTGTCTTACCCACAAGGTTGTTTTCTTTTTTTTTTCCAGTTTTGTTCTAATGTGGGATAAGAACAAGTGGCAAAACTTTGATTTTTAAAAAAAAACAGAATACCTGTTTTCCAGCCAGCTCTGTTCAACATTAAAGGAAGTATCCCTAATTCTAATTTTCTCACACACCAATACATTTGTTTTGTTTTTCCATACACAAAGAAAAATTCTTCCAGAGTATGTAGCATGTTTCAGACATTAGTCATATTGCTTAATGCCCTAATGGAACACACTCAGATGCTACCAAAAACAGTACAAACAAAAAATATATCAAATAACTATAAAACTAATTTAAAGAAAGTGGCAAGCAAAAACTTCTTAAGTTTTGAATTGAGTATATTTAGCTGCCAATTCTCTTTTGTATGTATAAGTCTTCTAAGCTAATAACAATTTTTAATAAAATCTGATTGCGATAAAGTCACAGTTGACAAAATACCATATTTCTTTGTTGAATTTCAGCTGTGGACTATTCTGCTGAAGTCAGCAAGGATGCATCATGAAGGTGGGATAAAGATGTTTAAACTAAGGCATGGTTTTAGATTAGGAAGATTTATTTGGTTTCTATAAGTATTAAAAATAGATTGTCTACCTGAAATTTTTGCTTTGAGTTTTCAGTCAACTCTAAATATGTCAGGTCAAGAACTGCTTATTATACTCTTTATGCTTATTTGGGAACTTGATGAATCATGATGCTGTGGGGCCACACACGCACACAATGACTTTAATGAACCTATCAAATGATGAATCCATGAGGTTTAGCATGGCTGTCAGTCAGATCACTGATCCATTGGATCACATCAAACCTGAACTAAGTGAGGTCTGAGTTTAATGTGATCTCGTGAAGACAAATAAATGAGTTCTGTGTGCAGTGAGTGGCAAGAGTCAATGGGTCCCACTGAAATAACAACTTTCTTGTTCAAGAAAGAAAACAGCCCCCCAAGAATCACAGAGAAATATCCAGTTTTTGGCAGCAGTAGTTTTTAGATTCCTGAGGACTACTCTTAATCAATAAATTCACAAAAGGTACACACTTCATTAGATTCCATACAGATTGCAAAGCTAGCTATAATGTAAAAACAGGCAGACAGTCTGTCTCAATATTATTACAGGAAGGCTTGGTTAAATTAATAGCTTCTCATTGATTAAAAAATCTTGCATTTTACATGTTCTTAAGTTGGTTCCCACCATTACCTTTCAATAACAGAATATGAGTCTTTGGAGAAATGTGGTTATATTGAACTACTGTACTGAAATATGAAGGTAGGCAAAATAAGTTGTTTACATTAACCTATTGTTGTTTCCTGTCATAAAGTTCTGTTCACTTGAAAGATAAAGACATCATCAATGTGTCCTAAACTTTTGCTCTTTGCTAATTTTTATAATATTCCTAAACTATTACAAATATAGTTAGTTTGGAACAGTCATTGAGCATGACTCCACCCAATCACTTCAGTAACAACTGCAAGTGAGAAATATTTA
This sequence comes from Atrichornis clamosus, assembly GCA_013400975.1. NCBI lineage: Eukaryota > Metazoa > Chordata > Aves > Passeriformes > Menuridae > Atrichornis > Atrichornis clamosus. The sequence goes on from WBMZ01008430.1 coordinate 252,144, forward strand.
TGTCCAGGTAGCATTTTTCACTGCATGCATCTCTCAGATTTTGACTCTTTGTAATTACTATACTAAATCCAGCTAACAATAATAACACTAGTTCTGATCCACCAAAATGCTTTCCAAATCATCCTAAGAACCCAAGCAATGATTATTGATTGCACAGAGTACTTTGCTAGGCTGAGTTTTTTGTGCCAATCATATTATGTCCACTCCATCAAAAACTGTTCTGAGATCTTCTGCATAAACCTATTCAAATGTGTTTCTTTGGCACGCAGTGCTGGGAGACTTCTCAGTGTCATAAGATCATCTAAGCTGAATTGAAGTATCACAAACCCACAGCTTTTAAAATTTTTTTTAAGAAAAGGTGTGATTCATTGTCCTTGTTCTTTTGTACTTCTGCAGACTTGATCTGCACCACAGCCAATCCTACAGGTCAAATGTTCTTCTGCCTGTCAAACAGGAAAGGACAGATCAGATGTCTGACTACGCTAGCATACTAAGGCTTGAGTTTCAAGAATATTGCTTGTTTCAGTGCAATGTATATATCTTTTCCTTTCTCAACAGAAACACTAAATGAAGCAGCATGTTCATGGATGCACAGCAAACAAATGGCAGCTGCCACTTGTGTACTGTGACTGAGGTATTGGGGTGTGAAAGGCAAGAGACAAGGACGTTGACTTTATGGGGGCAGGGCAGACGTGTGATTTTCCTGTATCTCAGACTTTGGGTTTCACTTACAATAGTGTTTTCAAATAAACACTGATTTGTACACTTTGTGTTTAGACTATTTTAGGGATTGGTTATTGAATCAATTGAAGTGGCTGACTACATGTTTGGTGGTACGTCTGAGAAGAGACAATAATGTAGCAAATTAACGCAGAACCACTACTAGCTGCCCCTTGGATTACTTCTGCACAGTTCAATTTTTTGAAGTATTAACCTCAGCATCATCTAGAGAAGGTCTGTGCTTTTGACTGTGGAGTTTTCACTATAAAATGTCTATCAGATTACTTTCTCATTTGAAAAACGTGAGTTCATATGCTAATTAATTTTTATCTTGTAACTCATATTTTCATGGAATCATGTTATCTCATAAAACTCTTTAGGAAACTCTGTCTCCTCATATTGGGCCACTATCCTAATTTTCTCTGTTGACCACAGTGGTGTGTACACAATGTAGAAGTGAGGCTTTTCATTCCCATGAGGCTGAGCCCCTTCCAACCTACAGGGGTCAAGCTGCATGTTCACTTCCAGATATTCATCTTGTTGGCTGTGAGTGTGCTGACTCTTCTCTTTTTTTTTTTCCTCTGTTTTTGATTCATCAGAGTCCTGCAGAGCAATGAAAAAATATTGCTTGGTTCTCAATGAATTCTGTGGAAGTACCAAAGGGAAAGAGTAAGCATCTATATTTGGAATAAACACAAACTATTATTAGACAGAGATTTTGGAAGAAGTTGTAATTTATCTGCTATCAGGAGCAATAGAAAACCATATGGATGATAAAAAACATAACCAGGGCAAGGTCCTTCCTGTGTCTGTTGACAACTAATATGCACCAGGAGGGCAGTGCCATATGTTTGCATGTACATTACCGCGGGGGGCAGTGACATATGTTCACACGTATGTCACCCCTCTGGCCTGCTGTCATAAGGCTGTTTCCAAAAGGGAGTTCTCCCTTGAAAAACAGAAACAAAACCCGTAAATGTGAGTCTCCTACGTCCTCTTTGTCAGCAGCTTCCCTAAGACGAGGACTGCTCTTTTGATGAGCAACCAGAACAGCTGCATCAAAGCAACAGTCTTCTTTAGCCCTCTCCGATATTCCTTCAAGGTGTTGAACGCAAAGGAGGAAAATACAGACACCCCGCTAGAACAGTCACACCTGTTACAGCAGTCATACCTGCTGAAATACTAGACCTGCTGTAAACCCTGAGGATGGTGAGCACATGCTTCTCCCAAAATATTTCATGGATTTTCCTTTACACTTCCTTTCAGACTGGACACAGATTTGTATCATGTAATAAGCAGCTCTTGGCAGGATAGAAGACAGAGTTTGAGTATGAAGTGACAAAGTGAGAGAATAAAAAAGAGTTGTTCATGATACCATCTACTGCAGTTTTGGGGGCGTTATAGATAAAGAGTATTATTAGATTATCCTGACCATTCCCCTGGCAGTGCAATATTATTCCTTGCAATGTAATTCCTAGTGTTTTGTTCATTCTATTTAGTACTAATCCAAGCAGATAGCCTTTCTGTTCTATCTCTTGGGAGACCATTTATCCCTCAATCCATTTATTCCACTATTAGGTAGTTTTGTCTGAAATTTGCAGTGTATCTTCCTTTTTTTTTTTTTTATTTTCCTTCTTCTCTTTAATTATACTTTTTTTTTCAAATTTGGCTCTTTTTTTTTTTTTTTCTTTTTTTCTGTGGTTTTTTNTATCCCTCAATCCATTTATTCCACTATTAGGTAGTTTTGTCTGAAATTTGCAGTGTATCTTCCTTTTTTTTTTTTTTAATTTCCTTCCTCTCTTTAATTATACTTTTTGTTGCAAATATGGCTCATCTTTATGTATTTGCATTCTCTCAGAGGTCATCAAGTCTGGCTCAGAGAGAAGGAATGCAAACTACAGTATGAAATCTGCTTCTAGAAAAGGGTAACCTGAAGGGCAGTCTGCTTGATCTCAGATGATTTGTGACTAGAAAACATTTGGACTTTGTGGATATGCATCCATTAACTAAATCTTATTTGGTCTAGGTATATTCCATTATTGAGAGTTGAATGCTGGTAACTATTCCAAGGGCTTTCTATGACAGTTTTAATAGAAGCATATAAAGTTTCTTCCTTGTCTTATGAGATCAATCCCTTATTGGAGAAAAATGGTGAGAATCTTGCTCTGGACTGTGCACTATTTAAAGCCATGTCTAACACTTCAGAATCTGATTGACTTAATTTTCCTCTTCATAATTCATATTTAATGAAACTACACTTGTCTTGTACTTTTGCAAATGTCTGCGTGTTCACTAGTCTTTTCTATTAAAGGGCTATGATTTTGACTTGTCTTTTTCCTTTTCTAGCCATTTATCTATTTTTTCCCTATCTTAGTGTTCCGAAAGCAGAATTATCCTTTTCCTGCACAGCAATTTCACCTCCTCTGGTGTCTGGAAGCTTCCCTATAAGCTATGCTTATAGCTCCAGCACCTTTCAGACAAACTTAGCAGGAAGCTATGAAAGAGGCAGATAGCTATGGCAGATCCAGGGCATCATCAGAGGGTGGCCTCTGAGGAAAGTAAAGCAAGCTCAGTAGGAGTAAGTCATGGGGAGGAAGAAAAGACAGGATGTGTTAGGGAGTCTTCCTGTCCCCAGGAGTAACTGGATCTTCTCAGGATGGAAATTTCTGGATTAGAGGATGTGGCAGGCAGGAGAGAGTCACAGCACAGAGACATCTCAAGAGGAGGGTTGGAAACCACTGAGAGAGTCAATGATGAAACAGCTCTAGCTTCAGAGATGGCAGACAATAAGCTCCTGGGGATCAGAGGTTACTGTGCAGTTTTTGGCAAATCAAAAAGCCACCAAGTTGACTGAAACAAAGCCGTAAAGGACTTTCAATTCAGGGACAAATTAATCAAGGACAGATTTTGGCAGAGATCTCTTTATAAAGCTTTTGTTATTTCTGTCTTTCCTAGAAATCCCAATGTTTCCAATACTTAAAAAAGAGAAGAAGACAAAAGAAACAACCAACCCTAAAGAGTCTTCTCCTTTATATTAACAGAAAGTCTAGGTATTTGAAGTTGAACAAGTTTTAGTTCTTCTCTTGGTATCTCACTATAAGAAAAAAGTCCTCAACTCCCAATTCAAAGAGTTCTAACTCCAGCACCAATACCACTTCTTCATGAGGCCATACCTGGTAAAGAAATAAAATTTGAATCCAGTAATTATTTGGAATTAATTTTAAAATTTATATGCCTTTTTTTTTCTTTTTTTTCTTTTTGTTCAGTATTTTAGAACAGTTGAAATGGGTGCTCAGTGTTCTTTAATCATCAGGTTGCTACTATCACATTACATACCCTAACAAAGCAATATAGATCCTTCATTCTTTCTGGAAGGCATAAGCAATGTAAATTTGGTCACCAAAATTTTGGTCTTCCCATTATCTTAAACGACACAGCATTTACTTTACTTTTGGTTAACTCTCCTACATTTGGCTGTAGACCATCAACATCAGACTTAATTCAAAATATCGACAAAGTTCTTTCCTGACTGGGCCATAGGGTTAGAATTTCTCACACAAAATTAGTAAATACTTTCAAAACCCAGTAAATTAGACAAAGCTGTAATAGCCTTCCTTATGGATATTCTACAACAGGAAGTCTGAACTTGAATACAGTATTTGTTCAAAGTAGTTTGCTTTATCAAATAAAATAGTTGGAAGTAGAGATCTGTAATTGGCAAAAGTAGCTCCTGGCTAAGGATATAACCCCAAAGAAAGAAGTGGAGCATACCCTTGTTCGTGGGCGTGATTGTGAGGGAGTGCAAATTGGACTGGAGTAAACAATTGGAGCAATGAAGGTTTTCGGTGTTGTGGCCAAAGATAATAATATAAAGAAACACAAAAAATGATTACATTTATTAACTTTATTTCAAGATATTTTAAAAAGTTATAAGAAAAAAATTGAGAAGAAGCATAGAGAACACTGTGACAATTGTAGTCATGCAAGATAAGTATAACAGCAGTGTACATGTGCACGCTAGTATTTTGAGGTGTAAACTATGATACATATAACTATAGATTTATCCTTGAGATATCCCTGCTAGCTTACATTACATACCTTTTTGGTAATGGAATATTGTTCCTTCTTTTATGCTGAATAGAGAACTAGTTATGACTGTCATAAGCAAGATACTCTATGATACCTTTCCTTTCTTATCCACGTTATGGACTTAGATTTTTTATTTTTAGTATATGTTTTTCTAATGATAAAAGCATTTTAAAAAAATATATGCTATCAGCAGAGGATTTTGATTTATTATTTTAATAACCTAGTCACTCGAATATTATTTCTGCTTCTGCAGTGCTTGCGCTTCCTGCTTTTGTTTTTGTGGATTTGAACCTCCATGGATAGAAGACAAAAATGTGTCACCCCATTCAACTTTATATCTATAATCTAAAGTTTTGCTATTTACGTCGAATTCTGATTTCAGCTTCTTTAATTTTTACAGTTTTCCCCATCCCTTTCCTATTTTTGAAAGTTGGGTGAAGAGTAATTTTCCCTCTTATATATGCCTATATAGAAAGCAAATACTCATTTTTGTCACCATGTCCCAAAAATTTTGGGTTCAACTGGGGTTTGGCCAGAATTCTACAAATATCCGTCTTTTGGAAACAGGTTCTAGAGATAGCACAGAGCACCTGGTCTGTCTCAGATTTTCACAGCATTTTATTACAACTGCTCTATCTAAATGTTTTAGTCTTGCCTCCAGAGTCACAACAGAAATAATCCTATGTTCTTGTGATCCTAATACTTGTTCCTGACAAATTAGCTGTCTTTTATTCACTTGACAAAAGAAATAAACTGTGTATTGCTGTACTTCATTCCATACATATAAATGTCTCATATGAGTCTACCTCCATGGATATTCTAGTTCTACATAGCATCTGGAAATTCATTTTGCAATATTATTCCTGCTTTTCTCCAGAGCAATGGGCTCTCCAAAATCCTGTGTGTTTTCTTAACACCTCCCAGAATCTTTGCAACACAGCTTGTGTCTTGAAAAATATTTTCTAAATGGTAAATTTTGGTCACCTTTATATTCCTCCCAATATTTTCATCATCCTTTAAATAAATAGGCATTCTCACAACCCTGGGATATACCAATGTTCTCTGTTGTTGTTTATAATTTTGCACTTATTTAGTTTTTGGAAGAGTTAGCTTGATTAAAATGGTAGCTATTTGTCTTAGGAAGCACAAGATTTCTTTGTTTGTCATGTCACTCCTTGGTTAGTTTACATCAAGGGAGCATGGATCAGTTTTAATGACGGAAGTGGCAATTAGTGCTCCTGAGATATAGTTTCAGTTTTTTGACAGAACTGCTGAACTTAATAAATTATGGATCAGCAGAGGGGGAAGAAGGCCTCAAAATCTGCCTGAGCAGCACATGAACTGGTAGTGCACTACATTGCATCTCCATTCAATAAATGTCCATTTCAGTCTGGTTTTGCGGTCAAGTGTGAAGAAGAAACATCATCTGTAATTAATAATAGTTAAAAAAATCCATACGAATACATGCCAGCACAAGGAATGAAACAGGAAGAAAAAAGGGTTGGAGAAAAGAATAAAAAGTGCTTCAGAATAATGGTGAAGACTCATACAACCAGTTTGTGAGGTGGAAAGAAACCTCCAACACAAAGCTTAGTGGGACACATCTGAGTTAAAGGTCTTTTTAAAACCATGTTAGATTTGATAGAGATAAAAATATATAATCACACAGTTTATTCCTGTGTGTCACATAAGGTGCAAGTTGTTTCCTCCATGTATCTGTGCATTTTGCCCAACAAGATTGTGAATATTTAAGCATTTGTGGTTGAAAAAATTATAAAAACATGTTTTTGTGTGTGTTCATCAGGGCAGTATTTATATTCCACCTGTACTCAAAGTATGACAAGCACTGTCTAAAGATTACCTATTTATTAATACTAAATACTACTTTCTTAACAATAAAGCCAATTAAATTTGAGTGGGCACTTATTTAGACATGGATTTTTCTGGAAGTGGGTCAGTAAAATATGGCTGCATAGAGGCTCAACAGAAACCTCATATGAGTGAAGAGGATATCTCTCTAACTAGCTAAGCCTTTATTGATCTACGTGTCCTTTTCTCGCCTCTGTGCCTGCTTCTCTTTTCTGAGTTTACTGTACTAACCAGTTACACAAAGGCAGGATCAACGTGGGCACTGTATTTTCATATCACTAAATAATTAGCACCCTCACTGGCACGATGCTGGCATGGCATGGCTTCAGAGTGAGTTCCCATCTGAGGAGTCTGCCCTCAGCAGACAGACTGAGCACAGCCTCCCTGCTCCAGAGAGCAAGGAGCAAAGCTGCCTTCCATCTTGCCATATCACATGGCTTTCTACCAGTATGCTTACTAGTACAGATGTAAACTTTATAGCCTCTATTCCTGAGATATCTTATGGACTAAAACTGTCTACCTTCGCTGAAGTCCTCTGGTGAAGGGGGAAATTGTGCTATCCCCACTCAAGCAGCTGGGAGGGAAGCACAGAACTGCTAAGTGGTAGCAAAAAAAAAATCTCTTCACAGTGGTGAAGATCCAAAACCTGGGAATTTCCTTATACTTTTCTATCATTGATGTTGGCTAGTAAATCAGAATTTGACTTCACAAAGGAAAGTTGTGTTTGGAAGTTTAGTAAAAAATGAAAATCACATAGAGCTCTTTCATGAACTCAAAGATTAATATTCATACTCAACTTTTGAATCCAGTGTAGACAATGATAATGATACTGACATATAAAATTGAAAACCCAGATTCAAATAATTTTAAATCATTTTGAAAACCAAAAATTCAGTTGCTGCTGTCCCAGGTGCCAAGTGGGCCTCTGAGATGTCACAAGATCAGTGAAAAGGGGGATGTTGCTAATCAATCAGTCCCCATTACCGAAGCTTTAATCCAAACAGTAAAACTACTACTAAAAGGTTTTGAAAATTTTTCAGTTTCTGATGAAAAAAAAATTTGTAATTATCTTGGTCAGTTTTCTGCATTACAACAGCAACACTGATTTCAATTTTATGATTTTCTAATGAATTCAGTGGTGTACTAAATCAACTCACCCTTCATTAAACTCTAAGTGCACCAGCAAAGTAGTTCTTGATAAGGCTTGAAATGTGGGGGGTTTTCAGGCTCAGGGTGTCTAAAAAAAGTGACCTGCTCTGTGTGTCACTTTTGATAAACTGCTGTCCAAAAGGCATCCCAAGAAGTTGCAGTTATCTTGCTTTTATTTGCTTGTTCAGAATTTTATGATAAACACATATTAGGCTGCCACAGCATTGTATGAATATTTCTTCCCTCACAAGGAGGACATGGTCTCAGTGTCCTGGGTCTAGGGATTTTTTGCATTATTTCACTAATAACATATTATTTCAGGTCACATTATATTAGCTAGATCAACAAGGATGCCCATTGCTTTCACCTTGTTTCAGCTTCCTGTAAATATAGTAATTGTCAAAATTATATTGTCTTTTATTTACACTAACAAGCAGTACTTTTGAAAATAAATAGGCTGGTATGAGCAAACACAAATGCTAGAAGGAGTAGTCATTAGTCTTCCATGCTTTAAAACACAACTTCTGGCATTTTAAAGCCCGAGTGAGGAAAAACATGTATGAGGAAGAGATATCTCAGCCCATTGTCTTGCTTGAACTTTCCCTATAAATGTTCTGTTGTCATTATTCTGGGCACAACTCCACCCACGGGTGGCAGCAATCAGTACTTGCAAGGCACTTATACTGTTATCAATACGTCTAACCTTGTTAAATCGTATCACACTTGGATTTCCAGTGGCCCATTTTTCTTACCATTACTCTGATCCTATCCTACCAGGGATGAATGGCCACAAGTAGTAGGGAAAAAATATTTAAGGAGCCAATATGTGGGTTTACTGTCAAGTGGACCCTTGTATTTTTAACATCATTTCTCTGGAAACTCATGTCATTACCTTCCTGTTTTATTCTTCATAGGTGCACACACATTAGCACTTCATGCTACCCAACATCTGACTAAATGTTTTCAGCTCATGCCTTCTCTGTAAGTTGAGTTAGTGAGTGCTTTCTGGATGATTTCAAAAGGCATATGTTTGGTGATTATCTAACCTAATATATGCTTTGTGGTAGGGTTTTTAACACTACTATGCAGAAGTTTTCCAGACAGGTGTGAGACAATGGAAGTTCTCTCATTCTAAAACAATCCTTTTTTTTTTCTGTATTAGGAAATTTGTCATCTTGTATTAATAAAAGATTAGGTATGGTTATTATTTTTAAGTGCCATTCTAATTTTAGGAGGTGGTGATTTAATAAGTTAGACTATAATGTGGGAAAGAGCCAGAGTCCTCCCTGACAGAGTTCTAAACAATTATACCTTCAAACCTCTAAAAGTTATGATATGCAGTTTTCCCATTTCCCTCCATCCCATTGAGCATATATTTGCCATTTCTAGCATAAACGGTTGAAATTATTCAGCCGGTTCACAGTGTTGTTTTTAAAATGAAAAATGCTATGATCTTTTAATGTCTTCAGTGTTATAATATGTACTAAATTAGCAGAACCCTGATGATCTGATAATTTACACCACAATGTGCTATTTAAAACTGGAAGCCCAGCAGGAGATTTTATTTTTATTAATTTAGTATAATTTTAAACATTACAAAAATAGCTGTCTCACAGCTTCCCTGCTGAGCCCTAGATTGTTGCCACAGCCTGTGTAATACTTTATCAGGAGAGTAACATCACTATAAATACTGCATAGTTGATTCTGGTTTCAACACAGAATACAAAAGGATGTGGAAGACTGAAGAGACAAAGGAGTGGTTCTGTTTTACATTTTGTCTGTCTTTTCCTTGGTTTTTTTTTCTTGCTTGCTTTTAATTCTCATTTCCTTTCAAGTTTTTCACTAAGGAAAGTTGTGAGTTTGTATTCAAAGCAGAAAGGCTGAGGTTCCAGACTGTAGTTAACTATAGATACGTTACACAATGCTGCTGTAGGAAAATGAGTTTCACTCTACCTCCCTTGTCTATTGCCCTGCCATTCCTGTGGACTAAATATCACTGGAATGTTATTATTTAAGTCTAACATATATTATAAGAGCAACATCCCATGAATTGCAGCTTTCCAGTTTTATGTGCAGAACCGGCTCACATTTGGTCACCTTTGTGTGTATTTAGTGAGCTTACATCTGTAAAAAAAAAAAAAAAGGCAACAGATGGTTACCATATCCAATCTCTGTTCTGCACTAGGGATGGCAGCAGAGTCGGTAGGTATAAGAGCTTTTGGCACTTTTATCATAATTTTCACTTTTTTTGAATGAGTTGAGTTGAGCTGAAACTCTTGCCAGGAGTGCTATTTCCCAAGGGAACCTCTGCCTCCTCAACAATGGAGGGGTCGTGGCACTGAAGGAATATTTTCTATACAAATAGATATGTTTTCAGTTACCACAGTCCACCATCCATAATGGAAAGCTGGGATGGACTGTTGGAGGGGAGAACAGTCTATGACTGAAAATTATTTAAAGCAAGAAGATGTGAGTTTCTAAATTTAAATTCATTGTGAAACTCTTCAGTGTCTCTATTACTTATTTACTGATCAATATTACACTTTATACTACAGAAAGTTACAGATAAATTTAATTTCTTAATTTTTTACTGGCTACCAGTATCTTCTATCTGGCTTTTCAGGTGAAATACTTAAAAGAAAATCTGAAAGCTGAACAAAACTCAGTTCCAAATGATTAGGATTTACCATGTAACCCTATTAAGGCAAAGCATATTTCACTTGCGGGAATTTTCTTGTAAAATTCCTGTAGTTTTCACAAAAAATTAGTGATTTGGCAGATCCATGGTAGAAATGTGATTAGCATATACGTCCCTTTTTTTGCATTTGAAAGAGGGGAACCTTACGTTCAAAACATTTTGGTGCCTGGATGTTAAACGCCATATAGATATTGAGTGAGTGACATGTAGGCAATTCAGCTGTGTCTCAGACAGAAGCTGCATGCTGGCCTTTCTGGGGCATAGAAGGCAGGAAACCTTCCTCTTTAATGACCCATCAATTAACCCTAATTAAATCAATAGCATTTTTCTTTGAATCACATGAATACTGACTAAAACTCCCCCTCAACTAATTAACAGGCATTTGGCCACCCCACTCGTATGCACGGAGGGCTGCTGAGACAACCATTTTTATCAGTGAAATATTTGTTGCTAAAATTTCATGCTGTATCCCTAGTGCCGTGATGTTTACACCTGTGCATACACATACAGGAAAGAACAATTCATTTCCAACTCTCTCCTTTTTCCACAACTGCCAGGAGAATGTGAGTGAGGTAAGTAATTCCAAGGATATTGGAAGAAATGAGGCATGAAATAAAAGCCTTCCTGTACTATCTGCTGATCCTCAGGAATGTAAGGCAACTTGCTGTATTAAAGAGAAGCATCCAGGCTATTAAGTAAGGCAGTAGGACAGTGAGGAGTGAGTCTTCTGTGTGAGACATTCTCCTGAGCTGATGACATCAATGTCCTCAAAACTATTACTTGAGTTCATGATGATGAGATCTGCAAGATGTCTCACATGCTATACTTTTTCTTGGCAATGTCAGAGGACCTAAAGAAAAGATTTTACATGATTTAAGAAAGCTTTTTCTTTCCTTCCTTTTTTTTTTTTTTTTTGATGTTTCAAGAACTGGGTGCATGCTCTGACAGTGTTAACAAAAAATGTAGTATTGGGGAACTGTCTGCTATAAATATTATTAGTCATGCTAACTAAATTATCAAGTGGATCAATCTAAACAGTGTTCCAGGTGTTTCATGAACAAAAGCAGAAGGACTCTGAATGGCTTGTACTGAACAGTGTCCTGTAGAAACAAAAAGGGATTTTGTTACTTAACACTGAAATTTTCTTTCATCTGCTGGAAAATTCTTGTCAAAATTAGTTGTGCTGTTGACCCAGTAGGCTTGCATGACAAAGTGACTTAGAAATAGACTGCCACAGATTGATAGTGGAAAAGAGTTTGGATTAGGAGGATTTGACGTTCTAGCTCTGAGGACATTGCAACTGCCCTATAGAATATTAACTATCCTAAAAGGAAGATTGATATACTGGTGTCATTGTCTTTCATTAAACTGCAATAGGAAAGACAATACTGCAATATTGATTTGAGTAGTACGATTAAATTCAGGTTTAATATTGTCTTTATGTCAAACCAGAAATCTTCATCCTATTTTTCCAAATAAGACAGGTTCCATATCTTTCAGCAATAAGATCTAACATTGCACAGTCATTCCAAAGTACATAGAAAATGTGTATTTTTCTAGTTCTCTTTCTTTTCATACTTAGTTCATAAAGGTACTGCAGAAACAAAAATAAGAGAAGCTTTTTGATTTGTCTTTCCAAAGACCAGCTATTGAAAAATAGGTGTTCTTGGTGTGGAGAGCCATGCACATCAATATGAAAAAAAGCACATATAAATGTAATGTTTTGTCCATGTCATGAAATGTGGATTTTTACAACAGAACAGATCTGTACAGCAGATTATGACTTCTGCTAAAGGTACTACACATGTCTATAGACCTTGGGAATACTACTTTTTTTAAACATTGAAATTAAATGTGTCTGTTACAGAGATTGTATTATCATAAAGAGTGTCCATACAAGATAGCTTTAAAGAATTATGCTGCTGTTTGTCATAAATTATATTTTCAGTAATCAATACATAAATTATGTATTAGATTAAAGGTACATATATTTTGATAAGTTCACATTTGCTTGAACTACAGTTTGCCTAAGACCACAGGCATTGCAAAAAACATTCTAGATATACTAAAAACTGCTTGAATCTTTTTCATTGTTTCTCAGTAAGGCACATACAGCTTTTTATTAAATTATTTTCCAAATGTTATTTTGTAAAGAAATTTAATAAAATTTACTACTCTGCAATCCATTGAGCACTTCCTAATTTAATTTTCATATTCTGCATTTCCTGGGATTTACAATTAAAATTGTGATGAGCCAGACATTCAAACTCTTACATGTGTGAGATTTTATTATTTTTTTCAACTGAACAATATCAATAGGATTTTGGGTTTATAAAATATTTTGAAACAAAAAGGTGCAAGTACCTGAGGCTTTTTATACATAGATTGTGAAGTTTTTACTAAGTTTGACAAACTTTTTTCTCTTTTTCTTTCTTCTTTACCCACTTAACTCTTTGGCAAAGTAGACTGTTTATGCCAATGCCAGATACAGTTAATAGAAAATAATAGTTCTGATGTTTTATACTCTCCAACATTGATCAAATAAAATTTAAAAAATCCTACTCTCCAGAGCAGAGACTGTTATTAAAATTCTTGCAGATTTATTGACATAAAACTCAGCATATAACCAAAAATGAGCCATTGTGTTTGAGAGTTATCTCACTTTACTGTTATTTTGTTATGCAAAGTTCTTGGAGATCACTACAGATAAATATGTTTATTTCTTTTATAGTAATAATGCTTTATTTTTATTTTGCATGTAAGACACCTCTTGAGCCTTACAGAATATTGTGAAGTTTGCATTCTTTATTTCATCCACCTTCTAAAAGACTAGGTGGTGTTGCACCACTAGCCCAGAAAAAGAAGCACTCCAAACAAATCTTAGAGAGACTGGGTCACCTGTACATTTGTATGATCCTTCTAGGTGTAATCATTTTTCCTATCCTGAGCTTGGTAAGGATATTTTAGTCTCTGAAATAGTCTCTGAACTGAGTCCTTGTGCACTAAAAGCAGCAAAGGCAAAAAGGTTGCATTTGCTCAGTGATTCAGCCAAACTCTATCACTCTGGTCTCTCGGCAGCAACTGGCAATTTATGTTCAAGCCTTCACCATTTTCATATACATAGACCTCTTCTCAAAATTTTGTGGTATTTTAAATTGAAGTTCTTTTGTAAGGTTTGAAAGTAGCTTCTCTTTAGTCTTTTATTGGAGCCTACAACACACCTCATTTATAGAAGGACACATTTAAGGATTGAGAGCCCTGTCTAGCATCGTCCAAATGGAAAAAAAAACAAGCAGATTTTGTCAGTGTCACTAGGAAAGCATCACAAACATTTGCCATATAACATATGCCAAAAGCCATAAAAGCACACAAGGCAATGCAGTGCTAGAGAAGATACAGACAGAGAACTTTGGCTGCAGCTATGAAATAACATTTGTTGCAAAAAACCCAGGTCTATTAATTTTCAGAGCCACAGGTCTGTCTAGTCTCCTCTCTTGGCATTGGAAGTCACTGCTCTGTCACCATCTTTCTGTCAGCAGTGCATTGTTTCTCCTGTACTTAATAGAGAACAAGCAAAAGATGAGTCCTGCCCGCCTGATGACTGGGACAAGGGATGTCTTGGTGTACAGCTGGTCTTCTGGGATGCAGAGCCCTGCTCATGGTAGATGGGATTTGAGTCTGTAATGGGAAACAGTGTCAGAATTAATAACATATAGGTGCACATAATGTTGTCTCCACTGTACCGTTTCTAGGCTTTCCAGCCCTATTTCAAGGTCTGTGACACCATGCAACTTTGCTGAATAAAAAAAAAAATTCAAATCTCAAGCAACAATAGTGTATACTAGTTAGGGCCTAAGAAAGCAAGCTGTAATTTCAGCAGACTGTTCTGCTTTTGCTTTATTTTTCTTTTTAAGAATTATTTTTTAGTGGGTCCTAAACTTTGCCCAGACTTAAAGAGTTGATTTCAACATAAGGGGTTTGCAAGAAGGAAAAGAAACTACATCATACCTGTGACAGATTTCATCTCAGCGTAGCCTTTTGTTCTTTTCCAACAGACATATTTGCAGCAGCTACTGAAGACGTGCCAATGTATGACGGGAAAACTGATGAGCCAGGGAAGTAAAATGGCCGCTAGCAAGTTCTCTGTATTACCAGCAGAAGAAACTTTTTGTCCTTCTCTAATCACTGTCTCAGCCACAGTAGTTTAAAAGAAACATAGAGGGCAGATGTTCCTTATACTCTCCAAGTTTTTGAGGACTTTGTTTTGGACTCAAAAAAACCCCCGAATAACAACAGCACTATCTGTTACAGGAGTGATGATCTTTAGTGTCTGTCTCAGCTTTCCATAAGACTGTTCACATACATTCTCAGGGAGTTATATTGGTGTGCAATTAAAATGAAATACTACTTGGTATTAAAAAAAAAAAAAGACTGTGCTTGCAGAACATAACTCAGTTCTAATGAATTTTGCAATACAATTATTCAGTGGAGAAAACCATTTTTTAGCCAACAAAATTAATTTTCTAATGTCCAAATGGACATTTTATCCTCTTCTGATCTGATCTTCTGGTGGCATCATGAATTTCACAGACAACTTTGTTAATCAGCAGAGTACTCCAGAAGAGAGCTTTCTCTCCTAAAAGTAAAGTTACTATTTATCTTTAAATATCCACTTTTCCAGCTCCTGAAGTATAGCTTTGAACCTAACATTCCTACAGTATCATTGTACTTACAGTGTGCAAGAAGCTAAGATAGGGTTAATTAGTTCAGAGAACACCACAGGTGGTTCAGACTACAACTTATGTGGACTATATTGGGGTTTTTTAAATAAAAGTTATTCATTTTGCATCTAAATATTCCTGTGCCTTTGCTGTCACTTTTCTCAAGTTTTTTTTTTTTAATTTCCAATAGTGTTATGGCATATTGTGAAATTTAAATTATATTCCAGGATGCAAGTGATCTTCAGAATAGAATATATTCTGAAATGCATATTTCCATTTGTTGCTGACTTTAACCCTTTTTTCCTGTTCTGTTTCTTTTGTGTGCATATTGGGTTGGTTGGTTTTCTGTTTTGTTTCTCTGATGTATTTTTGAATGCTGGTATTTATTCTGGTCTTCTTGATATGGGCATTGACATTAAACAATTCTAACAGAAATTGTTAAAGTGAAAAGGAGGGAAAAATGTTACTGTTTGAGAACATCATGATAAAATAATTAAACATGCTCACATAAAGTGAAGGTTTATGTTATTCTGTGCCTGATAAAATAATTAAACATGCTCACATAAAGTGAAGGTTTATGTTATTCTGTGCCTGATAAAATAATTAAACATGCTCACATAAAGTGAAGGTTTATGTTATTCTGTGCCTGATAAAATAATTAAACATGCTCACATAAAGTGAAGGTTTATGTTATTCTGTGCCTGATAAGTTCAGTACTTCTGTAGCTGTCACAGACGGTAAAAAAGAAATCCTGTTAATTGTCTAGAGAACAAAAGTAATCTCACATATTCTGGAAGCCTTCAGTGGCATCTGTGTCACAATACAGAATAATCTTATGTGACATGGATTAAGGTGTATAGTGAATTTTTTAGCTAAACTGGGAACATATTCTCAGTTACAATCTTAACAACCAATGATGAAATCATGCCAGCACTTCAGAAGATTATGTTTCATCTTCTACTACTTCGTATTTCTTTATTTTTCCCTATTGTGAATGAAAATTAAGGAATTAAGTTTTATCAGAAAAAATTATAATTATTTTCAAAAACTTTATATCTAACTTTATCTGCTTACACATTGAACAATATTCTTGTTCTGTTGTCAACATTACTGAGTTTATTTCTACCAATACATCATAAGTATGTACTGAAAAGCCTAAATTGTACATTGAAATCAATGCATTATATACACAGCAGTAATGTTTATTTTGCAGGGGTTTTGTTGTTCTTGTTGTTTTGGTTTTTTTTTTTTTTTTCCTGTGAGACTGGAATAAAGAATGAACAGTTTGGTTTGCAATCTAATTTGGGGGAAATGAGAAGTGATGAAATGTCATGAAAATTAAAAAAAACCTGAAATAAA
Source organism: Atrichornis clamosus (assembly GCA_013400975.1). Lineage (NCBI taxonomy): Eukaryota > Metazoa > Chordata > Aves > Passeriformes > Menuridae > Atrichornis > Atrichornis clamosus. The sequence goes on from WBMZ01008430.1 coordinate 268,749, forward strand.
GCAGAACTATTACACAACACAAATAAAATAACTCCTTCTCTGTAACTCGTAAACAACACTAATGTTCATTCGTATTATTCACTTATTTGTAAATAACTAACATTATGCCTGTTCTTAAAGTCAAGCATGTCATTCTTGTAGCGGTGTGGACACCTGTTGCTCCTGCCCCTGTAATTCCTCCACTGTGCAGCCTTGTACAAGGAATTCTGGTTCTTTTGTCTGTCTCACATCAGCCAAACACCGCCACAAGATGGGAGAGGAGTTTGCTGGGCAGAAACCTCAAGGACCACCCAGTTCACACTGAAAGTAAGGGTATAACTGTCAAAAGAGAAAGGGCTAGAGCTGGCTCCTGTCCCCTGCCCTGTGATCTTTTCCTGCAGCACAGCTAGTGCCTTTCCAGGCAGTGGGACAGAAAGGGCAGCCAGGCTTTACGTGTGCTCCAGGGAGAATGCAAATACTGGCACTGTGGAGAAAACTTGGCTGAAGCTGACACTTCTGCAGGCAGATCGCTCAGCCCTGTCAAGAGTCAGCTGAAGAATAAGAAACAAAACTCCCTGACTAAATCTCTCTGCATCGTATCAAGCAAGACAAAAATCTGTAACACTTATAATTGCAGTCACACCGCTATAATAAAAATGGCATCAAACAGCAATATCCAAAATGTTGGGAACAGAGTTTACAATGTCCACAAGACCCTATTGCAATTGTGGATAACAGGTATAGAAAAAAGGGAAAACATTTCTTTTTATACAGGTTACAGGTACATATTGGCTAAACGTGTTCTGTTTACATGGATTTCCAAGGTGTCGGCCTCAGAAATCATAATCCTCACTAAAGGGTAAGGGATGAAGACATTTACTGTGCTTTTGAAGTAGAGCGTTTCAGAAAATTTTTTGCATTTGAAAATCTCCTAAATATATTCGTATTTCTGTATTGTATTATCATTTATACATTTGTGTTATCTACTTCCATTTTCTTTGATATTTAAAATGTACATGTGATTTAATCCACAGAAAAATATTCCAAAATTCTGTTCTTTTCAAATCCGTAGTAATACTTAAAGTAATTATTTTACCTTGAAAAATATAATCCTTCTGCATTTCCCTAAATCAACATGTGGAAATAATTTCTAAAATTGTTTCTTTAAATTATTTTAGCAACAGTTTCATAATAACTATACTATCTCAGCTGCAAGAAAATATATAAATGCAGTAGTCTTTAATACATAACTCATTGTCTGTCCACTGGAAATCGTGGGGCTCTGGCCTCCAAGATACACAAAACCTAGAGTTGCTGTGATTTGGACTGAGATTTTTTGCATAAGTGTGTTCTGGTTTTTAAAAAGCATGAAAAATAAAAATCTATGTATCATGTGAGTTGTAAGTACTTGTGTTTTTTGGCAGTTTGTATTTATTTTCATTTATTGAGCAGATGCATTAAAAAATTTCTTTTAAAATCAGAAAATATGGACATTTTCTCTGTGCCATGACTAGATTTTGCAATTGCCTTTTGAGACGTATGTGTAATGCAATACTTGCCTTCACTTTGATATTTATTTGTGGAGTATAATTTTATATGGTATTTTCTTATGAAACTAATCCCTGTCAATAAGGCTTTTGCTTAAAAATAGTAATAAAACCCCCTTGTGTCACAGTCAAATTGATTTTTCTGATGAGAAGCTTGGAGAAAGTTGTTATTATTTTTTAATCCATCATGCAGACACTTTATGAGAATAAACCATTCAATGCTACAGTTTTAGTTTATTGTATGTCTCTTTTTCATGGCACTTCATTTTGTTCATTCCCCACCAAAGAACAATCAGTCGATCAAAATTTATTATCTAGTGTTGACCTATTTCGGTCTAGTTGGAAACTGTGGTCTCCTACCTTGGCCATTTAGTGAAATTTTCTATGTAGCTGACCAGAAATACTATTATGTTTGAGAATTTGCATCAATTTTAGTGTTCCCCTAAATTTAAGGGCTTAAGAATAAGTTTTGTACTTCCTGTATTGCTATTAAAGGAGAATGAAGGTCCTGTTTAATTTATTAAAGATGATGGACTTGTATTATTATTATTAGAGTAGTAGTATTTTTTATCAAAGCCAAGGAAGGATGTTCATTTATACGGCAACTTTTCCCAGAATTTAAATTGATGGTAACAGATAATGGACAATTAAAATGTGGCGTTAGTCACCACTTAACATCATGGGCTGTGGCTGAAGTAGGTGAACACCTCTGAGTGCACTGTTAAATGATCATTGGAGCAGATGATGGAAGAAACACATACTCTGATTGGACTCTACAGGTGCCAAGACACGTCTAAGTTTTACGTTTAGCTTAAAATAATAAGGCAGACCTACAAGTGGGTGATTAATAAATTGTTTGATTTGATTCTGTTTTACAAACCAAAACCAGGAAAAACTGAAAAATATCTGGCCTATCCATCAAAGAATTGAATAATCCTTATATTTTCCTTTAGTCTTATTGATTGATTTAGGATAACTCCCTCCATTTTTCTGATAGGCAAAGATATCATATCTTATTGTCTCAATAAAAATATTTCTGAAATAGGATAATATTTACTGAAATTGTCCTTATTTTAAAAATAAATTATCTAATCTGGTCCTAATCTGATATACGATTTATTAAATACCTTCTTAGGTGACTGTCTGTAGCTTAGCATAAACTCTTATAAAAACTGCTTTTTATACTCTTGTAATGTTGGTTTTCCTTTTTTTTTTAAGAAAAAAAAGCAGAAGAAAAGGCTATTATGCAAGTGAAGTCCGGAAAAATGTTTCTGGAAGTAATCACAACTTTACTTGTTATTAACACACAAATTCCTAGCCCATAATGACTTTCCAGTCATCTGATAGATACCTCAAGTCAAGACTGAGTTTTATCCTCAAAAAATAATCATATTAAAAAATGTATCTATTGAAATTAAGAATAAGAAAGATACAAGCACAATCATTTTTATTCTAAAATAGCCCTTAAAATGACAAGGAGCACATTGATTACTTCTCAAAATACATTGCTTTGAGCAGAATACCTTGCAGTTTTACCTTCCTTACATCTCTACAAAATTCCAGTTAGATCTCTGTGTTCCCAATATTGCATGTTTCTTTTGTTATTAAGGATCTATATTTCAATTAGTGCTAATCAATATTTGTAATAAAGGAGTCTGGGAGAATCTCCCATTGAACAGTTTCACACCTCAAACTTCTACACTTTTTATCCCTTTTTCCCCAGTAACCCCATGTAAAGCTCCTGCTTGAAACATAACAGCTGCTAAATCTGACACCATCATTATCACTACCTACTAAAAAAGTTTCTAAAAAAATTTAAGTCTCACAACAGATCTGTGTAAGGTTCGTCTATGTGTAAATGAATCAAATCACTATATAAAGCCTGATTTTGTTAACATTATTCTAAAGAAAAATATCTTTCCCTTTGTGTAGATAAGTGCACATGCTGTAAATGTATAATACTGTATAATGTAATATGAAACATAAAAGAAAGACACACACACATGTAATAATGGAGGAGCACTGGCCTCTCATGAAGGAGCAGCAAGGGGGTTTTCAGCAATGCCTCCACTCCCTGCTCCTCTCAAAGGTTCTCACAGAGCAGTTCGGGTCACAGCAGGGCCCAAGCGGATGCCTTGCACCAGCACAGCGAGGTCCTCCCTGTCAATCTGCAGTCTGGTCAGTCCTGTGGTCTCTGCAATGCCTAGGGAGAGCGTCCGTATAATCTCAACATCCGCAAAAATATCACAGTGCATAAGCATGAACCCTGAATCAAAGTAGGAACTGAGTTCCAAAATGTTTTGCTGTTTGTTTGGCTTATGTTATTAAGTTTTTGACCCTAATTATTTTTCTTAAAAACTCTTTAGTATGAGGCTTCACAGGAATTTTGACAACATATTTGTTTACTCAAGACTTCAGCTCTTTGTCTGCACCAGAGAGACCAAGCAAAATCAGAAGCTGAACAATTTTTCCTTATCTTTGATTCCTAATTTAAACAAATGAGCCTTCTGAACTTGACTTAAAGACTAGATATAGAAAACTTAAGGAGAGAAAAAAAGGTGATCAAAAGTAAACAGGATGCCTACAAAATGTGTTTTGTATTACTTGAAGCCTGCAGGACTGGTCTTTTGCACACAATGAAGCCTCAGTTCCAAGCACAGACACACTTTATAAAGACCAGTTTCAACGTTAGTGTTGAAGCACACCATATTCAGCTCACTCTTGACACGCCGGCAGCAGTGAATAAAGTTACTGAGAGAGGAATCACCGACTATTTTTCAGCTTGTTATTTGCTGGTGGATATCCTAAAATACTTGTAAATCTGTTGATTCTTTGGTGTTTTTTTAGTCTATTATAAGTCTTTTCGCTAGCAGTATGACTCTCACTCTTTCTGTAGACCTCAAAATTTCTGGCCTCAGACACATCTTGTGGCAGCAGGGTCCAGGCCACCTGCACTAAGAATATAACCACCTTTCCTAATTATTTCCAAAAGTGTTGTAACTGAAGTATATCTAGTCTTTACAATAAGATACCACAATCAGATTTTCAATTCAAATACAGTCTATTATTTTATATACTTTGACTGTGACTGTTGTGATATATATATATATGTACATAAGTGCATGTATATACATCCTTAAGTATATGTATATAGATCCTTAAGTAAATTGCATCAGTACCCCCCTAACTGATATGAAAATTAAAGGCTTTTTACAAACCTGCTGGACTTTGTATGTACAAATGTTTATGAATTTGTGAAGAAAGCAACATACAGATAATATGGCAGCCTAACTACAAAATCCACTGGCACTAAATTTATAGTTTTATACCTGTGACAAGACATTAGATAGAGTGATAGAATATATATTGTTATGCTGTTCCCTTGTTGCCAGTTAATTATAAGGAATAGTTATTTAAGGTTCATAAACCAAATGAAATATAACTTTGGAAAAGAAAGAAAAAAGCTTTTGCTGTGTTTTGTTTTATGCGTATGGTGGAATTGCTGAAACTTTTAAAAATACCTTGAAATAATCATAAGATAATGTGTTGGAGTTCTTCTGGCAATGGCTCAGAAATGTGAAACTATTGTCATCTTGACATTCACCACTGATAAACACGCTATGCACACTAAATCAAAATGGGTATAAAATGTGCCATGCGACAGAATAGCCTTTGCCAAATGGGCTGACCTGTAATGAAAAAGTCAATCCTCTTCCTCCTTTTTTTGAATGAAAAAAAAAATATTGCAGCAATAATATGGGTAAAAGCCTCAATAAAATCTGTCAGAATTGATTTCTAGTGACACATAATGTCTGCAAACCTAAAGCTTTATTTTGCCAACTGTTTAATCTGTACTACAAGTAAAAGTGTTCCATATGCATAACTTCCCATTTCAGTGATGATACTGTTTAAAGATTTGTTCCAGAAGCATTTATTTAATGACCTTTATAAAGAATTTTCTCATTCTTCTGTGAGTTATATTTAAACTAGAGAATAAAAAAATTAAAGTGCACAATGGGAGAAGAAAAATCTCCATTACCCACTATTTTTTTGTTCAAAATTAAAATTACTTCTTAGGTAGCATTAATGAGGGAGTCTGGGAATATAGGCATTCCAATGTTAGAAACAATAATAAACCAATGGTCATTATTTACATCCTTATAATATCCTATCATACATTTTTTGTCACATAATGCCTGTGAAGAAAACACACGTGCACTGCAATATCCACTTCTATGGCTCCCTTATTCTATTGATTTAAATATCTTTTTTCTTCTCCTTACTCAACAGGAAGTATGAGGTCATTGCTATAGCTGAAACACATCTTGATAGAGCACTATTCAAACCAGATATACACCATATTTTATACCGTATTTTGAATTATTTATCTGTCATGGGAAATAGCAGGAGAGGAAGGAGTTAGCTGGGTGTTTGAAAGGAATGTGGCAAAAGCATTAATGTGCAGGTCCAGCTGCACAAAATCTGATGTCGAGTCCTGGTACAAAGGGTCAGAGTCAGTGATGGTGGTAAAGTTCTTGGTAACACCAGGAGAGCAAAGAGGCTCATAAATCCAGAGAAAGGATATCACATCCTCTAAACTAGGTACAGGTGAAACAGAGTACTAATTTCCAATGGGCCATGGAATACGGTTGCCTGAAACATATGTTTAAAAATGGCATGTACACACCACCCTGCCATTCAGATACTTCCATATATCTGTATAAAGTACTGAGGAAAAGGTTAATCAGGGGTGCTGTATAGCTTAGGGAAATGCATAGAGTGGCTGGCTGATTTGATTCATGTGTCCCAGTGACAAAATTCTTTCCTGGAGATCCATAATGTCTGAGTTCTTAATTATCTGGTCTTCTGTGTGTGTATGTGTGCGTGTATTAAAAAAATGGCCAGTAAAATTTCAGCCAAGAAACACACTTCATTCCTTTCAGGTTTATTTTAAACCTATTGCACTTAGGTTTCAGCTAAATCAATTTTTCATGAATATCTACCCTAGTAGATTACACCTCAAACCAGTTCAGATCTCTAGAGAATTAAAAAAGGAAAAAAAAAAAAGAAAAAAGATTTCTCAACAAGTAACACCCCAGGAAAAAGAAACAGGATTTTTAATTGCTTTGTGCACTCCATAATTGAAGGCAGGCACCTTCTTGAGGCACTCACTGCCAGGAGGAGTGTGACTCCACTTGGCCCTGCCTAATTAATCCTGTGATACAAACCTTCTGGCTTCAATTTTCACATTTCTGTCTCTTTTTAGAGGTGATAATAAAACTAAAAATTTATGTTGGTTACTGTATGACTATAACAGTGCCAGCAGAACACAAATAAACCCATATGGATGAAAGAGACCTTGTCTTCCCATCCCTGACTTCTCTGTTTTGTGATGTGTACAGGGACACACTTTGTGCTAACAAGAAAAGGTAGAGAAAGATTCAGTAGCAGGAAGGAAGTACAGGTCAACTGATTCTTGTGATAGTCTGCTCTGCTCAGATGACTCACTGAAGCATATGTCTTATTTGTTTATTGACAAGATCTCAAAATAGAAGTACACACTCTGGAAGCTCAGTTGAGCTGGCTACAAATCACAAAACTGCACAACAGCTCTTAATGAAAGACAAATTGTGCAGCTTAGCCTTTAAAAAGCAGTCAAGGCTGTTTGTGCAGATGCCTTCAATCTTAATAGCTTGCATACTGTGACCTGTGCACACTCCCTACCCGTGCCTAATGAAAGTAATTGACCATCTTTATTTTCCATAGAATGTAAGGACCCCACCATTATTATTATTACTACTAGCCTTATGAGGCAAGGATTTAATTCTTGGACACTGAGAAATTGTATTTACAAACACACAGACACATATGTAGCAGCTTTAAAATACAGTAAGACAAATTCTGCTTTTAGTAAATTGTGCCTATTTTCATTGCATTATATGGACCTAGACCTTACTATATTAAAGTGGGAGGGGTTTATCTTGCCCAGTGAACTAGACAAATATTCTTCCAGTAGAGCTGCTGCTTTTATTTGGAAGTAAATTGCTGGCTGCATTGAGTTCATCCTACTCCCAGGACCAAACAGTGCAGTTCTGTACATTCAAATTCCTTTATGCAGTTGAGCACAGTAGGATTGTACCATGGATTTGATAATTTTCATTAAGATATGTGCTGGAAGAAAAGGAAAAAAAGAATTTTCTTAATTTGCTGCTGTGTTGTTCTTATTTCCTCACCTTGTAGAATGTCACATGTCTCTAGGGATATTATTTTAAAATATATAACATATTTTAGGATATCAAAAGGCCTCAGCTTTGGGATGGTGTGCATGCTGTCTGCCACACTAAAGTTGGGAGGATCAGTGTGATTGGAAAATTAGGATAATTTTGCTGCCATAGTCTAGCAAATTCCTGCTGAGAATCTACAAACTCTTTTTTTTTTGTATGCCTTCACACTTGAATGCATTGGGACAAAAATTCTTTATGAATGACAAAAACCCCAGCCCTTTGCAATTCCTCAGAAATTTCAGGTTCTTTTGCCAAGACAGGTTGATGCTAAAATTTTATATGAATGTTTGAAAAATTCACCCCTCTTTCTGTAAACCCTGGTTTTGGAAAAGGCATTACCATTACAGTTGACATTTTTACCCACAAATAGAACACCTAGAAGAGAAAGCTCAATTAAAACACTTGGAACAAATGCAAAAGCAAACACATAGCACCAAGCACAAAGCACATGTGTCACGGCTGAATGTTGAATATAATGCTATATAAGAAAGCCTAAGTGGGAGAGGTATTAGAAGCAAAAAGAGAAACAATTACCCCACAATCAGTGTCTCTCTCTGGGCAGTCTTCCTAGGGAACAACTGCTGCTCCTGCAGTATGTTTTGGAGAAGAGATAGGGTTTTTGTCAAATGTTTAAGGAGTCAAAATGAAGGGATGGATAGGTAAATAGATATATAGATAGATACATAGATTTACTTGGGCAGGGGCAGGATGGTGGAGAGAATCCTGTATCAGTAGATATATATACAAAAAGATGTGGAAAAAGTTCTTATCAAATTAATATAGGATGTTCTAGAGGAAAAAGATTATATTTATTGATTATTTCATATATCTCCTACTATAGGATCATTTAATCTCTTTTAAAATAATGACTCTAAAGGCAATATACAGTGTTCTATCAAATTTTCATGAAACATTGTACGTAACTGATTGATGAGCTGTATGTAGCAGACCAAGTCACCTGCCTTGAGCTTCCTTTTGTAGTAGAAACGTTTCTTTTTAGTTGCCAGTAATTCTATGTAAAAATGTGTGTGCCATCTGACAGTCTTGAACTCAGGCAATTTAAGCAGCTGGCAAAAAAGTGCCAGTTTTGTTTCTAGTGCGCAGCAGCACGTGCAGGAAGTAGAGGAGAGTGGGCCCTTTGTTCATTTCCGGAGATGGCAGGATTAGGCCACCTTCTCTGACTCCATCAGTCTTAGGAACAGAGGCTGATGCTTAGTCTCCAAGAATGTTTTCACAGCCTTCTTAAGAATAATGTAAGTTTTGTAGGTAGTGTCCCACAAGTAATTGTAGAGAATTAGGTTAAACCTGTTCTACTGTAGTGTTTGGTCTCCAACAATTTGGCTAAATTGTGCATTTTCTGGAAAATTTGGGGATTTCTTTTAAACCAAAAAATCAATCTCCGTCTTCCAAGAGGAATTGTGCTATTTCTAAAAAATTATATCTGTTTCATTTTAAAATGTTTTTCCAGCCAATTCTATTTCCATGCTCTCTAGTTACACAGGCGTGTGGGATTTTATCGGGCCCTGATCAATAGCAGATTTGTCACCATAAGTCCATGGGATACATTTTCAGCCTTCAAAAAGCACATCAGGTAAGTCATCTCTTAGCTCTCAGTAAGTTCTGACGTGGGTAGACCCCAAAGCATCACACCAGGATAGGTAAGCAGTGGCTCCGCAGCCACTACTGGGGAGCCCAGCAGTACAGAAGCAGCAGTAAAATGGGCAAATTAATCTAGAGAGAGAATCAGGTCCTCCTGAAAAAAGGTCCTATTGGTACAAGTCCTGTCAGCTGAAGGCTAGCAATGTCTTCAGTTATGTTGACATTAATGTGTGAGAGGAAGAGGCAAAAGAATGGTAGTGACTTTGACATATTCTTTTCGTCCTGGGTTTTGAAGCCAGCCTGTCTGACTTGAACTGTGTGATATATTTGAATTATTCCTACTACCACTCTTTGAATGACTAGACTCTATGTAATATCATATTTCAAGTTAGGGTTCATGTCCCATTCCAGTAGCACTTCTGTTTATTAGTCTCACAAAATCTTTCCTTTTGGGCCATTTAGTAACATGCCTAGTCAGATTGGGAGGGGGAAGAAGGGAATCATCTTAAAGTGAAAATAAGAAATGTAAAACAATGCCTAGCTTACAGTAAACTTTTTCCATCTAAGTATTTAATTTTTTTAACATAGTTTTTCATTAACCTAAATTAAATAACTGTTTCAGACACTATGATATATATATACAATTAAATGTCTGACAAAACTCTCATTGTTTCAGTAAACAGTCAAGGAAGCTATATTACTTCATATTAATAAAATCAAATCTGGGGAACTTTCTGAAGAAAAACTACTCTCAAATAAACTTAAAATTCAGGATTCATATAGAAACTTATAGCAAAATGTATTAAAAAATAATGTAAATAATGTAGGATAAAATGTAATGAATCTGGCAAATCATATCAGAGGTTAAACTGCAATGTAATTTCATTACAATAAAATATGAAATCATAGTGATTATCTCAGCCCTGTTGATGTTGCTATGCAGTGACACAAATGCAGTAACTATGATTATAATGAAACCATTTATGGTTTTTGTTCTCCTACAGGATTGAAAAAAAAAAGGAAGATCTCTTCACTTTGCACTACTCTCTCCCTGCTCCCAAATAAAATGCTCGCAAAGTTTATACAGTTCAGGGCAGGTTGAACACATGTAGATTATAAAGTGTTGCAGGGATCCACAGATGTGTTACGAATTGTGGTCCAAATTGTGACCCAGTTTGCATGGCTATGCAGGATAGGAGGGAGAATAAAGGAATAAAACACTCCTTTTTTGCTAATACCCAGGGGATCTGTAAGAGGCGAATAAAAGGAATAACCACAATAGGGAATCTTGCACTGTGTGACCTAGTTGCACCAGCATGTAAGAACTCAGGCACTGAAAGGGAAAGCCAGGAGACTCATTGTCTCTTTGAGCCACAATTTGACTCTCCATTTACTTTAAGGCAATGCAAAAATATGCTTGGCTTTGTTCAAGACTCAAGAGTAGTCAAAACCCTGCAGTAATTATTTCTGTGAAAAGGGGTTGATTTCTATGTCTAGTAGTGGTATTTCTTTGAACAACTAACTTAATACCACTGTGTTATCCTTCATAATAAAGTATGATTGTGTTGATTGTGTCATATCTTCAACAACTAAGTCCAATACATAAAGTTCATTCTCTTCCATGTAGTAGCCAGAGATTGGATCCATTTCCTGCCATGTCTTTCTCTTTTATTGAGAACAGTTCCAGTTTTGGCAGTCTTAGCTTTGCAGATGAACAAATTACTTTCATCACATTGAAATGTGATGCAGCTACCTCAAGCTAAAATGCAGACTTGTGAGCACACTATGTATCAGATTATGTACAGAGCAAATTATAGAAGCAATTAGCAACAATAAAAAAATACTAGTTGTAATCGGCTACATAAAGAAGGAAGAGCATTTTTGAGATATATAATACAGTCCTTTTTTTAAAGCAGAACACTTAGCTAAAGTTTGGTGCCTAAAATTGAAAATGTGATCTTACCAAAAAAAAAATTTTTTTTTCTTTTTCCATAACCATGATAGAAATCAGACACAGATTATTTAGATCATTATACTTAAACTTTAATCTTATTACTTTTCTTTTTCCCATGTCCAGGTTCTCTGTGTTCTGCTGACAATATTTTTCTTCTCTCAGAGAGGGGGACAGCAGTCTCTGTATGCTTGCAGAGCTTTAATAATGCAATACCCCCAAAAAAATATTGTCACTACTACTGAAGTTCTTAAGCGATGTTAGGAAGACTTTTCTCTTTTGGACTGTGAAAAGTCTCTTGATTTGGCTGGAAGCTACCTTTGTTTGAGTTGTCCTCTAAGGAGCATAGCTGTCTCTTCTGTTTCTGGAAGTTACTAGTGGTAAGATGCACCAATTTCCATTATATTTAACTCACCACTTAAACAGAATATCTAAAAAATCATCGTGAAATTAAATTCCAAAATCACAAGTTCTTACTATTTTTGCATCATCCTCTATTAATTTTTTCATATAATCAATAATGTCATCATGTCTTAGAACTCATGCTTTTCATTTGGACTCCCACTAATGAAAACATTTAAATCTCTCTGGATTCAGTGGGATTTTACATGCCTCAGAGTTGGTGGAAGCAGTACCCTACAATGTATCTGGACTGATGCTCAAGAAGGCTTTCTCATACGTTGTACTTGGGTTGTGATTATTGAAATGGTTGCTCCAATCCTTTCAGGACTTCTACATGAACTGTAAGGCACACTATAATGAAAAATAATAATGTAGTGACTTTCATAAAATCAGACCATTCCTTAGGCAAAGCATTAAGTCACTCAAAGCAGAAATCTGATCTGCATCTAAACTTTAGCTGTGTTTCTGTGTTTCTGGGTAGAAAACATAATATATTAATGCCCTGAAACTTGCACTGTGCTCACTTTAAAATTTATATTAAGTAGATTGTTACATTATGGTAATGTACTAAATTACCTAAAGCAAAGTAATACAATGATTAACTGACCATAAACATTAGTTTATGGTCAGTTTATAAAGTATTACAAAGATTAACATTATGCATTTTCATATCAGAAGAAAATTGCAGGATGAAATATCTCTGGATTGACTTGATGCTATTAAGAATAATAAAACAGTGGTATAACTCACAACAGTCTCAAGTTACAGCTTGCAACTAAACTTTGGTTTAAATCATCTTTGAAAACAGCAGAGATATTCATCGTTTTAAAAAATGCCCAAAGCTTTCCAAGCACAGAATAATGGTTTCCAGTATATGTTTTCTAATATATAATGTATTCCCTTTTTTTTTTTTTGCCTCTTTGTTATTCAGCATATCATGTCAGATTCTGATCTGGCATAGCTGCTCTGATATCAGAAGCATATTACCACCTTAGCCAAGAGAAATAAGGATCTCTTTTTATCGGGTTATAATATTTGCCCTAAAAAGCCAGACACAACCAAAGTTCAATGCTTTTTGAGTTAATTCAATCATACATAGGTAAAAGGGCTGTTCACCTGTTGTTCCAGGGATTCATGCGGTCTGCCTGTGAGTTTAACCCTAGCAGACCTGTGGGTTTTGCAGGCAACACGCTGGCTGTGAGTCAGCTGAACTCCTCGCAGTGAGGAAGGCTCACTGCAGACCGCTGCAGGAGCCAGAGCATGGCCAGCAGCTCCAGGGAAGTGATCAGCCCCCACGGCTCAGTCCTAGGACTGAGCAGTTTTGTCCATAGTCCAGTTCGGGGCTTACTAATGCAAAAGAGATATTTCGAAACCGCAGAGTCCAGAGGAGGGAAACCATGGTTTGGAGGGGACTGGAGTACTTGACATGCAAGTAAAAGCTGAGGAAACTGGGTCTGAGGGCTGAGAGAGTATCTGTTTGCCTCAAGGGGAGTTACAGAAAATGCAAACAGATGCTTCACATGGATGCACAGTGAAAGCAAAGAAGTTGCAGTCACAATTTACAGAAAGAAAATTACAATTAGACTTAAGGAAAAAAACAATGCACGAAGGGAAAGAATAAGCCCTGGAACAGTTTGTTCGAGAACTGTGGGAAACTGTCCTTGGAGATTTTTCAAAACTTGGTTGGACAGGTCCCTGGGTGACATGATCCAGTTTGAGATTAACCCTGATCCAAGCAGAAGGCTGGACCAGATGGCCTCCAAAATTCCCCTATAACCTAAATTTTTAGATGATCCTATGACTCTCCTTCTGTGTTCCTTCAGCCTTAAAAAATGCTGTTGGCTAATAGTGCCTTAAGATTTTGATATTCTAAAGGTTAAACCCAAAAGTAATATTCAAATATAATAAACCTTATAGTTTAGTAAGTATGATATAGTATAATAAACCTTAACTTGTAGAGAACATTTTGAAAATTAAAAAATTTAAATTAAAGTCTGCTTTCTTCCTTTTCACAGGAACTTCAGGAATTTTATATACTCAAATGAACTCAGAACAGTTTTTCAGGTTTTTCTGTGTAATTGTGAGGTCTAGAAATGTACTTAATTTCTAAATAAAAGCTAAATACTACAAGATCAGAAACTCTCAGATAATAATCTGTTACCACAATGCACGTGGTAAATTTGCAAGAACTGGAGAATGAAATTTCTTCTGTCCTCCATTACTATCTATACAAATATTCACACAATTAAGCTTATACTGGTGCTTGAGGGCTACAGTCCTAAAATCAGTTGTAAAGAACCAAAAGACACTTGAGTACTGGAAAATTTCTCACTGACTGAAATCCTGAGAGAGAACTGATGTTTTTGTTTGTCCCATGTAAATTATTAACATAGCAACTGAGAGACATATTGAAGCTGTTGCACTTATTGCTACAGCTGATTCCTAAATATCAAAATATTATTCTACATTTATATACACATTTGAAAATAGCATGTGTTCTTTATTGATTATGGAATAACATATGAACAGCATCACCTGGTAACAGCTGTAAAAAAGAATAATTTAAAAAATCCAATATATATCCATTGCTTGTTAGAGTAGATTTGGCTGGAAGCATCCCTCTCTCTTTCCACTCATGCTATCACTTTGAGGAAGGAATTGATGATTTCCCTGGCTACTGGGGCATTTCATTATTCTTACCCTAACTTTTCTGTCCAACAATGGTTTGCCCCAGAGACACTTCCAAATGCTCATTCACCAATGCAAACAATAGTGTTCTCCAGCTCTTCTTAAGAGGTCGCTACTTTCCAAACCATTACCATTACTCTATTTGGATACGTAAACATTAAAATAACTGTCAGGAATGTTTATGATCTAATTTGGCTCATTTTGTATTTCATACTGGATGACTAAACTATGTGGTAATGTTTTGTGCCTACAATACTTAACGCAAAAGCTGCAGACAGCGCAAGTGCAGAAATAGGACAGCAGTAAGAAAAAATCAGAATTTACAGAGAATATAAGGTAAGAAGGCTGGTTTTAAGGTGCAGGAACAATGAAATGAATGATGGACAGCTGTCATCAGCAAAGCAGGCATCTGTGGTCATCAGCACCAAAAGTGGCAAGAATTACTAAAAAAGGGGATTTAGAAATTGTTATCCCAAATTAAAGTTGGCACAAGAGAAACTAAGAAGGAATATTCTAAGGAAGGCTCTGTCTGAGAGAATAAAAAAGGCATCAAGAAGAGACATCCATCCTTCAGTGCCTCTGTCCTAATACTTGAGAGCAGATCTTGCCAATAGTGAGTGCAAAGTATGAGCAGGTGGCAGGGGAGCTATTTACTTTCAGGTGAGAAGTTACAAAACCTTATTACTATGTTGACTATTTTCCCATCAATTCAGACTACATTTCTTTGTTCTTATCTAGGAAAAATTTCCCCCCCCTTCCAACTGTCTCATCAGTAAGCATGAGTGGGTGTCTGAAGGGCTGCACTCATCACACTTCCTTTCAGTTGAGTGGGAAAGATTCCCACGGCACTCAAAAAAAGTTAGGTACAGATATTGCACTGGCACCACAGAAATAAAACCAAGAATAGCAAAATTTTCAGACTTTGGAAGGGATTCAAATGAAATTATTCTAACAGTTGATAAGATGTATATCTGAGGCCCCTGAATACAGCGGAGTTACTGTGAAGTTTTAAATTTCAGCATACTGGATATTTCCCATGCATTATCTAAAACACTTAAATATAACAAGAAAGAGATTTTATTGGAAAAATGGATGTCATAACAAGCTTTTGAGGACTATTTCCTGTTAAAGTGTTCTTTAAAAGGGAAAGGATGGAACCAAGATTTTTACCCAAACAAAATAATGTTTTATTCATGTCTTACCTACAAACCATGGCAACGTTTTTCCTCTTGTTATGCAGCCATTAACATGGACTTGTGTTTTTTCTCTGGAGATCTCTAGTTTTAAAGCAAATTCATCATTTATTAGTTTAGTTTAGTTTAGTTAGGTTAGTTTAGTTTTGTTTAGAAAATAGCCTTGTGTAGTTACAGTATACACCATTAGGTATTGGAGAGTCTTGATAAAGCTGAAAAAAAAGATATTCTAACCTTTCTTTCTGGCTTAGACTTCAGAGGTGTCATGTCACTGGCTCTGAAAATTGTATGGCAACAGGACGACACATGCAAAGACCTTCCTTCTCTAGGGGACACCAGAGAAGTTTGTTGGTTACGTCCAAAAAGACTTACTATTTTTAATACTAAAACTATATGCTTCGGTGACAGGTCATTACTTCTGCAAGTGCTTCTGTACTGAAATCTGATTTGTTGCCATAGGGAAGATTGCCACAACAAAAGTGGGATCATAACAGGCAAATACTTTATATTTTGTTCAGTGGCATTTCATGCTGACTTGTTTAGGTCCAAGTTTCACGTTTTTTCAGCGATTAGGAAAAAACTCTTCTCTAGCTAATGCTTATTTTTCAGAAGGTATTTTAAAACAGATATTTTACAGCCACTATTTTAGCAGCATGAAGGATGGATACAGAAGTGACAGAGACAAACTCTTCTGTCAGATCAATGTACAAGGAGAAATGACCACTGAGTGCCATCTCTGAGGTTAGACTGTTGTTATGCCATTTAAACTCACAGCACAAGAACTCTCTGGCTTTCACAGTCTATTGTTCAAAAGAGAAGATTACGACCTATATGTAGAAAAATATTGTGTCATTACCTCTGAATGCACTGAATTCTTCTTAAATTGAAAGGGGATCTGAGGAATTATATTTTAATCACTGAAATGAAGAAAG
Source organism: Atrichornis clamosus (assembly GCA_013400975.1). Taxonomy (NCBI): domain Eukaryota; kingdom Metazoa; phylum Chordata; class Aves; order Passeriformes; family Menuridae; genus Atrichornis; species Atrichornis clamosus. The sequence continues at coordinate 285,324 of WBMZ01008430.1, forward strand.
GTCAATATTAAAAATGCCTATCCTTATCTTACTTAGGATTTTCACAATTTTGCTTGCATTTTTGATTAACACATGCTATTTTATATTTCATGTGCTGAATTAGGTAAAATGTCAGCAAGGAGAATACGGCAAAATCAGCCATGGTATAAGCAGACACAACTAGACTGAATGACACTGGAGAACCTGTGTGAGTTTTGCCTGGAAATCTTTACGTAACAATACGTAACAATTATATAACAATAACATTTACAGAGAAGTTTTCTGTGGAAATGCAGTTTCCTGAAGGCTTCCTAGTAACTCCAGGTTAAGACTAATTTTAAATTTCTTTATATTAATTTTTTTTCGGGATTAGCTCAGCTGTGGTTTTGCATAGCCAAGTTGTGGACTCCAGTCTCCTCTCCTTTCCTGAAAAATGAAAAGGACTTTACCAGGGTTGAGATCTATACTACTACACTGAATTTCAGTGAATTTTAAAGGCAGAGGGAGACCATAGGCAGATGCACAGAGACAAGGTGACTACATAGCTCATCTTTCCTAAGCACCATATCCTTGGAAGTTGATTTGACCCCATACCAACACGGTTACAAAGTAAACTTCTTTCTTGGTCTCCAAAACCAACTGCTGTACTGAATGTTCTAGGTATCTAAATATGCAGACTGTTCCTTACTTATCTCAAATAAGGGGAGGCAGGGTATACAACAAGAAGTGTTTTCAAAAATCAGCTGAGTCAAATGAAATAGGTATATGGCTGGCATTAAAAAAATGTGCTAACATCTTTTTTTCTCCATACAATCAATGCAAAGGAGGAAGAGTGCCACATAGGGGTAGCCATGACTCATTAACTTCTCTCATAGCCTCTTCTTTACCCATATATATCTCCTTTTGCACTCAAAATCCCTCAGTCCTGAATGCTGTGCAGCTGAGTACTGTGTTATCGAGGTCTGGCATCATCTCATGTTTGTCAGGGCACTTTGGAATTCCATGATTTTCATACCTTTCTGACAAATATCCATGACTTGCAACATTCTGGAGTCCTACATCAGAGCCAGTGGACTGGCTGCATGGAGTGACCCTACTTGCACAAAGTGGAACAAGCGTAATTGAGAGCAGTAAAATTGAGCCAGGCGCTGTTTGGGAGGTTAAGAGAGAGCAGGAGCCCAGCCTGACAAAGGAGCCCACTAGCTTGGCTGACTCGAGCTGCAGGGCTGCACATGACTGCACACGGTGGAACAAATTTCATTACAAGTCTCACGATCAACATTTTAAAAAGCTTAGTGGAATGGGTTGAGTTCACAAGAATAATTTGGTTACTACAAAAACATATCCATGACAATTGACACTTTTTATGCAGAGTATTTCTGTCCTTTAAAGTCCCAGCCCTGCTATGACATAATTGTCTAGGTTCACTCAAGTGTTTGACTAAAGCATCTAATTAGATAGACTAATGACTGACTCTATTATTACAGTTTTAAAATTTAAAAATTGCTTTCTGTGGGCTGCCTGAAATAGTAGAGGGTGAAAAAAGCCTTTATTTTGGATGTACTGAAGGAATTAGTCACGGTTTTGAAAGACAAATCTGCAATCAAACATTCCCCATTAGTTTTAGGATTAAAATAGTGGAAGATGAAATGCAAATACGATATGTATGTGTGTGTGAGTGCATGTATATATTTATACCTATGTATATCTATATCTCTCTATATAAATCCATGCTTCCTTGCTAATTATTTCTTTTTCCATTGATTTCTACTGAGATATAAAAGGCTAGGCCAACTGATGATGAACTCTTTTGATTCAGATTCCAACATTTCCTTTTCTTCTCTTAATAAATAATTTTTTGACATGTAAGTGCAACTGCCCTGTGAGTTTCCTCTTTCAGTGATTGCCTAATCAAGAATATATCCTGGTTTATGGAACATGAAGGAGCTCGGAATAGCTTATCTTGCACATCACAGTGGGTTTGGCATTACTGATAGTTATTTAAAAAATCATAATAGATAAAAGAGATACAGGGCAAACCCCCAAATATCATAGTAATGCAGACTATTTCTTTTGCATTTAAAAACCTTATTCCAAGCTTTGTTCTGATATAGATTACACATGAAGTATATTGACTTGGTGGTATTAAAAGATGACAGGCAGGGAATATTTTCTCTGAAGATACCATAGGTCTATATTAAACAGAGCGAGTATATCCCTCTGAAGTTATGCATATAGTAATTTCTCATATCACTTCAATTTCTTTAAGGATGCTAATATTTTACTGTTTACACAACTTTTCAAAAAAAATAAAAGACAAAGAAATGCTGTATCTGCTCAAAAGTACATATGCAGAAACTTGGTGAAAAGTCTTCAAGCAGTTGCTAAGTGTGGGATTTTTAAATTTATCTGTGTATAATACACTAACACTTCTGGGAGGCATGGAAATTTAATTACTCCCTTCTACAGATTAAGAGCTGAGGTACCAACCTCAGATTGGCAAGTGGTTACTCTCATGACTAACTGTATTAAAATCAATTACATTAGTTGTATATGAAACTGCTCACCAAGCTGAATAAAAGATTTCACATTCTGACTCCAAGAGACAAAGTGGTTTGCCCAAGGTCTATAGTCTGGGGCTCAAAAACCACTTAAGCATGTCCTTAATTTGTAGCACATGTTTAAGTGTTTTTCTGCAGCAGAAATAAATAGAGAATCATCAATAGAGTTTAAATCTAGATCTCTCAAGTACCGGCTCATTTCCTTAATCATAAGACCACCTTGACTATATGTGATGAATATCAACGGGAATGGAGTATGTCCTATATCTGCTTATTTGCTGATTTTTGTTTTGTCTTACGAATCTGTTTGCAAGGGGAAAAATCCTACATGCATCTCATTTTTTATGGAAAGATATCACGGCTGAATTATGAAAAGAGAGCAGACACAAGGTAGGACACACAAATCCCTAAATGTGAGAAGATGAAAGGATTGTTCTTACCCCAGAGCGTAATTCATATAGCGTAATTCATAATGAGGCCTGTCTTCTTTGTTAATACTATGTCATGGGGAGTTCCTACAGGAAGCTGGCAATACAGCAGGTATCATCAATGTCTTGAAATGTGTTAACAATGCCCATCTGGAATTCAATATATTTTTTGTAGCTCCAGAAATAACATTTTGGAGAGTTGCTCTCCGAAAGGCAAAACAGTCTTTGAGTATGGAAGATGCAGAGGGAAACAGTCAAGGACAGATTTGTGTAATATGTACAGCTTATTTGTACATGTGAACCAAGAATAGGGTATCTCCTCTTCTAAAAACACCTGACTCAATTGATCAACCTACAGTTTCACTTAGTATGGACTGATCTGGAAACATAGTCTAAAACTCATTTCCCCAGGAGTATAACTGGTACGGGATGAGGCACTCTGGGACAGGTAAGGAAGGAGTTATACTGTACCAATAACAACATGTGAAGGACAGAGCACCTGATGTGATGTGGACACCAAATCTCCCTGTCTGGTTGTCAACTTCTGTCTTAGGGATTCTTAGGGATACTTATATGTTTGATCTATTAGCAATTTAAAATTTATTTTCTTATAATGCTGTGTTTTCTGAAGCTCATGCTAAAAGACTTTCAGAATTAAAAGAAGCATTTACTTGCTATTCAAGGTAAATTGCACTTTGATCAAGATATCCAGAAGAACATGAAACTCAATAGAGGTTGTTCCCAGGGAGTGGCTCGCTAGTCTTTGGAGGTGTATTGGACAAAAACTCCAGACTGAAAAACAGCTACTGTAGTATAAAGATTATGTTGAAAGCATCAGGCTGTGGAAGAGTTAGTCCTTGCCATCAAACCTACTACACTGTAGAGGCCAGAGTCCTTCCAGCTGAACTGAGGTGCCAACAAAGTAACACTTGGAGGCCTGGCATAACTGCCACTATCACATAACAAAGAAAAAATTGATCTGAGATATACAATAATACTAAAAACCCCCCAAAACATCATGTACTTTATTTTCCTATTCATTAAGTTCCTTCTCATTGCTTTATATGTGTATCACAGACTGTGCACTTAAGGCTGAGATTTTCTGGTAGGAAGTATGTCTGGGACGCTGGGGAGTTTTGGGTAGTTAAGAACTCCCAGGAGCTGCACACAGACTATAATGGGTCTTTTGCACGCACTTTAAGCAAGAGGTGGCTAAAAAAGGCTATCACTGCCACTTTGTATTCACAAAACTGTGGATGGAACATTTTCTGGAAGAGGAGAGGCAGAAGATAAAAACTCTTATTGAAGTCACCTCAGCTATATATTGCCTTCCATTAGTATATAGGAATTTATCTTCGTGGCATAGAGAGTAGCTGAACAGTGACCAACCAGGTAGGATTGTTTTGTAAAAGGAAGTCCTTCAGAAAGTTACAGTTCACTCCTGGACCACTGTTTATAGCTGCATCTGCTACGTCAGATGTAGTGAGGAACTAGAGCCATGGTATCTTGTTTCTTAGCAAAAGACAGAACAGCTCCCACAGACAGCGGAATTGTTTGCAGTTGTACTGTCCTTTTTTATATTACTCAAGTAAGGCACTGCTTCAATAATAGACTCCATCCATCTATCACTTTTCCAGTAGAATTTGTGAATGACTTCATAGCTCAGTTTGTACACTGCATGTAAAACCTTTCTTATGGTGTAGTCTACTATAAACAAAATATTATTAAAACACTTCTAAAAAACCTAGAGATTCATGCCCAGAAAACATTCTTTCATCCATCCTTTGGGGACAGAGACACTTGGATAATGTATATGCCTTGCGTACACTTCTTCTCCCTAAATGCAGCAGCTGGAATGAAACCGTCTTTGTAGATAAAGTTGATGTTTTAATTCTTTTACCCTGAAGGACAATATATAATGTAACTTTTCAGTTTGCATTAACTATGGCACAGGTTGCTATAGGCTAAGCTCTCAGAAATGAATTAAAGTAAAGCAGTGAAACTCTACGGAGGAACATTTCGGCTAAATGCCATCCTTGGTGTTTTGTGTTAATGTTCAGCTTGCATGAGATTACACTAATTATCTTTCTCTCCTGTTCTTCTAATAGTAAATTCACCAGGAAGATGTATTTCCCCCCTTCCCCACTCTCAATCCCATTCCCCCAAGTAGACAGAATCCTGGTGTATCTTAACTGAAAATGTACAAGGTCAGAATTAATAGATCTAAGAGAAACGGGATGACATTCAGAATGAAAAGCTCAAGCAGAATATACAGGATGGGAGAGGAATAATTCCAAACTACAGAATTAGAATAACCTCTAGAGACATTGTTACTGTGGTGACTTAACATAGTTCAAACACTAGAAGACATACTGAAAATATCAAGGCAAGACAGACAGAGTTTTTCCTACTCCAAACTTGAATACTGATGCCTGTATTGAATTGATATCTGAGCCTATCCTTGAGTGATATACTATTCACAGTCTTGGTTACATCACTTTTCAAAATTAAGTAATTAACATTGTCTTCTGACAAAGTTTTATTAGAAGCTAGCACAAACTTTCTAATAACTGGAAAGTTGATATTAAATGTTGCCAAATCAGAAAGTCTAAATACATATGCTTGGGATGTCATCTGATAGCTATTATAGCTCTTTAGGTCAATTTACAGTACAATAAGAAGCTTTATTATCAAGCATAGGGTGCTTAGAGAAATGGAACCATGGTTTCTATCCAGTCTCCTAAAAACTAATTTTAGGTATATCAGACAGATTTCATAGGCTGAAATATGGCTGTCATTAGGCAAGTTTTCAAGCCAGCAATAGTCCTCACATGGCTGCTGAAGTATTACTTAATAGTTTTCATTTGCAACCTAGTTGCAAAATTGTCAAAAATGTAACTAGATATTAGACCATCAGTGTTTGTGTAATGCAGAAACACACAGAAACAAGTTTGTTTCCCCTATTTCTGTTTCTTCCTCAAAACTGGAAGAGGAAGTTTTGCATCTTTAAAGAGTTTGCAGAACTGACTGGCAGTATAAAGAAAATAGCTTAAAACCTGAGAACTGATCTTTAGGCAATGCCTATATAATCTCTCTTTACTGATTATGTTAACAGAGCAGATGTATGGTAGAGCAAGTATAACTCTGCTTTTTCTTTGTCAAGCCATTGCACTGCATCTTATATGGAAAGTAAAAAGGAAATGATGTAGCTCATACTCATCCAATCTGGCCCAAATAAACCTAACATATTCAACAGGAGATTTATTAAGGGAATCTGTCTTTCCTATGATGTAAATAACCTTAATTATTTTTATTTATGCCTTTGGATTTTGAAGTATTTATTTTGCTAATGCTTTGAGACCTCTCTGTGCTGACAGGGGAACTAACCTGTAAGCTTCCATCAGTGATCAAAATACTGACATAAACTGAACATGTATTTAAAACATAAACAATGGATATATTTAATGCTAAAATAAATCTATGAACAAATTTACTATTACATACATAAAGCTATTTCTAAGCTTCAGAGATTTCAACTATAATGTTCAATGGTGGTCTAGCTTGATCAAAATACAAGGTACTATTTGTTCCCTTTTCATCTCAGTGTCAGTCTAAACTGTACATACTTGATGACTTGCTATTGCAGGGCTGCTTTTGGAATGAGCGGAATTCCCAATTATTGTTCATATTGTCGCAATCCAGTTCAAAGGGCTCAGAGTCACATACATGGAGTTTGTCCATGAGAATGCTCACTGCTAGTCCTGTCAGTCCACAGCAAGGGGAAGGTGAGATAATTGTAATTAAATTTTTCCAGATACTCTTCTCCTGCTCCTGCCTTACAGAGAGGTTCTGTTGAGCCCTTAGTGTCACAGCAGTTCAAAGCCCTTTGCATCCTCTGTGTTACGAGTATTCACTGGAAGGGCTGGATTCGCCACTCATGGCTGCTGAAGGGTACCCAGCTAGCTTTGATTTATTTCAAGGCTTTCAAAAAGCCTGTTGAAATTCGCCTGCTGAATGTTCAGCTTCTTTTCTTGTTGAAAAGCAGAAGCTGTAATCATAAATAATAGTACCTTAATCTACTAGTGGCCTTACTAACAGTTGCATAAGACACTTAATAATAAAATAACATTTTAAGCTATGAATACTAAATCAAGATGGAAACAGATTGTCTTGTACCTCAATATAAATTGCAGATACAATACAACCTAAAATTCAAGCTGAGATTTAAGATGATTCCCAGATACTTAAATTCCAAGGCATAATTTAATATGGGTTTAGCTAAAGTACTAATGTTTAATTGCTCCTTGCAAGAGCTCTTTCAACAGAAGACTTGATTATGCCTAAACCAGGCCAGAATGATATTAAAATCATGCTGCAGAGCAGTATAAATTTGACCTATCACTGATGAAGTTCCATAAAGAATGGCACCATCTTCATGGAGAGCCATTTATTTATATTTTATTTCTATTTTGTGCAAACTTGATAGCTGCAAGGAAATAAGCTCTCAGAAAAAGCAGCTGATATACTGAAAGCCCAAGAATTTCTTTAGTCAATGTATTTCTTTTGTAATTGGATAACATGAAATTGAATAACCTTAAATATTTGTTAATACAGATGGTCCCTTTAAACCAAACTCTGCAACATTATTTATGTTTTGGTATGTTCAAGCCGGGTCAAGAGAGTAATCACAACTCAGCAAAAGCAGGATCTTAGGGGATATCGGGAGATCATAGATTGCCCTTCACTCCCTTGGACATAAAAAACTTGTACCTTCATTATTCCAAAAGAGTGAGCATTAACCTACTATCACCATAATCCTAGGAAACCTGTGTGGACTTATCACTCTTACTGGACACTTAGAAAAACCTGTTTAAAATAAGTCTTTCTTGTTGTAATTTAAACCTACTTCTTATCCCATCTTCCCTAAGGAAAAAATATTTTCTTCCCAAAAGAGAAACTATTTTCTTCCCTGAATTAGTTTGAAAATTTTTGCCATGGTTCCCTTCTCCCAAGAGTGTCCTAGACCAAAAAACTCAATTTTTTCACTCTTTTACTTTTCAACTTCTAACCAATTGGTGCGGAATTATTTGGATGCTCTCTCAGTTTGAATCCAACTGAACATGGATAAAGCTGAAGTTCTGTTGCAACCATAGTGGACAGTTTACTTCACATATTCTGCATACCAGGGGCAACTAAACATACAGCCTGGCGTGCTATTTTCCTCTTTCAAAAGAAGGATACTGTTGACTAATGCTGAGGGACTAATGCTCCCAAATCTTTTTCAGGACAGTTACTAAACAAGTTCCTCATCCTCTCTTTGCACAGTTGAATATTTTTGCCCAAGGGCAATACATTACAGTTGGTTTTGATTAATTTCTAATGTTTCGTTTTTCCAAGTTGCTTCTCCATTTGTCAAGGTTGCTTTGGTTTGTAACCCTGCACCCCAGTACACACTCTGCTGCACATCATGTACCGTGAGCAGAGGTTGACAGTATGCTCTGGTCCTGTATCCAGGCTATTAATGAAAACACTGAACACATTCATAACCAAGACAGAATTCTGAAGAACCAGTTCATTACATATCTTCACAAAATTTGGCAACTACTCTCTCAGTGTAATTATCACTCAGTTTTACAACTTTTCTCTACTAATTAAATAAAAACTATTATCTCTTGTCTAAATAATATACAAGAGAGTGTCAAAAAATCTTACCGAATTATCTATTGCTGTTCTATGTTTGTGTAGCCTATTATCACAATGAGAAATATAGCAATTATTAAAAAAAATTAAAAACTGAAGATCCTATGAAATATCATAAATTATTTATTTACAATGTGTTAACTCTGTCTTTTCTTCCCCATTCTCATTCCTGGTTATTTTATAAGACAATTTTACTTTTTTTTGTTCAATATATTGCTACTGCCTAAAAGCTATACATTTTTTTTCTGCATCACAACAGGACAGGAAGAGGTCTAAGGTTTGAGTGCTTTTCTCTGGTCCATGGAGCAACTTTCACAGAATGATTCAGCTCAGTGTCCAGAGGAATACATGAGGGGAACAAGCAGAAAATTCCAAGGGTACCTAAGCCTGTTCGGTAAGTTATGCTATGTACAGCCATTTTGGATGCTACCTTGCTGATATGCAGGACAACACAAAAGGTCCAGAGAAAACTAATTCGTTTAGGTATAAATATGCTTCTGGAGCCTGGTCCCAGTGGCCTCTGGTCATAAAAAATTTGGATCCTTAGGCTTTCTTGTCATAACATGAGGACCTTTTTTACACAATGCACCCCACTTTGTCTCGGAAGTGAGCAACTGGGACAGGTTATGTAACCAGAGGCTATTCCGTGTTTATGCACACAGCCTGCTACATGACTCCCAGAGGATGGATGGAGGCACACACCACCCAGCCAAGCAATAAGATGAGGACCAAATGTACATCTTGCAAAGACTTCTAGATATAGAACATCTTTCATTGCCCTCCTCCCACAGAAAATAAACTGTTTACCCAGATATGGAATACAATGAAGAAGACAGGATAAGAGACACCCCGTGAGAATCCGCACACTCCAGAAAATTCAAGAAAACTAAGAGAATACCCACAGGAATTTCCCCGCTCAGACAGTGTCTAAGATTTTTTCTCCCTCCAGGAGGTTACAGATTTTTAGAGGCTCATTCATCTCTTCTTCTGCCTTGTATCATAACTCCCAGTTTTAGAGACAAGTTCCCCTACAGACAAGAGACTAGACTCAACTCAGCTGGAGACAAAGCCATCCTTTTAAAATATTCCTAACCTAAACATCATGGTACTTCCTCAGGCAAGAAAAATCTATTAGGATTATCAACTATCATGCTATTATACTCATTTAGAATTAATGCCACATGCAAATAAATCCATTACTAACCCTTTGAAGCCAAGGTAAGTACCTGAAATCTCACTATGCAAGGGTCCAAAGGACAAAAGTAATCAATTCATAGCAGAATTCTGCCTAAGAAGGACTTTTGGTCTTCAGAAAGAAGAGCTCTACACAAGATCTCCCAGGTGTGGAAGACTTAAAAAACCCAAAACTCACCCCTCCGCCCCTAAAACCAAAACAACAACAAAAAACCCCAAAACAAAATAAAACCAACAACAACAACAAAGGGGATTTTGAAATTACTACTTAGCTCTATCCTGTGTAACGCTACAGTACAAAAGAAAGAAAAGTCAAGGATGGGCAATATCTCCCAACCTAGGGGGTTGTTTCACAACTTTCCAGTTTCTTAAATATATTAAGAAAAGTATCACATCAAAAGGATTATTTCCCCTAGACACTTATCATATGAAGGAATATTCTGCAGACAAGCAGACTGTGACTTCTGACCTGAACCCAGTAGCACATCAGCAAGTCCATAAAGATGAACCTGGACATGTTCAGTATGAAAACAAGATCAAAGTCAGGGCTGGAGAGTTAGTTTCTTAATTAAGGCAATTTGAGTAAAAATAGCAAAGGCGGAAGTCACATTTCTGCAAAAGCAATTTGGCAGAAGGGCTAGCCCTCTTCTTTATAGTACTTCAGATGAAAAAGGAAGACGCTATTAGTTGCTTTCTTTGTTAAGTGTTTGAATTAAAACCTTGGTGCCACTCGTTTACTATTTGCCAGTAGCGCTGAGTGAGTAATTCTCTGCCTGTAATTTCTTCTGCTAAATTAGCCTCTTTTTCTTATGGAATATCCATCAGCAGATCATGATTTTCTCATTTAAACATACTCAACAAATATATCTGAATTTTTACCCTGCTAACTGATTGCAAATATTTGAAATTCAAGCTGCATCATTTATTTAGGATTGGAAAATCAGGTCACACTGTTTGTTCTCTCTGACTGAAGTAGTGTGAGGAACACTGCTTCCTGTGCACACACTTGTGTGTTGCTCCTCAAAATCAGTCTTCCATAAATGCTCATGGGAAAAAAAAAACATTTGCATTGCTTTTTATACACCTTTCTGCTAAAAGTAAAACTCAATTTATTGTTCTTTCACCAAGAAGTAAATATGAACAAATTCTGTGCGATTACGAGCAAAGAAAACTCATTTGAAAGTTTTAATTATTATTTGTTGACATTTTTTGTATTATTCATGCCATGTTTGTTTATTTACATAGAATGAATTAGATAAAAAATGCCTTCAGTCCTTACAATATCCTTACAAAAGACAGAAAAATACCAAAATAAGAAAAGGGTAAAATTAAATATTTCCAGTATTTAAAGAGGGGGATGCTGAATCATACAGCAAATTTGGCAAAAGCAGAAAAACAGGAAAATTCAATCGCTCCATTTTGCACCATTAATCAAAAAACACATTTTAACAAGCCAGGAATAAGCTCCAATCTACAGTTTTTGTTTTCTTTCCCCAGAGCAACAGGATTCTGGTTAAGGACGTTCCTTGTGGACCATAATTGCTATGCTGTTTGCAAATGTTGGTATAATTTGGAAGTGTAAAATTATTTTCACGTGGTGGCTCCATGGATTCAGCTAGTCCACTGTTGAATGGAGAACAAGCAAAAAGAATAAAATAATATTCCCAAACATGGTCATTTATTTTACAGGGGTTTAATTATTATAGACATAAACGTGCATTTTCTCTCTAAGTATTTTGATAATTTAGAGAAATAAATTTTCTGTAAGAGGACTGGGGAGAGAAGGAGTGGTTATACACAAATAGTGAATAGCATCATGGTAAATCTCATAAATAAATAAAATAAGCATGAAAACACACAGGGCAGCTGCCCTAGTTCCCAACTTCTTAGACATCTCTTTCCTACAGGTCTTCTCTCCCTTTTTACTACTCCAGGCCAAGGTCAGCTCCTTCCTTTGCCTTTAAACCATCCATTGCTTAGTCATCTTATAGACCAACCTAACCAAGATTTTGAATAAGCAAAGGCAAACTTAACACCTCTCCCGTATAGCCATGAGGGCCGACAAACTCTCTGGTAACTGTGCCAGGCACATAAAACCCTTATAGAAAATGCACTTTACAAAATGACAGTCATGAAGAACCTTCAGTTTGCCCTACCAAAATGCTGACCTGATGTAGACTCTCACGATATAAAAGTACACACTAAGGGTATGCATTTCAGCATCCTTCACACTGAATTCCATGGACCAAAAAATACTCAAGTAAAAAATTATAGTTCTTAATTAGTTCTTAGGCACAAAATCTGTCTCATCATTCAGACAGGAGCAATCTTTGATTTGTTAATGTCATTCAGGCTCATCTAGGCACAGACCATTTCCTGACTATTGGCTTTCAGTACTTTTATTAAAATTGTTGCTACCTAGCTGTTGACACTTATTATATTTGAAAACTGTCCCATTCTGAATAACTAAAACTGTCCCAGCTCCAGAAGCATCAACAAAACTCACCACTATTCAACACTCAATTACTTACAATTGTCTAAATGTAAGTACTTACATGAGCACTATCTCAAACAGGGGCCCAGAAGAGCATATAGGTTTATAACAATAATAATAACAACAACCATGATATTTTTGAAAGTTATCTAAATAGCACAGCTTGGTGCCAAAAGTAAATAAATAAATAAATGAAATCACAGGTTTCTATCTGCCTATAATATTAAAAAAATTATCCACAGAAATGAAAATAAAGAGTTGGAAAGTCACAATGGAAACACACATACACACACATATATATAAATATATATAGATATCAGCATTTCTGGCTTTCACATGTTTTTGCATAATGATAGGACTAATATAACGTAACAAATCCTAAACTGTTTTCACAAGGAGTGGAAAAAAGATGTGTAAAAGTATGCTCTGTCTTGCTTCCTTCTGTTCACAATGTATCTAAATACAACAAATGGTGTTCTTGCTCTTTCTGTCTGTTTCTCAATCTGTTTGGAAAGTAGCCATCATTCTGCAGCCAACCATAATATTTGACACTTCCTGACATCATGAAAGCCACCATCTGTCTATCATTGAAGCCCTGTACTTTTTAAAGATTGCTTGGCCTGATCTTTAATGAAGCTTCACTGTGAATGCACAGATCAGTTTAGATAGAAAACTGGGGTAGTCTGACTAAAAGACTCTGTGCAAAATCAAGTTTTAGTTAGATTCAGATACAAAATAAAAGAAAATATCAAGACCTTCTTGCAGATACCAAAGAAAAAGTTCAGTTCACTTTCAGTAAGTCCAAGGTCCAAATTCATCACGGAAAGTTTGGAGGACGAAACTGAATTCAGAAAAAAAGATGAAATTAAAACTATCCAAAAAGTGGTTTTCCTTCCTTCACCTAACTACTATTTTGAAAGATAATTATAGCAACACTTCCAGGGTTTGTAAGAGGCATAAAGTATAGAATATGGTATTCACTGGAAATTATCATGTGATTTTATATTTAGGTATTATGACTATTTTCAAACATCCAAAAAGCAGTTTTTCTATGGTTTTGGCTTGATATATAAATTTTCAAGATTCTTAACTACCAAAAAGATATAAATCTGTTTTGTAAATATATGCTAGAAGGAAAGCATAAGCTTTTTTCTCTGAGACATGTCTTAACAGGGAAATTTATTCCCTGTGATATTTTAAGGCATGTGTTTCTACCACAATTTTTGTACAAAGCTGTGACTCAAGGAGTAACGTCTCTACTAGCTTCACTTAGAACAGATTTGGATGCAAACCTTCAGGAATCTGACTTGGAAAACCATGACCTTTGAATACCCCATGCTCTATGTCCTTCATCTACAAATTAATTCAAGTGTCTCCTCATGGCTACAGAGGCAGAATGCTCCATGCAGTCTTCAAATCTGCTATACCCCTACTGATTTGCAGTTCCAGCAGACATACAAACCAATTCATGGATAGAGAGCCAGGACCCTCGTCCTCTTTAGCTACCCCCTCTCCTTTCCTCGTCCCCCATCAGCCTGCCCTTCCCTTCTCTGGTGCCGAGAATGGAGATGAAGCATTTCCTGTGCTTTTCTCAGCACAGCACCAGTGGTCCTTCAGCAAACAATTCAGGTCAGGAGAGAGTACTGTGCACAAGCTGTGTGGGGGCTAAGCACCCTGCAACCACAGCCAGCCTCACAGGGTGACAGTGAAGAGGCAGCACTGAACGGGCCAGAAAGTTGCTTGAGGTCTCAGAAAGAGCTTCTAGAAAAGAGCTACATTGTACTTCTCACCACTACTACCTCTGCAAAATATCTTTGTTGCTAAGGTTGAAATTAATGGGTGTGAGAACATGAAAGGGAAATGCCTTACTGACAATAGATAGCAATTATAACTATTATTATTGTCACTTTGGCAATTATCTCAGAGCTAACCATAACAATTCCCAAACAGAAAGTGAAGTGTGATCCTGGATTTTGTAGTAAGAACAAATAAGGAGCAACATGGACTGAGTACCTGTTCAAATCCCATTTTCAGCCCTATGCCTCCTAATTTGTGCACCCTCCCCACCCAATATCACGGTGCCCAGAGGTTGTCCCCTCATCCCGTGTCAATCTTATTCATCCTAGATTTCCTGCCTCCTGTCATACCAAGTCACAACTGCCGGATTTGGTCTGCACATGTAATAGGTTTTTGTGGCCATGTTCTGGCAGCAGGGAGGCTACAAGGTGTGGCTTCTGTGAGAAGCTGATAGAAGTTTTCCTCATATCCAACTGAGCAATGCCAGGCAGCTCCACTGCTGGCCAAGGCCAAGCCCATCAACAGTGGTGTTAGTGATTCTGGGAAAATATATTTAAGAAGCAGGGGGGAAAAAGAGCCTTTTTTTTTTTTGTTAGTAATATATGCCCACCAGAATTCTCTGTTTCACACTCTCCCCCTCCTTCTCTTCTTTCCCCATCGCCAGGACACCTGAATATATTGGATTCTTTCATTAATTTACACAAAAAATACTCCTGTGAGGCTGAAAAATGCTGTTGTCCCTGTCTCATGCTATTATACTGACAGCAGAAAGGCAATGAAGATGACCAGCATTGTGTCAATTCTCAGCAGCAGCACAGGAATCTGAGCACATCTTTCCCAAGTCCAGTCTAATTTCCTCGTCACTGGTACCCATTGAGTCTTCCTGTTCACATGAGTCTTTATTGTTTTATCTCCATCTTCAAGTTTACTGCTTTAAAAAATTATCTTTTACGACTGTAATAATCAGGTTTTTTCCATAGATATTTTTATCCTTACACATCTTTTTCCACTACATATTTTTCAGCTTATAAAAAATGGCATTTCTAAAAATATTCTCTTGCTTACCACACAAATATAGAACATTGAAAGTTGATTTGGTTGATTGGAAGACTTCACTAAAAGAAAAAGTGGAGTCAGTTTAGAACACAATAGGCAGCAGAGTGATTATTCATTGTAAACCAAATGTCTTACAAGATACAGGTACAACCTCACAGTGTAAAGCAGGGATGGCTTTATATTACCCAGAATGATAGTGATGTAATCATAGTACCATGGCATTCAGTACTACAGAATTTGCTTCTTCAAGCCCAAAATGGCATCCAAGGGACCCCTCAGGGATTTTTTAAATGTAAGCCTGAGGACAGGGCCTTGTACACCAACTTCATCCATATCCTGTACTCGGGGAACTTTCTCCTTATGTACTGTACATTGTAGAGCAGACACAAAACACAAACTGGCCTTTTACCTTTCCCTTGTGAAACACATTGAGTTGATCAATAAATGAGGTGTAGCAACATTTATCTATCACTGAAATGCAAGAAAGAAAAGCAGCAGCTATTTGAACCATCTCTTCACAGTAGAAAAAGGGGAGTGAAGAATCAACATCTCTAGCTGACATTGCAAAATGGTAACAAATCAGACTTAGTCCTTGGCACCTCTTTCTCTGTCTTTGAAAATGTTACTGGATTCTAAATCAGCAGCACTGATCCAGGACTCTGTTTTGGATACTCATGCCAATGATACCAACATCGAAGTTATCCATATCTTGCCTCTTTATCGAGTAAGAGAGAAGGGTGCCAGCTACTGCAAATATGAGTGTCAGATACTTTCAAAGACCTTCATGCTCTATACTAGGAGTATAGAAGTGCAGGGAAAACAGCACAGGTATGCAATTCAACAAAAATAGAAAGGTGAAAAGGAACTAAAACCAAAAAAAGGTAAATGTGACTACGTAAGAAAGCAATTAAGTGATCCAGCTACATACGTAGAAAGTACCCTCATCCTATATATATGCTTCATTTCTATTACTCATCAAAACAACCTTTAGTTGTTTCTAAGTTTTCACTTATTAACCAAAAGTGAGATGTGATTTTGTATATGACTTCCATTTAATATGGATTTAAGACAAATGCATTTAAATATGGATATTAAAGCTTTTAGAACAGTAAGTTGCATGGAAAAATGATGCAAACTGGTTAAATAAAGAATACATTATTTGGAGCAGCAGTTCAGGTTAGAAGAATATTTTTCAGTGTTGATTAGAACCTCTTAGGTTTTTTTTGTGTGCCCAAAATCAGGGCAGTCTAATCAGTATCAGTAAAAGAATATTTTGTGCCAAAGTTTATGAGGCCTAACAAAGTTAGACAAGGCCAGGAACAGCTAGGATGACTACAATAGATATTTTTGTTATGCCCTTGACCACCAACTTACTCAGATTTATTCTCCCATGCACAATTTTCATACGGGGAAAAAAAGAAAGGCAAGCCAAACAACCCTTACCGCAAATAAGAATTGAAAGGTTGATGTATACAGTCTTTGAAGCTGGAGGTCATGAAAAATTATTGTCAGTCAGTAATGAATGCCATTCTTTTATTTTAAAGAAATTTTGAAGAAAATTCAGAATATAGATCTGCTGAAATCCTGTTCTATGCCAGTAGTGAGAGCAAACCTTCTTGTGTAAAGTTCTATATCCTCAGTCTACTACCACATGCAGAACAGGACTATTCAGCTGTCATATTTTTCAGATTAAATGAATAATTATAGAGATGGATTGGATGGAAAGTCAGGAGATCTAGGTTGAACCTTACATCTGCCACCTATTTCTGCATGATCATGTGCTGAATGCTGAAAATCTTCCATTCTCTCAGATGGGGTTGCTGATATTTCTTTTTCTCTCTTTCTTTGACTGTCTTGTTTCCCTCAAGTACAAAACTGTCACAGGAAGACCACTTTTCCTGTATGAACTAAATGTTTGTATCCTTGATAGGATGTGTTATACACAGTTGTCAGATAAATAATCATGTTCCAGTTCCTAACTCTACATTGCATCTATCATAAATTGGGAAATTATATCTACTTCCTGAGAAGATTAATTTGAATGGATTAAGAGAAAGGTTAAAATGACAACACAGTGACTTGGGCTGGTCCTTTTTGGTGGAAATGTGTTGTCTTTAATGTCTGTCACTACATCTCTTACTTGGTGTTGAAAAGATCTCTAACATGAAAATATGCATCTAGCACCTTCATTTATACTTAAAGTTTCAGCTCTAGAACTCTTTTTTGAACTAAGGAGATAAGGAGTGTAAAGAAAGAAAGGGAGGAGGACCTATTAAAAGTTAAATTATTTCATGCTATTTTCTGAGTACCTTCTGGAGTTCATCCAATCCTGAACTATTGCTCTTTGATACAGTCCTGAAGTTCTCCTTCACTGTGGTCAGACATTGAATCTATTCTTATGCTCTTTCTGTTAATTGTTTTTTTAAATTTCTTTCTCTATGTAATTGAGCATGTTAGACTCTTCTATTAGCTCCATAGAATGAACTTAAGAAATAATTGACCTGATCCACAAAATGGTAAGGAAATGTTTTGTTTAACACAGCTATCTTCACTTTGCCTGAACATTCAGTGGAATCTGGAGATGCTGCCAGCCCGGTGTTTCAAAGGATCAGGCCCATAAAATGATCAGTAGTTTGTATTTATGCAACAGAAGTTACATCCTGAGCTAGCTAATCTACCGTATTCCCCATGGAGGCATCCCAGCATCAGCTACATTTGCTATCTCTATTCCTGTTTAAAGGTGTCAGCCTAAATTCAAGCAGCTGTCAGCTACCTAGTGGGCTTGGCTCTTTTCTAGTAGTTAATTGTGCAGACACCATTGATTGGGAGTGTAGGCCAGTTGCACAAGTTCTGCTTTGCAGGAAAACAAAGAGGAAGAAAGAGAGGAAAATAAACCCATTCATTACATATAAGCCAGACATAACAAATACAACCTCAAAGCTATTTGTAAAATTAGCTAAGCATACATGCTTCATGTGCAGATTATTTTCCATATCTTGATTGTGCTGTGGCCAAGATATGCTGCAGAAACAGAAATCGGATGTAAGCAGTTTCTTTTTAAACTTGTTTCTGATCTCAGTTATTTTATTTTATAATGTTCTGAGGAGACCAAAATCTTTCAGAGAAAATCAGATTCATAAAGTTTAATGGCCAGAAGGGATCATTAGTACAACCTTTGTAAAACACAAACCATTTCATTCTGTTAACTCTGTATCAAGCCCAATATTGTGTTAATGTCTGATCATGGCAACCATTCCAAACACACATTTAATAATTTTCAAAATCAGGAAATGTAAAGCATACAATACAATTCACGGAGTGAAAAGAAATCTAGACTTGTTCCAGAAACTTTCTAAACAAATTTAAGTTCCCAGCAAGATACAAAAATATTGTAATAACTTTTCCTCGTTAGTGTAGATGTGTGAGATATACTGTCCTTTCCTACATCATGAGTGAAAGACTTTTATATGGAAATAAAGGACCCTTCATTGTCTTTTGCTGAAGTTATAACCAGTATAGCTTAACAGACTGGCTATTTGGGGTGCTGCTTTCATGTCCAGGTATAGATTTGAGTGAAAATTTAAGGTGCAGAAGTTTTAAGGATGTTGTTCTGTTAATGTGCAGTGCAAAGTTTTCAACATTTGTTCTAGAAGTCATATTGTAGAAACAAGACCTTTTTTTTTCCCTTTCTGTGCCTCCTGTAAAATAAACATGTACAGACATGTATGTGTCAACATGCAAACTGAATCTTAACTTAAAATGCTCAGCCATGAAGAATCACAATATTTCTTACATTCATTGTGAAAAGTATAACATACACACTAGACAAAAATTCATTGCAATGCAGCGGACACCTCTCCAAAATCACTGACCTTCTGTGAAATATCACTCTTCCCTCAACACTGACTGACTTAGTAGTCAAGCACACCTGACATGCTTTGGGGACTTAAATCCAATAACACTGAAATGGATAAGGCAGTGATCTGGACAGTGACTTGAAGAATAGTGGATTTGTTAAATAGATCAAGTTCAGCAGCAAGATTCATCTAACTCTTCCTCCCCTCACTTTTACAAGTGCTGACTTCCCTAATTTTTCTTCTCCAGTGACCCTTAACATGTTCAGTTGCAATGCTCCCCGCAGAGCCTTAGCTTGTATAATTTTTCACTACCATCACCCACGTGTTTCCCACAGAAGGATGTTTCTGGTACAGACTTATCAATATCCAGACATCTAGTATCAGAGGACAGTGTTTGCTTATAGAAAGATTCAAAAGACTTTTGATGTCCAAAAAATTTTAGTAAACTGAAATTTCCTATTCCTAAAAGCTGACTAAGCCAGAAGAATAAGGTGAAACAAGCTCAAAGGATCTGAAAATCCTATTCCTCCCCCATCCCTGTTCATTTTCATTTTCCCTGGTGAGGAATATGACATTTGTTTTGGTACACACAGAGTCTTTTTGAAAATCTGACTGATTGCATATTGAGCTTTGTGTGCAACCACTTTGATTTGAAAGAAACTGCATTTTCCCAAATAAAGCAAGGAGCGCTGAGAAGGGAGAGACACAGCTGTATGAGGCTCCATGTCCCAGCAGTGGGTGTGTCAGGTCCCCCCCACTCCTCCAGATGCTTGTTTCTTTGCTTTTGTGCTTTCAGCACAACTTTGGGGGAGTTTCTATCTTATGGTTTCTGACTCTGCCTAGCAACATTTTTAAGATTTTTTTTTTCCGTCTGGAATTTTGTCTGTGAATCATTTCAAAGACCACATTTCTGGTGATACTCGCTATCAGGCAGAATTAGCAAAATTTTGCCTTACGCAGGCAAACAATATTTGAACTTGTTTGTGGCATCAGGAAGAACACCCACAAAGAAAGTGCCACCTTTTGTATTCTCTAAACAATCCTTTTAGATCTATAGGCAGTTGGCACCTAGGCCTCTGGAGAATGGCGTCCCACCTTTGTGGTGGGCACAGTGCCACCCTAGCAGATGGCCATGAGTGCTGGCATGCTGAGAATCAGTATGTGCATCACGTTTGAGTACAATAGGTCAGCCTCTCATCCAAGCATGTAGGAATGAGAGTGTCTGTGCTGAGCTTCTGTGCCAATGGTTAAAGGAATATACCATCATTAAGCTAGCTAAAAGATAAGTTGGTTTTTTTTTAATTAAGGCATGTTTTCAATAGCTATTTGGGAGCAGCACTTCTGCTGCAATTCTATGGTTCCTGGATCACTGATAGAAGCCAGAATGCATGTATGCATACCTGCACACAGATAGCCCAGTCAGGGAGACACCTTCTTGTTTCAACAAAGATGCATTTTTGCCCTATTTGGTACCCCTGCTGAATGGCTCATCTAGGTACAAAAACCAGATCCATAGAAGCCAGCATATAATTTCAACTCAATAGATCCCTAAGAGCACTAGAGTATTTGGCATGAAATTTGCAATGGAGCCCTTGAAGGGCCTTTCTCATCCTGGAACCAATTGAGGCTATTTTTAATTTAGTAACAAAAAAAAAAGCACCTTGCTGACATAACAGAATGGACTTGTTCAAGCTCCTTTCTTCTATCACTTGTGGAAAGTTACTCATAACATCAGGCATACTTTCTGCACTATGTTCTGCCAAAATTATCAAAATTCTTCGGAAGAACTATGGAGGCTCACGGCATTTAGACTGAATTGTCTTATCACAACCTCTTTCAGTGTAAAATGTGGATAGGAAATAAGACTGGCATTGTCCATCAATGGCTTCTCTAGAAGAGGGCATACACTCAGAGCAAGCCAGCAGCATCTGGTTCTCTAGAGAGATAATGACCACTCAGACTTATTGATGTTCTTTGGCCTTATGCATTTGGAACTACATCACAAGATGCATTGCAATTCATCAAACTTCTTCTCTATGTCACTGAATACTCTGTTCGTGCTTCCAGATGTCACTCTCATTGGAAATGTAGACAGTTTAGTCTGAACTAAATAGATACTCCTCTTGTCATCAATTTTAAGTAGACCTATTGAAGAGATTTTTTTTCTGGAGTAAACAAATCATCTATTTTTTTACCTCATGTATAACCATAGAATGATATTTTAAAATTAGCTTTATGATGCCTTCAGGAAGAATAATTATGAAACTTTTTCACTAACCTCCTAGTCATTCCTGAGAAAAAGAGACACTGACTATAATGAATAAGTGAGCAATTGACATGGAAGAGCCACAGTCATATTTCACACTTTACCTCACTTGAAATTATTTGATTTATTAAAAATAATCATTATCATAAGCAGCTGAAATCAAATAAATACAGATGGATTCAAGTCCACATTCAATATGTGAGCCACCAAAATCTGAGCCCTATGAATCTGTTCCCTGGAGGCATCTCTGTTAATGAAAATTATCAAAATATTTTAGGTTGGGAAGAAGTATATTCTAGATTAAAGCCAATAATAATCAGGTCTTATAAGTGTACGCCTATTGCGCCTTACATAGGTTAATCAGCTGTCCTCATATCATCGAAAGACTACCAAACTTTTATGGCATAATTTACAAAGCTACCTGTGAGGGTTCAGCAGATTACCTAAGTTGTTCCCATCATACTTCTGACAATTTCCTCAATATCCTTACAGTTACCAATAATAGCTAGATAGGGATCAGAATCACAGAATCAAGGTTTGGAAGAAATCTTCAAGGTCACCTGGTCTAACCTTCAACCCAGTGCCACTATAATCACCCCTAAACCACATCCCCAAATGCCCCATCCAGACGCCTCTTGAATACTTCCAGGGACAGCGACTCCAGCACTTCCCTAGGCAACTTATTCCAATGCCTAACCACTCTTCCAGAATTTTTTTTTTTCTAAAATCTAATACGAACTTCCCCTGGTGCAGCATTTCCTTTCACCCTTTCACATGAGACACGGCAGAAGAGACTGACTTCCACACCAAAACAAACTCCTTTCAGGTACTTGTAGAGAGAAATGGGCCCCCCCCGAACCTTCTTTTATCCCGACTAAACATCCCCAGTTCCCTCAGCCGCTCCCCATAGGTTTTCTAGACCCTTCATCGCTCCATTGCCCTTCTCTGGCACACTCCCGCACCTCAATGTCCTTTTTGAAGTGAAGGGCCTAAAACTGAACACAGAACTTGAGGTGCAGCCACACCAGTGCTGAGTACAGAGGGACAACCACTACCCTAGCTCTGCTGGTCACATTATTCTTGATACAGGCCAAGATTGGTCTTCTTGGCCACCTGGGCACACTGCTGGCTCGTATCCAGCCAGCTACCCACGCCTCCTGCTCATCCTACTGTGTCTGCTTAGAGCAATTGGAAACAGTTCCTAAGTAACCTCCCAGACCTCTCACAAGAAAGAAAAGAAGAAAGCATAGAAACTACCCACTATTAACACCTACGCTTATTCCTCTCTGCGGTCTAACAACTTGGTTAATGAAATCTGTGTAGGGATTCACAGGGAAGTGGATGAAGTTTCTGCATGCATTATGCCCGAGCACATTTAATGGCAGGGAAATAATTATATAAAAATATGAAGTAATTACATTAAAATAATTAACCTCCTAATTGCAATATTGTTTATATTAATATTAATATATAAATGTACATATAATTTATAAAAATATATAGTTATATAATTTGATATAAGAAATAGTAATATATTGTATACCACTATGTAATAATTCTCATGCTAACCCATGTTAAATGCTCTTGTAAATCTAACAAACTCCTCATGATTCTAAACCATACTACAACACTGAAACATCAAATTCTTCCTGAGAAGCTGAGAAGATAATGCCTTTTTGTGTGTTAATTATGCAATGGGCAGATTAACAGAATGAAAACTAACAAACTTTAACTATATAATTTACTTAAGTCTTTGTATTTCAGACTTTACACAAGTGAAGAGCTCCATCTGGCCATTACACTTTTAGTAGCACTAACCATGCAATAAGTGTTTCTTCATTTCAAAATAAAAAGTATAATAGAGTTAGAAGTACCACTACATTGAATGATATCAACGATTTGTTCTTAATCTTTCAAAAGATGACTGAATCTTTATTTATTTTTAAATAACTAAAATTATCATTTAAATTATGTTTTTAAAACTATCTGCACCAGTTCAATACACAGCTTGAGTTGTTTTCTTCTCTTTTCTATAATATCTCCTCATGCCCTTGCAAGTAATTATTTTGTTACTAGCAACAACCAAAGAGAGCAAGAGATGACTGGTCCTACCATGTCTGCTTGGGACAGTAAGAAACATCCCTCTATGTGCCCTCCTACGTCTTGAGAAAGAAAAGGAGAGGAAGATAAATTCATATGGCTGGACTTTCCTGTTACAAATTATGAAAGAGGCTGGAAAAATGGAAGAAGTTCTTACAAATATTCTCTCTTTAGTGTCTGCAACAGGATTGTGGAGCAAAACATCTTGCTGAGGTGAAAAAAATACTAGCAGGATATTGCATACCCTTTAGTAAAACACTTTGAAAAATACTGGAGGGGCAGGCGTCACACCTACAAGGCCGCTGTGCAACAGAACTACAGATTTTACAGAATAACAACGAAGAACCTGGAGCTTCTCAGTTAGTAAGAGTCATTCTCAAAGATGATTGTGAATGTGGTACACTCTCCGTAACCAGAAAGACAGATTCATCTTTCCATCAGTTTTCTGTTCATGATTTTATTTTACTATTTTGCAAAGAACCTCTGGATTGAATGAGTTAGGCCTTTTCTACTATCATTGGTGACCAAAAGAAAGATGATAAAACATTTTTAAGCTGAGAGTGTAAAACTTGAAATTTTAGCAATGGTAAAGATGTTTTCTTTATTTTTGCATGAAAACTGTTATTACTACTTCATGTAGTTATAGACTGTCTCTTCCACATCTGCTTAAGAAACATGTAATAAAGAAATATGTAAATCAGTTCCTCTGTTAAGCAGCAGAACAGTCAACGTGCTTCATTTTCTGTGAGAATTATCTACCCTCCATCCTTCTGCAGAACTGAACACCTCTCCTGCTAGGCAGTCCTCCAAAGATTTAAAAGAGTTGGTACAGTGACAGAAGAGTACAATGCATTATCAAAAAATATAGCTGACTTTATTAGTAAATTATTAAGTTAATTAATATATTTTTGTCCCTGGATAATTTCCTTTTCTTTTCCTCATTAAAAGTAATATCATACAACCTTCAGTTAAGCACATGACATTGTCATGATAAATTCTATAGATGCACCCAGGGCTATCACATTATGCATGAACAGGCACCCAAATGAATGACAGTGTCTGAGAGAAAGAAAGAAAAGAGATTTAGATATATTTCCAATGACTGCTGCCAGTAACATGATAACTGACATGATGCCTGTGCAAGTTTTGGCTGGGGTAGAGTTAATTTTATAAACTATGGCATTTATAATCAAGTTTATCAAAGAGTCAGCATTTTTTGTCTGTCATCCTTTTGTTACATGTTTCTGCTTCTGAAACTTCTAATTCTTTTTCAAATTTTTTTTTTTGTAAGAGTAGCTGGGCCAACATCACAAAATGTGATGTGAAATTTGACTTTTTTAAGCAGAAATGTTGTTACAAAAATAGTCATTCTTGATTCATTTTATCTATTCTTCATGACTGACTTATTTATGCCTGTGGAGGATTCCACAATTAAGCACATTGTGCTGCAAACACATATAGATATAGACTAATATAGACACATATAAACTGATATAGAATATCTTTATGTGTCTTAAGGCAATCTGGCTCAAACAGCAGGTAGACTAGACCGGGTAAGTTCACCTAAACCTGGTATGGGCTACACCTCTTCCAGCAGCATGATTAAATGTTATTCTAGATCTTAGCTTTCTAGACTTCACCTGAAATGGGGAGGCAGTCTCAGGTTTAAGAAGAAGTGATATTCAAAACCACAATAATAAATAAAATGTAGGCATTTCACTGGCTAACAAGATGTCCCACTCATCCCAGGGGAGTACACCAGAGCACACACACATGCTCTTACACTGAAAGAGGGTAGATTTAGATTGGATATTAGGAAGAAATTCTTTACTGTGAGAGTGGTGATGCACTGGAATAGATTGTCCAGAGAAGTTTTTGACGCCCTGTCCCTGGAACGGTTCAAGGCAAGGCTGGATGGGACTCTGAGCAACCTGGTTGAGTGGAAGGTGTCCCTACCCATGGCAAGAGGGTTGGAACTAGATGATCTTTAAGATTCCTTCCAACCCAAACCATTCCATGATTCTATGATGCCCAGCTCCCTATGACATTTCTGAAGACAGGCAGATGGTTTACAAGGCAGGGCACTATGCTCTGCAATCTCAGTAGGAAATCAAGACCTAGGTGCAAGGCTGCAGCTCAGTTTTGTTTCTGAAGATTTCAAGATCAAGAAACCATGCCCAAATAAATTACAGTAGCCCTCAGAATTGCCCATCTGGCTAATTGCAGAATTACTGAAAAGTCTGTTCCTTTGTCATGGCACAGCCTGTCTTTTTCCTAAGAGTCATGCCTATAAGTCAGTGAAATTGTGTTTCATTTCCCTCAGTAGTCTTTGCGAGGTTCATGTATACATCTTCACCTCCAGAAGGAAGACTCCATGCAGAGCAGAAGACACCCCAACAGCCGTGCTGCCTTGCTTGGGGCAGGCAGCCTTTCAACTAGCCATGGTCTGGCTCTGCAGGGCAGCAGTGGTCCTTGGCGGCCTCTGATGGTGCCTATCTGAGCAGAAGTCAAGAGACTTCTCTCACAGTCTAGTCTCATTTTTCTGTTTGTTTGTTATTCACTCAGACCACTGAATGTAACAAGGCATAAATAGTCCAGTGAACACAGATCAAAATCCAGACCTCGCACACACCATGCCGGTGTCCTTAATCAATAAGCTAACGATTTGCTGTTCCACTTATCTGTTTTCATTCTGGCCATCAGAGTTAGGCAGTGATGGAAAGTAGACTCTCTGACTCCCTCTTTTGAATTTAGGTATCTACATTTCATCAGGCAAAGTGGCCTTGTCTGTACAAATGTCATTAACTGTCCCCATTCATTGGGAGCTATGATTTCTATATGCCAATGATGCAAACTAACATCCCTGAAAACTGTCCAGCTGCTAAGAGCTTCTAGAAGACCTCTCTGTCTCACAGTGCAGGTAAAAGCAATTCCAACTTCCAAGGGCAAGGTCATTTATATGGAAAGAGTGAGGAATGAAAATCCTCTGGGGTTTTGTAGTAAATGCTCCTACTTCTGCAAAAGTATTATGGAATTTATTCAAGTGACCAAGTCTGTTTTATTTTATATGTACATACTTTATCCAAAGGAAAGCATTCATTATCCAGCACTTTTGCACTATTTTTTTCTGTCTTTCCTATAAATATATTAACATCATTGTAAAGACTGGACTACAAAGAGTTGAGGGTAGTAAATGGAATGATCTGCTCTATTATGGGACTGATTTGAATCTCTTCTGATCAGTACATAACTAGGAATAACACTTCAGAAGTACAGGAAGTCAAATTGGCCTAAAACTGGTGCAAGGCCTCTGTCTGAAGATTTCTTATATATGAACTTACAGTTTTGGTCCTCTGTCTGGTTTACAAAAGTGCTGTACATTAAAGAGAGGTCAAAAATTTATGAATTCAGTGGCTGCCATATAGAGAGTTCAGTCATCGGGGTCAGAGCAACCTGATAATAATAATAATAATAATAATAAT